>CM057814.1:111897388-112087388 GCA_030067965.1 Latrodectus elegans | reverse complement strand
CATGATCATAGCACTCACTGATTTCGTTGCGTCCAAAACCTCTAAGTTTTATCACAAGGAAAACTGGAAAAATTGGCTGAAAATGCTGAATGCCAATGGTGATTACTTCGGTGACTAAAATAGGCTACACTTTCTATAGGTAATGTTCATTTGGAGCAAGAACTTTCTCGATTAATCTTGAATATATATATATATATATATATATATATAAATATATTTATATATATATATATATATATATATATATAAATATATTTATATATATATATAAATATAAATATATTTATATATATATATATATATATACATATGTATATATATACATATATATATATATATATATATATATATATATATATATATATATATATATATATATATATATATTAATTAGAAATTACAAACGTATTTTATTAGGAAAGCTTTCGATTGCATGTATGCTCTTAAGATTTGTAAAATAACACAAAAATTTAATTAATTACTTGTTTCGGAGTTGGGCTTTGGAGCTGCTAAAACTGTTACTAAGCAGTCTTCAAACGCTTCAGCGGTCTGATGATCTGAATACGGTGTTTTCTCTAAAGTTGTGAGTTCTTGTATAACTTGGAATAATAAATCTGGATCCCCAGACTGAAAAAAAACAATAAATCAATTAACGAATTATAAAAGACAGAAATTAGCTTAAAATAATTTTAAAGGAAAATCATATTATGGTTGAATTACAATGGCAAAAGATTAAAAAAAACGTACATTTTACAAATTTAAATTTATAATTAATTTTCTAAAGTATCCAGATATTTAAAATAATTGCTAACTTACACAAAAACTAAACGTTTTCTCTAAAAAAATTCTTAACTTCCAGATTTTCCAAAAAACTATAAGTATTTCTTTAGTCTTGGTTTTTATACAGATTTAGTAATTGTAAATCAAATAATAGAAAGAGTGGAAAATTTTTGTATTCAGTTTAGCTTGTTTTAAGACACAACTTAACTTTAATGGCAGCGATTATAGTTTTTAGTATTATCACATATTTCTAATGAAGCTTACGAAGTGTAATTGATGTTAATGAAACAAGTTAAAAAGATGTTCCTAAAACACATTAAATTTGGATTATTAGGAGTAAAATATCTTTGACAATAAATTTTTTTAAAATTTAGAATTTTTCAAACATATAAATAGAATTATCTGATTATTAGAAAATTTGCATAAAATATTGCTTTATTAGGAATAAACAAAAATTTGTTAAATCACGTATAATTCTAAAAATGCCGTTTTAACTCTTTTTTATGAGAGCATAGTTCAGTATTCTTTCATTTATGATGTGCAATCATAAGGTAGATTTCTGGATTTATTTTAGCATATTAAGTGAAATTATAAATTAGAAAATATCTCATTTCTCCCTAAAGCTTTCTAAATGTATATACACATGTGGTGTGATTCTAAATAGTTTTTTTTTTTACAAATTAATAACTGTAGTAATACCCATTTAGACAAGCAAAATTCACCTTAGATAAATGTAGTATTTCTTTCTGAAAGGCAGATAAGAGAAAACTAGAAATGCATGAAGCAAAAGGAAAGGGCTTCCTTAGGCCGGGTGGATTACGCATTCTCTCCGCTGCCTTTAAGAGTAGTTCGCGATGTTTGTTATCTGATTTCCATCGGTCACCCTGGACGCTTTATATTCTTTGTCCTTTATTACCAGGTACTCTGACATCCCATCAAACTGACGCAACATATCGTATCCTTTTTAAACAATTCCTACCCAGATTTTAAATGCTGTCCTATTCCTCTCCCAGTAAGACATGTGGTCAAAAACTCGGATCAAAACTTTGTAAAATGCCACATATCCCGCACCATAGATCAGACATGCCGGGCATATAGCTAGGGCACTTCTCCGAACTTCAACGTTTTCTTTCAGCGGCAGATGTAATCTTTAGTTTACGAGATGCATATTTTCCTGAAAATTTCATGGTGAGAATCAATATCGGGTGCAAAATAAACACAACACCAGGACTTTTCAAGAAGTTGCCCTGTCATTTTCTTGTTTGTTGTTGCATTAACATGCTTTCCTGTACTTAAACCTGAATTGGTCACTACCTGTTAGACAGAAGCAGCTGTCTTCGTGATTTTGTAGCAGGGACCAAGAAGGAGACCCCCAAACTTACCACCCCGAAATATATTATTTCACTTGAAGAACATTGCGACAGCGGTTTGTTTTAACGTGCCCCAGTTACCTTTATAGAAGCAGCTGTGTAGTGCAAACATGAGGGATTTTTTGTTAAAGTGGGATTCAAAATCATTAACTTCCGGTAATGTAAACGGCAACTTAGCTAACCAGATCAGCAAGCAACAGCGATTTTGTTTTTTAATATTTTAGAGGACAAATAATTTTTGTAATTTAATTAATTTTTTAAGACAAATATTATTTGTGTTTTAATATTTTAATTATTTTTTGTAACCAGTGCTTATAATTTTTTTCCAAAATTGACTAGATTTTAATATTAAATATTTGATTTCAATCATTATTTCGCTTATAATAATTACTTTTTGGAAATTTTAAATCATTACTGATGTTAAAAACTATAAAACAAAAAGAAATTGGGAAAAACTCATTAAATAAATAAAACTAAGTAATTTTTTTGACAACGAAAGAATTAAAAAGAAATGAAAAGAAATATTTGTTCCTGTATATTTTTTTTTGGCTGGCTGCCCTTACGATATGCCTATTCAACTCTATAATGGGAGAGGGTGATGGCGCCTTAAGCAATGGGGCACATAGTGTTTACATCATCTTCAACTCGAAAGTGAAAGTGATAAAAAGACAAACACTGGAATATAAAGGAACATCCATGCCTGAACCAAAATTTGAACCGGGAACTATTGCTTTGAAGTAAGGAACGCTAAGCTCTCCGCCATCTGTTGGAACGTTCCAGAGTAAATAAGCAAAAAAATTTCATTCTTCTCTGCCACTTATTTAATGAAGTAGAAAATTTTTTACCAATAAAAATTTTAGGAATAAATGCATAAATTTCGGTTTTTCATTCAAAAGTTATTTCTGTGATGATAAATAAGGATATTGTTACAAAATAATTATATTTTTTTAAGAATGCGAACATGTATAATATTAAATTTGCATTTCTTGTGAAATAAAATTTAAAATTTTGCAATTAATATGATTTTATTAACATAATTTTAAATATTTCATTAAAAGTATTTTCTATAAATAGTTTTACTTATTTGGAAATATAATAAATAACTATAGATTAAATGTTTAAAAAATGTGAAGCATTTGGTCTTTTATATACTTTTTTAATTCAAATATATAATTAGGTTTTATGAAAATTTTAATTTTTATGCAAACGACTAACATTTTTAAAAGTAATAAAATTACCACAGATATATTATAGTAAGCTCTTTTCAGAATAAAATATTTATGTAAGAATAAAACCATTATTCCACTATTTTTAAAGCAATTAAATTATTCAGGTTAATTCTGTAGTGACCCATAAATATTTTTCTTTTGTTATCTTAAAACTCAATATTTTGTACTTTAAATATTTTTTCTGCAATAGAGACTATAAAATTTTTATTTGGTAGAAATTATTTTATGATTTGATAACTTTATAAGCTTCATTTTGTACATCTCATGAAATTAACATAAAAAAACGATTGCGATTAAATTCTTATAATTAATGAGAGTAAATCTAACAGAATTATATAAAAAAGAAAGAAATATTTTATGTAATAAAAGTTTATTGCATTTTTAATTATATTAAGTCACTCACTATTTTCTTTATGTCAAATAGGAAAAATATAAATTATGTTTTTAAATAAATTTTATTACCAATAAATT
The DNA here is from genome assembly GCA_030067965.1 of Latrodectus elegans. Classification (NCBI taxonomy): domain Eukaryota; kingdom Metazoa; phylum Arthropoda; class Arachnida; order Araneae; family Theridiidae; genus Latrodectus; species Latrodectus elegans. The sequence goes on along the minus strand of CM057814.1, from coordinate 112,083,538 downwards.
CTCGAAGTGCATGAATGACATAACATGAATTTTTTAATACCTCTAGTTTTAAGAAGTTTCCATAAAATTAAACTTTAATTTCACTATAAATTAGTGTTACTATCAAAGGTTCAGTTTTATCACTTATATATTAACAGACTTTCTTACAGAAAATATGAAAAAAATCATTCATTTAAGGCAGTAAAATCTGTTGATGTTTTCTATAATAACTGATTTAAAGTATAAATGATTCAAAGTAGAAAAATGTTATTTCAGAGCAATGAATCATCTCTTCATTTTTTATTCATAGTTATTCTGTGTTTTATAAAATAAACTTTTACCAATAACACACACATTTCCAGATCAGTTTCACATTTATTATAAGCACTTCTTTTTTTTGCTCTCTTCTTTTTAGAATAATAAGAAGAGAGCAAATAGAAATTTTGAAATAATTGCTTTTTTAAGATTTTAAATTTTAAAAATACAGTTTTAAGATGTATTTGGATTATATATTTATATATATATATATATATATATATATATATATATATATATATATATATATATATATATATATATATATATATATATATATATATATATATATATATAATTTTAAAGTAATGATAAATTTCCCTGTAATATTTCCTGATTTTCGAAAGGCATTGAGAAAATAAAAACATATTAAAATGCAATCTTTATAACAAACGTAATGTGGCTTTAATCTCAAAACTTATTTCTTAGATTCAAAATATAATGTATTTATTGTAATAATTCTATTATTAATATATTACTGATATATCTATAAATAATATACTCTAAATTTCAGAACCTTTGTTTTTTAATTGTATATTTCTATTACATATACAAACTTAAAAATTGAGACTGGAAATTATAATTTTTTTTTCATTTTTTAAACCACGGTACAGCAATCGTACAATTTGAAGTATAAATTTTGTTTTTGTTAAGCATTTTAACATAATTATTTTTATTAAACATAACCACTTCATTAATTTTAATAAAATAGATATACTCATTGAAAATAATAGACATTGAAACTAATGTTTTTACATTTAAAATTGTGTCTTCCTTGAATGCAAACTTTACAGAAATTCAATTCCAAAATGCAATGAAAAAGAAAATTTTGACTTCAATTTGCAACATGAATAAAACATCAAATCTTAAAAATTTAAAGTTTCCCTTTAGGATTTCCTGAATCCAACACTTAACATTGTACTCAAACCAAATATATTCGTTAGAGACTAAATGCATTAAATATGAAAGTTATGATAACCTAAAAATAAAAGTAACAAAAATGTTTCGTACACTGAAAACTTTAAAATCTGGATAGCACATTCAAAACTGAACTTCAAACTATCAAATTCACTTACTGAAATATTAATGTTACATTCGTGGTAATCTACCTTCTCCTCCCTTGTCTCTAGGTTTATCTCCCAAGACCCATTCTCAGAACACCTTTTCCTCGCTTTCTCTGAAAAAGAAAAATGTTAATTTGTTGAGCGACGAGAAATATTAACATTCAAGAATAAACTTCTCAGTGTTAATGCGTCTTCATTAGTATCAGACGGTATATAAACAAATTAAATTAAATTATAATATTTGAAATATTTCATTAGAAAAATATTAAGTGAATATCGCTTCTGAAAATATAAGATACATTTCTTTAAACGTCACATGATTTAGATGTAGATATTTTATTTATTTAATTAGGAATATTTTTATAATGTTAAGATATAAAGTGATGCTAAAGTAAATTTTACAATTTATCTTTTAAATAATAAAATGAAAACAAAATAATTGAAGAAAAAATATATGCATTTCGATCGTATCAATTTCAATAGCAGAAATAATAAAATTAAAGATTATTGTAAAAAAAAGAGAAACAATATAAAATTGCTTCTCGAAAACATTTAAATTCATATTTTTAAGCTTTAAATGTGACTATTTAATTTTAAAATACCTTTTGCATTAAAATCTATATCTTCATTAGTTTTTCTTAAAAATATTTTATTCTTAATCATTAAAGTCCTTCATTGGTGTATACTGTCAGTTATGAAATTAAATTTTCATTTACATTTTCGTTTAAAAACTTAACAAAGCTAATAACACTCTTTACAAACACTTTTTCCACTGAAAAAAAAATTAATTGATAATTAATAAATACAAATTATTTTTATAATTATTTTATGTTTAGTTTATTTTCTTTAATATATATATATATATATACTCTCACATTCTAAATGTTAGTACATGGCTATAAATATAATTTTTATTAGTGGTTTCAAAGTTTATTCAAAATTATTGAGTTATTGAATTTGAAAAAAAGGGAATGCATCTTATTTTTAATTAATAGCAATTTTTTACTATGAAGCTAATTACAAAACATTACTTAAAAATATTTCCTAAAATCAGTTTTAAATTATAAGAAGAATATTTAATTAATATACCAAATTATTTCCCAAATTAAAAAAATAGAGTCAATTTTATTCAAAACATAAATTTTGAAGATCACTTTGTTGTTTGAACAAAATAATTTTTTAACAAAATAATATTTTTACAATTAATTTTATTTAAAATTATCTCCTATGAATATTTGAAATAAAAAACTGATTCTTCCGAATGGTTTTAATCCTTTAAATTAGAAAACGTCTGTATAAGAATAACTTAATCAATTTTAATCAAATTTAATCAACTTGCAATCAAATTTGTGCAATAGAAAATAAGCTGCAATAATATAAATAGCCAAAGGAGAAATATCACTGAAATTTCATTTTAAAAAATATACCTAATAAATTACCTACAAATTTGATACTAAATGAATTTTTAATAGAATTTGCGTTAAGTGATAAATTTTTGATAATCTATTTTGTAAGTGAGGTTGAACGACTGAAAATTGCGAATCACTTTTTTCAATATTTCTTTTTTAATATCAGCAGTTGTTATATCAGCTGAGCGGAGATTTAAGAATTTTTTTTAGAAATGTAAACAGAAATATATTACATGTTACGTCAGGTTTCTTCAAACGTTAAATAATATTTAACTACCAAGTATAAATTAAATTTCCATTTATATTAAAAAAAATGTAAAATAGTGAAGAAGTTATATTATTAAAAATGAGTACAAATGAATAAGAGTAACATTAGAGACTTCTAAAATCAGAACTAAATTATTCATTTGATAACAGATTCATAGACGCAGTGTAACAAATCTATAAGCGATCTAAATGAAATCCGTTTAAATTCCATCCCTATGAATAGAAAAAATTTGGCTCATCACCAATAATTTTGAAAGGTGATTATTTGAATCGGAAATTGAATAAATCAGAAGAGAATAAATCAGGAGATTAAAAATAATAATTCTGTATCATATTAATAATATTACTAGTCACTGGAGCTTTATTTGATAGCAAAGATTTATATTTTCATCTATGTCCAATTGATGAAAACTTTCACAATATGCTTGATATTGAAATTTAAATTTTCACATATTGTTTGATGTGATTACTATAGTCTTTAAAGCAATAACTTGAATATAGATTTATTTTTGAAGAATCGAATTCAAAATTTCCTCATATATTATGTAAGCAATAAACTTCCTTCAAATTTCACGTTTCAATAGAATGAAGTTAGAAGAAGCGTGGAATTAATACATTGCGTAGTTGAGACACCGTTCAGTCAATAGTAGGAATATCAGTAGTTATAAAAGGAATTCCAACGCGCACATTCAGCAATCGTAACTCTCACCGTAGTGAAGAATAATAGACGCGTCTAAGGGCCTCGTTTGGTGTTGTTTGCTGTAGGACCAGAAAAAGGATTTATCGGCTGCTACATCAAGTATCCGAATATGTAGAGCGTTCAGGAAAATTGCTTGAAAGAATATAAGGAAAGGAATTGATTTTCCCAATTCCGAAGAATTGTCACTCTTTGATGAAACTGATGTCTGGTGGACTAGTCTTCAAGTCGCTCACTATAAGTTGCTACCAATGGACCAAACGGTGACTTCGGCATGTACTCCCAGCAATAGGAATGTGAACAACTGTCATTGCAGCATAAAAAGCCAGTACTGGTAATCGCAAAAGTTTTTTGGTCGTTAACATGAAGTTGCAAGTCGTGCTAGTTTGCAGGAATATCATGCAGTGACTTGGATGGAAGACTTTGTTCTTACCTCCCTACTCACTTGAACTTGTACAATAAGATTCCCTCCTCCTTATTTCGCTGAAAAACCATCTTCGTTTAAAATCCTTCACCAATAATGCAGGCTTGCGCCTAACATTCATGGAATTCTTGGCGAACAATACCTCTGATTTTTTCCTCAAGGAAATTGGATAATCGGTGACACGTTGGCAGAATATGCCGAATGCCTAATTGATTTCTTTTCCGGGACTATGAAGAGAGTACACTTGTTATAGATCATGTTTTTTAGGTTATTCAATATGGAAAGTACTTTCTTGTTTATTTTGTAAGGTAAAACAAATTGCAACGACAATCATACCTTAAGTTTCAATATTTTGAATAAAAGTACTTATCATACCAAGATAGATGCTTCCAAACATTGTTATTATCTAAGTTAGTCAAAAAAATATTTCCTATGGAAATAATTTAGCCCCTTGAGGTTTCATTTTATATATTGAGCTAATTGGTGATTAAATATCTTCAATGACTTTGGTTTTCTACAATCCTTATTTTGTTTATTTTAATTTGTTTTCCATGCATATTAGTATTTCTCTTGTCCTAAGAACAATTTTCTATATAACTTTTCAAACATATATATGTAGCTACTATCAGTGTTTTTGAGAAAGGACACAGTATTATATAATATTTAACAGGCACAAAAGCTTCCCATGAGCTACATACACTATACAACTTATGTCTTCTTGAATCAGAAAATGAGTTTTGGGATAGTATGGATAAAATTTAAGTAAACTTACAATTTAAAATATTTATCTGTATTACATAAAGAAATCAATTAATTATTAAAGTCAGTTAAAATAAATTTAAAAAATAATTTCCTTACTTCAGGAAAAATGTTGGGGAATTTTTTCTTTTATACGTATTAAATTGCGTTTATTTAGATGCCATAGGTTTTAAAATTTTGGTATTAAATTTATAATTATTGTAGTGTTTTCGTGATTGTAAAATTTCAACATTTAAATGTCTGATTTTGTCAAGAGTATTTTTTTGTATACATAGTAATACAGCATTTTTGACAGGTATATGTTTTTACTCATTTTGTATAGATATAGATAAATAATGTTTTAAATATAACTCAGGATATAATTTTTATCCTACCATGATACATTTTAGGATTTAAACTTGTATGAAGAAGCATTTTTCTTACAATAAGAGGTATACAGTATTTAAAATAAAACTCTATTATGTTATTATTAAATTAATTGATAAATCAAAACTAAAATATCGAAAACCATGCACTTACACTTTAAATATCCGCAATGTTAAATGAAACAATTAATACCAAATAGTTTAAATATTTTTTACATCTAAATTTATTTACATTTTCAGAAAGCTTATTTCAGTTTCTATAAATAATTATCTCCATTAAAATAGAATATAATTTTATGCTTTTATTTGCTTTTGGTTTTTATTGTGGTTTAGTACCATGTAAGAGAGATAATTTCATGGAAATGTGCTTAATTGCTAAATACATAATAATTATAAAAATGAATAAAATATTATTAAAACTTAGGAGCTCATTATATTTTTTTATTTAATTACATTTAAGTGTGAAAACATTTACTAGGCTTTTAAAAACTTTCTAAATATTATGTATTATACGTATTTAATTACGTATAATAAAATTATGTAACAACTTATTTATTTTGATACCATCATAGGTAACTTTCAAATCTTCTTTAATTACAGTAAGTTTTAAAATATATCATTTTTTCTGAAACAGAGATCTGTTTTTCAATATAATTCATTCATTAATGTAAAAATTTCTAATCAAAAATATAATATATATTGTTTACAGACAAAGTAAAAAAATTGTACTCATTAATTTTATGTGTAAAACTAATGTCCTATCTCTCTCTCGTATTAACTGTTTTTTTTAAATGTATGTGTATTTTATTTTGATAAATTAAAACAAATGCATTGGGTTCCTATGGCATGTGTGTAATGAAGAATTCAGTTTCCATAATAAATTATGGTCAGCTGGACAAATGGACCAGCTCACCCATTAATGCCAACCTAGCTGGCACAAGACAACACAAACAACAACAAAACAAATGTATACGTTTAAAAGTACAGACATAAATTTTTAAAAATGGTGAAAAAATGTAATTTTTTGCTTAAATATACTGTAATTTTTTAAATAAATTTTTTTAGGAATGACATGAATTCGCATCGCTTACTCGAGGAATTGCCTTCGGAAGGGCAAAGAATTTCTGATATTTCTCCTGCTAACGTGGCATCCCAGCATCCCCAACCGTCGAACGTAGCGGGACAAAATGTCACATCTCCTGTAATTATAACAATAAATGTCTGAAATACATTAGTTATGTGGTAAAAGTAAGAAAATGTACAAAATTTGAAATTTTAAATGCATAAAAATATTTTATGTGAATTGCTTGAAACCTTAATAATAAAAATTAAACTAATTCGTATCCAAAAATTTAAAAATAAATGTGAAAATAAGCTTATAATAATGATACCTTGAAATATTACTCGTAAACTTTTGAGTTTGCTTTGATCAAGTTGTGTATTAGAAACATTTTTTGAAAGAAATCCTTTTTTTGTAAATGTAAACATGTCCATTCAATTAGTATGTACTACGATTGCTAATACTGTCTATAAAATGTAACACATATGAAATTAAATTATGCACACATTTTTATTTTCAAAATATTTCCAAAAAACACTAAAATAATATGACTTGTCAATAAATTAGTTTAAATTTTCAAATTACATTTGATTTATTTACAAAGTATCGTATGTCGTATGCACAATTTACTACAAAATTGCATATATTTCATTAATTATTTCTGATTAAAATTTACAGTGTTTACAAAATATAAACCTGCAACTTAAAATTACAATTTACAAAATTTAAAACAATCTAAATGTACAAATTTTATAAGAACATAAAAATTCAAAATATTCAAAAACATTTTCTTTGTTAAAAACCGGCGAGGAAAATTAATGTATTTGATAAATAAAATAATAAAAATAGTCATTTTACATTCAGCAACAAAAAACCTGCAGTAGTTCGGTGATTAAGTTGTTAACATTTTACACATCAAATAAAAATTAATTTCATAAACTGTTAAAGCTTCATTTGCTATTAGATAATGAGCCATGATGTATCAAAGTGAAAAAATTGTCGAATTTCTAAGAAAATGTTTCAGAATTTAATATTGTCATTTTTGCAGAATTTTTAAAAGTAAAATAGCTTTGTTATCCAATTAAATAATTGGCAAATTATTAATTGAAGTATTAAGCATTGAGTGGAAACACCATTTATGTATTACTTAAAAGCATTTATATCAAAAATATACTCCCACAATAAAACAACCCAAATAGTTTATTTCATGCTGATATATTGCGAAAAAACATTCATCATACAAATTGGCATGTATATTTTATAATCATATTAAGAAAACAACTTGATATTTCTATAGAAGATTAACGTACATGCATTCTTTGCAATATAACGTCATTCTTTTGTTCTCATAATTATAAGCATAGCTTATTTTTAAATTATGAGCTAAAACATCAAATTTGTATAAATTAAGCTTTAAAATTTAATTTTTTTGTATCTAAATCTGTAAAATATAATGTGTTATTTTGGAAATACGTGCGCACACGCGAATTCTATAGACAATAACGTCATAATATACAATTTGGCTTAATAATTCCTATTTTCTGTAAAAAATTGTAGTATTTGCTATAATTTATGACCGTAAAATCATCTGCTTGATCTGTGAAGCCATAAAAATATTTATATGTGCTTCTTGAGGAAATTGAGGAAAATCCTCAAATAATAAATTTACGAAAGCCATCTCCGCAGTTATTGAATATTTTCACAGCACGGACTCTCTCTCTATTACGTAATTTTCAACATGATACATAATATTTTTAAATTACACGGAATATGTACTTATTTTTAAGTTATAAAACAAATATATTGAATTTAGTTTATAGTTTCAAAATACTTTATTAAAACTTATTTTTGACAATCTTATGAATCGTTTTTGAAATAAATAAAAGCTTTTTCACCAAAGTAAAATATATTTAGACATTTATTTAATTTTACAAAATTTCTTGCAGATAATACTAAGCTGTGAAACTTTATTTATGAAATGAATTATTATTTTAAAATATATTTCTACAATATATATATACAAAATTACACAAGAGAAAAAAAATTATTTTAAATTAATTATATTACTACACACATTACTCACATATTGAATAGATTTTCTCTCCGAATGTAAATAGAGATGGGCATAACTTTATCAACCAGGTTATTCCTCAGCATTAAAATATTTGTTTCCGTGAACATTTGTAAAGTAAAATTATAAATATGCAGTGAGATACGTTTTCGTGTATAACTTGTTAAACTTTTATTTCATAGAAAACTTTCTTTTTTCTTTGATTCAGAGAAAATCAATTATTAATACCCAAAATCACGAAAATTGCGTTCCATTGCATAGAATGTCAAAACGCAAATAGAAAGAAATGTCATTGACAGGAGTGTCAGAACAAAGCAATCTCGAGCATTCATTCGCTTTTCTGGGAAAGTATTCAAAGTATGATGGTTTCTCACGAAACAACCAGACGACTTCACTTAGTTTGATTAATCGGACCTAGTGTCTTCTGTGTTCGGTTCTATCTCGAAAATGAATTATTAAGCAAATAGGAAAATTTTCTCGTTACGCATAATCAAGAATAGCTCCTCAAGGAAATAGTCGGCAAAAACGGGATAAGCTAATATTTGAAAGATTTAAAGAGATTTACAAGAAAGAAATTTATTATACTTTATGAGGAATTAGCAGCTGTTATGCATTAAGATATTATCTTAAAATCATTGCCGTAATTCACAATGAGTTACGAAATACTTAAAGAGGGTAAAATAAGTTGATTATCCGTTTCTATGCAGGAATTTTTAATTGAAAATCTCAATTAAAAATTGATACATTTTATTTATTACAGGAATAGTAAAGAATTTACTATTCTTGTAATAAATAAAATGTATCAAATATATTACGCATATCATCTGAAATGATACTTAACTTTTAAAAAATTTATATTCCTCATTTTTGTTAAAATGTGTTTTAGAATCCACTTTAAGATATAAATCATTATTTGTTTACAACTTCCCAATATATTCAAGAACTTTTTGCTTTAAACTCGTTAACAGTAAAATATTAGCAGACTACACGCACACATAATATCTTCATGCAGAATAAAGAAATGTCACGCAATCTATGAAGAACAATTTATTTGCATACAATGTCTGCAATAAAGAAATTATAATTTTACCTTACAAATTGCAAAGAATGCTTAAATAATATTTTTGGAATCTATAGATATTTTATTTACTTCTAAATTATCTTGGTTTGGTTATTGAAGTATTATGCTTATTGAATTGAAAATTGTTAAATAATAATTAAACATAAACTATTTATTAATTTAATGATAATTAATAATTAAATGAAGCAATCGTATTTTCTTTAAAAACTAAAACTAAAAATCCACATTTACTCCCCAAATATTCTAAATTTTTCAGATAATATCGTGCTGTTTTAAAATGGATAAAATTAACACTTTTTATCATAAAACATATTAATTCAATTCCTCAAAACTAGTCTGAATTTGGGCATGAGCACCATAAGATATCAGCAAGAAGAAATGAAATTCATATTACAGGAGTTTTATGCAAAAATTAAAATGGATCTAGACGAAAAAATACGAATAAGACATGAACAATAAGAAACAAATAATAGCCAACATTTTTTATGGAATTACTATGACTAAAAAGTGTGCTTAGCAAAAATAACGAATCGGATCATTTTAGAAAGGAATATAAGTTATAGCAGTTACTGTATTGTGGCACTAAATATAGAAAGTTAACATCAGTTTACTGAATAGTTCTTGGTGTCAAAGCTCGCATTTTTAAGGAGCTTTTTAGTTATCTTGTGGTTCTAGAAACGTTAGAGTTTGACAGCAAGCTTATACCTATATATAATATCTCATATATTTTCTGTTCTATTTAAAAAAAATCTTTAATAAATTCAATTCCATTCGGGTTCGCACTGTCGCTTAGAAAGGAAAATCAACGACATATTGGAAATCATGCTGTTAAATATGAAAAATTAAAGTATCAACATTATGACAGTATGATCTCCGATAAATTAACTGTCATACAAAATGCAGCATTTCATTAATTTCTTGCTCTTAACTGTCCAGTTGGAATCAGGCTGTACCGTCTCGTACCCCAACAGGTTAGAGAAGGAGGCAAGCCTACATTAATCCCTTCTTCTAACACCTTTATCTATCAGGTATGTTTAAAAGTTCCAAATTATTTGATTAAAACGTCAAATTGTGCATTCCTTAAAACTTAAGATTAGTTTTCAAATTGTAAAACAATTATGTTTCCTTTTTGTAACCACATAATGCTTAAAACATTGTTTTATTTATAGAAAGATGTTTTGTTGAGTGCCTTCCTTTTCTTCACTTTATTTTTTTTAAACATTTGCTTGCAAACTTCATATTTTTCTTACAGAATGTAAATAATCATGTTAAGCTTGTGATACAATCATACGATTAAAGTTCCTGTTGAATTGAGGTTTCCTTATACTGATCCAAAATAGGCCATGTTAAGATTTTTTGTGTAAGTTTCCTTTTTGGCGTCGTAGGTGGTAATTTCACAAAATATTATAACCGAGTGAAACAAAATACTACTTATTGCTGCTGTGCTATCATTATTATCTTTATATTTTTAATTTTAGAATCATTAAAAAGTTAGCGATATTTTGTGAATGAATCTTTTCTCCTAAAAATTAATACTTCTTTCAAAAGTTGCGAAAGAGGGGGGAGCAGTCAGCAAAACTATCAAAATGAAGAGATTTTCCCCGGTGAAATGAAATAGTACCGAATATCCTGTTGAAAAATATATTTGCGGCACAAATTATACACATTCATTTCAATCTATCTCTATTAAAGTTAATCATTTTTTCCAATTATAAAACAGATTGTTTTATAACTGATGACTAAATAAATATAAAAAAAAATATAAGTTAATCAATAATAAAAGAAAATTAGGTCAAAAGATGTTTCTTAAAATAAACTATCAAAAGTAAGAAGACTGAGCTGGCATTTAGTTTAAATTCCGAAGCAACACCCATCTAAATGGAAATTGATTATACACAGTTAAAAAGGATTTAAAACAATCTTGATACTCATTTTTAGCACATCAACGTGTGATTTATGTAAATTGAAAAAAAAAACAAAATGGCCGATAATAACATAATGTACTATATGTTCCCTTTTTTAAAAATGTTTCTACATTTTCATGTAATTCATTGTATCAACTTATAAAATTAGAACTCGTAATTATATGAAGTGTATTTTTCCAAGACACTGTTCCATTACTCATAATAGGTAAAGAACAATTATAGAAACAATCGAAAGAGGCAAATTAAAAAGTAAAATGATATAATTCCCAAACAAAACATTTTATATAACAATATATAAATCGCATTAAACCCTCTTATTATTTTGAATTGATTTTTTATACTGATTCTGTATTAATAGCATAAGAAAAATTATTAAGGATTAAATATCATAAGAAACTTAAAATGTGTTAACTCAATTTTTCTTAATTTTTTAGATAATCTTGGATGGTTGAGGATAAATATTAAAAAATTATATTTGCAAATAACTAAAATTCAATTATGTGTATTTAAATCAAAAAAATATGAAATCAATGGAATAAAATATTAATATATATGTCAATAAAATAATTAATAAATTTTAAGTTAAAAACAATGGAATATCAAATAAATAATTGATAACTTATATATATATATATATATATTAAATAGTAAATATTTTTATTTATACATTTATAGTAATGAGAGCATCTTATGAGATGTTCGTATAAAAAGGTATTTTACGCTTGAATTGAAATTCATGTATTTAAAAAATTAATATGTTTCAGATAACAATCCATTCCACTTCTTGACAACCTGCTCTTTAACATTATCCTGAAATTTAGTCATACCCAGAGAAAATTGGAAGATTCTCTGGAAGAAGAGACTTCTGAGCAATCGTTCCGCGAGAGCAAAATTAAATAAAAACATTGAATTCCTAATAAACAATGAAAACATAGTTTATTGGATTGGGAATTCTCTTACAACTTGGCTAAAAACATGTCTTTTACCAAATTAAGGCTCTGTGTTTGTAAATATCAAAAACATTTTTAAATATGATTTATACACTTTTATTTAATTATAATCAAGAAATTTGCAAAATTACAATTATTATGCTAACTGTATATATTTCATTATAGACTCCATTATAATGTCGTCCTGCTTTCATCTTTACAATTAACCGGAAATTGTTTGTATATTTAAAGACATGTTGTAAGGTAATCATGTTCAACTGTTATGAAAATGTTTTATAATGTCATTTTTTATTCTATTTTTAAATAAATGTCCCATCAGCTCCCATTAAAACTGGTAAAGCTCCTTGGAGTTAGGTTCAGGAGAGTTCGGTGATGTCAAAGTCAATGTTTCAGATAAAATTTATATAAAAACGATATATTTAATATTTGCATTTGATATCTTACTCAAAGATACTTCAGATGAAATTTATTTAAAAATGAATGATGGTAGACCTAGAAGACATTTAAATTCATAATTTTTCTTTATAGATAAAAAAAATTTGGAGCACAAACAGAAATTGCTAGCAACAAAAATTCATAAATATACATTTTGAAGCTTAAATTATTTATGAGAAGCAATATCAGTAACATTTTCTTATTTTTTAATTGAAATTCAGATCTTAATAAGTAATTAAATTAATACCATGTAATCTTTTAAAGATGAGATACCATCTTTTCAAAAGAATATATTTGCTTAAAAGATCAAAGAGATAAGGACATCTCTTTGAATGATTATCTCTCCAATATCACTAAGATTTTTGCATTTTATTTAAGGTATTAAAAAGCTAATAATACAAATATAATATAAAGTATAATGGATTTAAAAAGTCATCAGTTATAAACATTCTTACATTATTAATAAAATTGCTTACTTTGTAAACCAGGAATTCACATTTAAAATTTTTAAAGTCAATTAAAACATTAAAATAAATTTAATTAAACATTTAAAAAACAAATAAAAATGACGTAAATCCAATTCATATTAGTTAAGTTCAGATGTTTGTCTTTAATTATAAAGTATATATTGAAATTAAAATAAATATAGTTTTAGTAAATATTAAATGCTTAAAATTCATAACTAATGTCTAGAAAGCAATGATTAATTTGATCATATAATTACGAAAAATAATATTATAATACTATTAATTAATTTTAAAATCATTAAAATGATAGATTGATCTACATAAAACTGAAATATTACTTCATTATAATGTAAATGAAATTTATTAATTAATGTATTATTTTTAATTACGTATTTATTTACATATTTTCACACATGTATTATATAGTAAATAGGATGAAATGAGTTAGCAATTACAACTTATCAACATCTTACATATTTGAAATTAAATTTAGAATTATTTATTCTTTTTTCCCAAAATAAACAGAAAAACTATTAAATGTAATTAAGAAAATGAATTCGTATAAAATTTGAATAATTTCTTAAATATATGACTATCAGTTATATTACACAACGTGAATCAGTCTCCCTCAAGTCCTAGTGGTCGGCCTCAAAGTGGCGAGGGGGTGTACCATTACATTAAGACCTATTATGGAATATGCTTTCCCAATATGGATGCAGGCTTCTGATACGGCCTTAAATAAGTTAGAAAGCATTCAAGCGAGGGCTGCAAAGATAATAACATTAGCGGTTTCATCCACCAATAATGGGAAAATAATTAGGGAGTGTGAACTAGAAAGTTTACAAAATAGAAGAAAAGTAAATATGATTAAGTTTACGAAGAAAACATGTAATCTCCTCAACATATTTCTCGCATTGCCTTTAGAGAGTGGAAAGATAAGTCAAGACAAAATGATCTTCACGCATGCAATATGATAGAGATATCAGGATAAATGTTGGCATTGAACACAACAATTGGACTATTGTCCAAGAACTCAACTCTTTTAAAAAGCTTCCAATGAACAACAGCGTTCACATTGATCTTTTGTAGCCATGTATCAAAAATGAACAAAAGGACGTCATTAAGTAAAAGGGACTCAATGCAATAGGACAGTTTCCAAAAGAGGACATTGTACATGCATACACAGATGGCTCCTCTGACAAAACCATCACCAACGGGGGTGCCGGTGTGTTTTTAACTACTTCGGATGGAGCGTCTCACTAGGGCAAATACGGTGCGGGAAACATATCCTCTAACTTCATCTCTGAGCTTAGAGCAATTCTGGAGGTTCTTAATATCTATAAGGCCATTCCCATTTTTAAGCAGGCAAAAGGCCTAGTAATTTTTTGCGACTCAAAAGCCACCCTCCAGGCAATATTAAAAGGATATTATTCTACCACTCAAGAAATCATCTTAGGTTTTCAAGATCATCAGACTATAAACAAGACCTGTATCTCCAGTGGATTCCTGTACACGTTGACAAAGAAGATAATGAAACTGCGGATAAATTGTCCAAGGAGGGCAGAGACTTCAACACTAGCTGCAATGAAGTTTCTCTTCAGGACGCGAATGCAGTGACCAGATACAAAATCAAGTGGCCAGATACTTAGAGAAAAATCCATTCAGACCAAATATTTTCTCTCTGAAATAACTGCGAACAAATCTACTATTAAAGCCATAACTAGGCTGAGAACCGGACACCACAGGGGTATGAAGATCAATTTAGAGGGCAAAAAGATCTATAGAAGTTGTGATCATTGTCCTGATACAAAGCTTACGCCCTCTCACATCTATGAGTGTCCGACTATGAGCGCCAGTCTGAGAAAAATTGGAGTGCTGCTGACTATAATAGATTCGTATGGAGATAACATCAAGCAAGTCCTAGAGGAAATTTTCAAAATTCAAGGACACATATAGTTCGACTCTCATAAACACGACAAAAAAAAGAAAAAAAAAAACGTGAATCAATGAGATGCAATTGGAATGCGTCATTTTCAAAGAATCTGATGTCTTCTGATGGTATTGTTTTATTATTTAGCTAAGTAAATTTGAGGCACAATAATATACACTAAAGTCGGTTTAAATTATTAGTTTAGAAGAATAGGTGTGCTTTTTCCTCTTTCATATTTTCATCACATTTTGTTTAATTCTAATACTTATAGAAATGATTGTTATTCACGTATTTATTATTAATTTATTAATTATAAATGCACAGGAATACATTCAGCAAAAATAAGGTAAAAGATTGATAAGTGAAGATTGAAGGGAGTTTCTTTCTCTCTATAATCAGTGGATTAAAAATATGTACTCTCTGTACCAAAAATCTTATAAGTTACGATATTTTATAGAAGTTATGCGAGTCATAAGTTAACCTCTCCTCTACTTCATTTATTTTGAAATTTTATTACAATGCACCTGATAAAATAACATTTTAAACCTGTTTAAAACTAATTGAACAACTAATTGTATTACTTTATGGAGACATTTTTCAAATATAGTGATTATGTTATAGCGAAGAAATATTAAAAGCACATATTTTAAAAAATATGGTAGAAAATTTTTATATAACATTAAAGTTTTATCTTCAATATCAGCAAAAGTTTAAAGTAAAGTGTTTCATTCGAAAAATCCCTCCAAATCTAAAACTATTCTTCGAAGTTGCTTTGAATTTGTGGGCTATAGTGGTTTCCTTACGAAGTCCCGCAGGAGGAATACTTATGATGGAAGTTGTGAGCTCTCCATGGACGAGCTCTGTACGCTTACCATGGTGCTTGGGTGGCTGTGATCGTAGAAGATTCATGTGGACATGGAGCTTACCAACAAATTTGGCAGGATCACAGTCGGGTTTGCTTTTGTAGAGAAATTCTCCTGGGAGTGCTAGGGTCTTTCCAAAGACCAAATCTGATGGGTTCAATCGAGGTCATCCTTCAAAGACGCACGGAGGCCAAGAAGAATTGTTGGTAAAACCACAGCCCAGCGTTCAGACCTTGAGGTGTGACAAGATGTCCCAGAAAAGTTAATTCGGCTACACCAAATTCGCATTTCAAAACGTTCAGCTTGAGACCATGGGATTTAAGTCATTGAAAAATGGTCTTCAAGTGTTCCTTATGTTCTTCAGGGCTATCAGAAAAGCAGAGGATGTCGTCCAAGTAGACTTAGTAGAAGGGTAACCCTCCGCACAAAGGTCTATAGGGCATTCACTAACCCGAAGCATAGTCAAGTATATTCGTATAATCCCCAAGGGGTGGCAACAGCAGTCTTGGGTATATCCTCTTCTACAGTCGGTATCTGGTGGAATGCTTTGAAGAGACCTGCTTTCCATGTAGAGCCTGGACGAAATTCTTGTAAGTGTGGTATGGGATAACTGTCGAACGCATCACTGCATTTAGACGTCTGTAATCTCCTGCCGGACGCCTGTTTGCTCGCTCGCTCCAGTGGAATCCTGTTTAGGGACAAGATGTAGAGGAGAAATCCAGGGGCTCTTTGATGGCCGAATGATGCCCTGTGCAATGAGGAATTCAAACTCAGACATGACTGCGTCATGCACCTTGGGATGTAGTCACCTGGGCCTTAAAGTGATTGGAGGACCTTTGGTGATGATGTGATGTACTGTGTCGTGTGCAGATGATAATCTGAATGCTGTAGGATTTATAATATCTGGGAAGTGTATCAGGATGTTTCCAAAGTCATTAACGGCTGCACAGAAGGTGGTAACCGACTGCTGAGATTCAAGATCACTGAACAGAATGTATGTAGGATGCTAATTTGTTGATCAGTTTCTTTTGTTTGATTTCGATCAACAAGTCAAAATGTGTAAGGAAATCAGTTCCTATGATTGGTGATGTAACATAAGCAGCGATGCCCCTCAAGGGGTTTACCTTCTTAAGGTAAACACGGGTGTAACGATCCCGAGATAACCTAGTTAACTGTCCTCTTCTTTCTCTCCTCTCCTCTTCTGCTTTTTCTTCATTTTCTCCCTTATTTTGATTGTCTTGTAAAGGGTTGAGGGCTCCCCTTGTGTAGTTATTGCCGCCCTGTTGTTATTAGCTTCTCTTGAGTACTACATCACCCGCGTGTTCACCGTGCGTGGATATCCGTGTCCCTGGAAAGGAGAATCCTGGTGATTGAGGCTCTCAGAGACCAACACTTTACTTTAGTCTCTGCTTCAGGTAAACGGAAGGTGTGTTGTGGTCCTCAGCATGCCAATCGGCTTCCATGGATCGAGTGATCATATATCTGCTGTGTGACTCGATAAGGGTGGAGGCCACGTTAGAGATATATTGAAAGCGTATAAGGTCTGGCTAGAACTGATACAGATATACTGCATCCCCTTGTTTTGGGCTTGGTGGTGGATGGTGCAGTCAGGCATTGAAGTAATTAACCTATTTCTGTGGAATTTACTTCTAATTCTTTTCTCCCTATGGAGCAACAAAGGATACAAGATCAGAAATATTTTGTTATTAAAAGTACTGAGGGCAATTTTGATAATGTTTACCCTTTCTTAATTAATAAGTGTCTTATTGGTACAGTTGGAAATGTCAAAAATGTTCGCAAGATGAAATCTGGAGATCTTTAAATTGAAGTTTTATCAATTGAACAGGCCAAAGCCACCTTTAAACTAAAATGCCTTGGTAACATAGCTGTTATGATATCTCCTCATAGTAAGTAAAATTCTACACGGGGGTAATTTCAGCAGATGATCTATTTAATGTTTCAGAGGAGAAAATTTTCGATAATCTCGTTGACTAAAAAGTATATGTGCAGCGCATTACAATCAGGAGAGAGTTCAAAATTATAAGAACTAAATACCTATATTCACATTTGCTACTCCTATACTACCTCAATCTATTAAAGTTTGCTACCTAAATTGTAGTGTTCTCCCCTACGTTCCAAATCCATTACGTTGATTTAAATGTCAGTGATTTGGCCATATAAAAACTACTTGTAGAGAACATTTGACTTGTGCTCGATGTGCATCTGTCTGACATGACCGTAGTCAGCGTCAATTACGAGAAAAATGTGTAAACTGCAGTGGTGAACATCCCTTGTACTCCCGGTCATGCCCAGCCTGGATATTAGAAAAAGAAATTATTACTGTGAAAATAAAACAAAATTTATCTTTCCCTGAAGTAATTCATACAATGTCATCCTGTACCTCTAATCAAGGTATTAGCTATTCACAAGCAATTAAAATTGTCCTGAAATCTTGCAGTACTCAAACATATTTCTTAAATTTCCCAAACTTATCCTCAAATATTTCAAATATGAGAGTCTCATCTATTTCGAAATGAATTTCTCCACTGTCTTTCGCAAAAACCAAGTGTCAAAGATCCCTAAAAGTAAAGAATGCAAAAGAAAGACTGCATAAATCACATTTAAAGAGTAAAAGAAGCTCAACTGTTTCTAATACAAGAATAAAGAACGTAGACCCATCTGATGATGAAACACTCTTAAGTGGAGATTCATCTGAATCCCAAATGGCGTGCTCCAATACCGGAGCATTCAGCTTAACTTAATGGGAACCTTCGTTTATTGGAATTGTCGAGATTTTTACACTCTTAGAGAAGATATAAAAACAATTATAAATCGGTATAATCCAATTTATTTTGCCATCCAAGAAACATTTTTGAAACCTCAGTACAATTTAAAATTGTGTGGATATATTTGTGTGAGGAAAGATGTTAATCATGATTCAGTTTCTGGAGGTGTATGCATTCTTGTGTTATGTAATATTCCTAGCACTATATAATCCTTTAACACCTCATTACAGGCTGCTGCAGAACGCATGTACACAACACCTCTCATTAGTATTTGTAGCATATCCTTATCTCCCCATGCGATCAACAATGAAAGCGATTTAAACAGTTTCCTGGATCAATAACCAACACCCTTTATTTTACTTGGTGACTTCAATGGTCATAACAACTTATGGGTTAGTGAAAATATGAATCTTCGTGGCAGCATAATTGAACAGTTCATTTCTCATAACAATATCTGCCTTCTAAATTCCACAGAAATAACCTATTTCCATCAACTATCAAGAACTTTCCATTTATTAGATTAAGCTATTTGCCCTCCCTCAATTCTACCTTCGTTAAATCTTAATGTTGATAAGGATTTATATAACAGTGATCATTTTCCTCTAATTATAAATCAAACTGGTATAAGCAGACCACAAATCTTCCATTCCTCTTATTCTTATCATCGTGCAGACTGGTCTCTCTCCACTCAGTTAGCTTCGATTACTGACAGCATGGTTAGAAGTGATAATATCAATGATGCTGTGCAAAAAGTAACTGATACACTTCAAGATGCTGCCAAAAACACAATTCCCAAGCGCTCCCCAATTCCACCCAAATATCATGAACCCTGGTGGAACAATGAGTGCCAAGTGTCATACAAAAAAAAAGTTGTGGACTGTTTTTCGCAGGCGCCCTACAATGAAAAGTCTCATGGGTTTCAAAAAGTTAAGGCTTTTGCTCGTCGAGTACGGCGAAATAGTCAAAAAGAATCTTGGATAAAATATCTTTCCTCCATCACATGATCAACTTCCAGCAAAAAGTTATGGAAGAAAGTTATAGTTTCCAGTAGTTTTTACCAGGATTTCTCTATCGCAATATTACGCACAGGAGCTGACACAATTTCTTCTCAATATGATATTGCCAATCTTTTAGGTGAAACTTTTTCAAGGCTATCTAGTCCAACCTTTTATGATCCTAAATTTCTCAGAACCAAAGAGCAAGCTGAAAAGAAACCTTTAAAGTTTCATGATAAAGCCCTACATCTATATAATTGCAATTTCTCTTTGCTGGCATTGCAAATATCTCTGTCCCAAGCTAAAAATACTAGTCCGGGACCAGATGGTATCTCATATATGATGCTTTGTCATCCAAATCATGATTCTTTAACTCCTCAACCGTCTGGGGTTCTGTGAAGAAAGTGCTCCATTTTTGCTTCGTGGTGGCAACATAGTTTTGAATTTCACTGCATTGTAAGTTATTCCCCCTTCAAATCTTGTCAAGAATACAAAAGCCCCTAATTCTTTTCTATGTCAAAAGCCCCTAATTCAAGTCGTTATGGAATTCTTCGAACTTTGTATAATTTAATTTCAGAGGAAATTTACTCATTTTTATTCAGATTTTTTTAAGTTCTCGCATTTTTAATGCCGTATAGGATCTGCTTTATATAATCCATTTATCCAATGTGAAGGGTTTCCTCAATGAAAAATCTTAAGAATTACTGTTTTTAATATTTGCATAAGCAACATTCTTCATGTATTGCAACCATCTGTCCATGGAACATTATATGTTGATGATCTCCAAATTTCTTGCCAAGGTTCCAATATGCGACTGATTGAGAGGCAATTACAAACTGCTGTCAAAAATTTAGTTGCTTGGTGTAATGAAGATGGGCATGCTTTGTCCTCTTGTAAAAACAATTGTATCCATTTTTGCAGAAAAACTGGGTCTCATCCTGATCCAGAAATTAAGATATCAGACACAAGCATTCCCGTAGTTAATCAGATATTATTTTTTGGGCTTATATTTGATGAAAAGTTAATCTTACTACCACATATCTTAGATTTGCGCAAAAGATGCGAAAAATCACTAAATATTGTGAAAGTTCTCTCTAATACCTCTTGGGGGTGTAGATCGTAAAGCATTACTTCGAGTGCATCAGTCAGTTATTCTATCTCGAATTGACTATGGTAGCGTAGTTTATGGATCATCAGTTTTGCGCAAATTAGACCGTGTTTATCACTCAGCTTTACGAATCTGCTCTGGAGCATTCCGGACTTCTCCTGTCCAGAGCCTTTATGTAATTTGCAAGCAGTTACATCTTGATTTGAGACTTAAGCAACTCTCCTCATTATTATTTTAAAATGTTATCAGTATCACAACACCGTTTGAGGTCGATGATTATTTGTCCCTCTTATGAAGGCTATATAATGCACGGCCACATAACATATTACCATTTTATGAGCGTAGAAATTCATTCCTGTCTTCATCTGAGTTCCCCGATTTACATATTCAAGTCACAGATGCTCTAAGATTTCCTCCTTGGAATATTCATGTTTTCAACATAATCAAACCCTTTACTGGATACAATAAATCAACTATACCTCCACTTATTTTGCCACAGATGTTTTTATGCATTCATTCTCATTATTCCTCCCACATCTCTGTCTTTACAGATGACTCAAAATCAAATGGTCATGTTGGTTGTAGTATTGTTGTTGGAAATACAGTTTACAGCTATAAACTGCATACATTATATTTTGTGTACACAGCTGAAGCTGTTGCTATTAAACGTGCCCTAGAAATAATACAATCCAACTCTCATCGAAAATATTGTATCTATACAAATATCATTAGTGTGGTCATGCAATTAGACCAATTTAATGATTATGTCATCCAATTATTGTGGAAATATTAGATATTTTAAATATATTGAAGAATAAAAGATTTGACATCTTTTGTTGGGTTCCAAGTCATTTTGGCATTAATGCGAATGAACTTGCAAATAATGCTGCTAAAATGTTTCTTACATTTTGCTTAAAGCATTAACATTTTTTGATATGAAACAAATTATCAAAGATTTCATTTCCTCCCACTGGCAAAAAAAAGGGATTTGCAGAAGAACAATAAATTATATAGTATATCCTTCCACATTCTTCCATCCCCAGGTGCTCCCATGTAATGAGTTGATGTAAAACTCACACGGCTTCGTATTTGGCATACTAGATTTACACACAAGCACATATTCTTGTCTCGGAGTGCTCCAATTTGTGACGCATATAATGCACCATATACAGAACATCACATTTTAATTGTCTGTCCTAATTTCAATGATTTATGCATAGTGTTTTTTAATACCACAAATTTAATTTTATCTGAATTCATTGGGCTTAAACCACATAGAAATTTGTTTGTATTTTTACATGCAATATGTTTCTTGAATTCTATTTAAGATTTTTATCCAAAATAATCTTTTACATATGCTTCTTGAACTTAGTACATTCCATTGTATGCATCTGACTGGTCTTTTAACACAGAATTTTTACCTATAGTTTTAATTATTTTACTGTGCAAAAATGTCCAATATTTGACCTTTTATCAGTAAACCTCACAAAATCAAATCAATCCCATAAGAATGGCAATGAATGCCCATAAGAATGGCTTTCTCAAACCAAGCTCGAGTTGGGGGAACCAAGGGAGAACCGAAATCTCCGAGCCAGAGTCGACCAAGAACTTTAGTCCAATCTTTCGGTCCTAGAGAAAAGAGCCTGCTGGTCTTGGTTGTAGCTTCCACTGTGGCGAGCCTGGCAGGTTTTTCAGAAAACGCAAGGTTGTTTACAGTTCAAGGTATGATTACCAAACTTCTCATGGTAGAAACAAAATTCCCTGTGGTTTTTGTTCGATCTGGGTTGTCTGTTCGGGTTCGATTGGCATGCGGGACGTTCATTGGGACGGATATGTGTTTCGTGAGAAATTGCGGCTTCTAGACGGCTCAGTGATCTGAAGAGATAGCTCCTCAAGCTTACTTGATAAGATGTCCGTGGCTGAAGGTGTGGGCAGCTCAGTTGTGGTAGCACATACAGCTGCAAGGGACACGGTCTCCGCGACCTTATCTGCAATGATCGCCAGCTTCTCCAGCGAATTGGACGACGCTGAAAGGACCGTCCGGATGTGGGGTGGCATCGGCTGCATCCACAGGTTCTGCAGGAAATCTTGCAATTGCGTGTCAGCGAGGCCGCTCATCTTTCTGAGGAGATGATTTGGTTTTTCGTCATCTAACTGGAGATCACTTAGCAGCTTCTTAATCTTTTGTTGATCAGACTCTGTGACTTCTGATATTAGGCGAGTGGAAAGGGTCTTATACTTCTCAACCAAGTGGAGATTGAGGACGATCTTCACCACGTGTTCCAAGGTTTCCGCGTTGATGTTAGCCACTAATGGTGAAAATTTGGTGTCGTCGCTGGTGATACCGCTGTACGCGAATAAGTTGTCATACTGGGCAATCCAGAGGCGAATGTTACTTCTCCAGAATGGTGGAAGACTCAGTACAACGCATGTGATCTGGGCCAACTCAGGCGATGAAACATTCCCGGCATCGGCAGCGTTGTCGTTTGGCATGCTGAAAACTGGCGCGTAGAAAAGAAGAAGAAACGTACCTCTAGTTGAGACATCGGAAATTCGCCATGCCCTGCCGGGTTTGAAAGGCGCTTGGGGAAAGAAAATATAACTCACGCTCACCTTGTTAGTTTTTTTTAATCCTTGTGCATCGTAAATCACGTCCTCGTCACCACTTGTGGGCGTTGTATTTAGCACCACTCTTTATAAGCAACAAACAATATTTAATTTTAGTTTTTAAGAAAAGTTTATAAGTTAAGTGAAACAGAATCAGATGGATTTATAACACTGTCGTTAACAGGCGAGAAGCACGAGCGAAGTGAATCGTCGGTACAAGTTTATAAGGTAAAAGAGTCTATCGATTGGGATTGAGTTGTACGTCATTGCAAATGCAATATTCCCATTTTTATTAATAAAGTAATTAATAATTGGCAACATTGCACATGATGTTATGTACTACATTGATTTCGTAATTTTTTGTCGAATTTCAGCTATTTTCGCCAATTTGTCAACAAATTTTTAATTTTTGTGTTATATATTAATTTTCTAATTACTGAGGTCGTGGTCTTTTCTATTTGATATTCAATTTTGAGCTTCATTCATAAGAATTAGAATTTTTTTTATTTCTCACTGGAATTTTAGGTAAAAGATTCAGTAAAAATACATGATGTTTTTTATACCTTGTGAACCAAATTTTAAAATTTTAGAGTTAATTTTATTTTATTATCTGATTCTTATTGTTTTGAATAACAATCCTACACTTTATGAAAAATCCATTTACTATTAATAAAATTCTGAATAAGACCGAACAGAAATATATAACCGTATTGATTAAAACTTTATAGTATAAAATCAATAATTAAAAATATATAACAATTTAGAATTAAATAATATATTTCACATTAGATTTTTTTTTGAAATTTAAAAATTACTTATAAAAACTAAATTCGATTATAAATGCTTTAAGACCATTTACTTACAAAAAAAGAATACTAAGTAAGATATAAAAAAAAGATAAAAATAAAGAGAAAATATTCAACTATCTATAAAATAAGCACTAAAAATGGAAATTAAAATTTAAAATTTTATCACTTAGTACTCCAAAAGCAACGCATCAAGTAGGAAATAAACGAGTCAATTTAATGTTTTAATGAAATGTAGAAGAAAATTAAATATAATAGCGGAAACAATAATATGTATAAATCATTTTTTAATATATTGTTACAAGTAACAGTTCTATATAAATTCAAATATTATTAAAGTATAAAACCTAAATATATTTAAAACAATTTTATTTTCCATCATTTATGTGAAGTAATATTTTTAGAAAGTATAATGATTAGCACAAGAATAAATGTGACTTAAGCAAAATTATTTGAAACAAAAATAAAAATAAACTATATTAAAAGACGAAGTGGAAGAAATTTTCACGACTTCGGGAAAGCAATGGAAACTTATAATGGATAGTGGATTAAGCATTTCTCAAAGAGTTATCAGGTACAAATTCATTCATACGTTTGTGCTTTTATATAATTTTCATTAGTAGTTTATAATCAAATTATTTTTAAACAATTTTAATAAATATATGATTTTCTTATGATTTTCTTATTTAAGTACGCTATTTATTATTCATTCTCAAAAATAATGCAATATTTAGTTATTATACGTACATTAAGAAAATTTTTAATAACATTTATACAAATTTCAATTTTGCTATTAATATTGCTATTATAAATAATAAGTTGATTTTATTAAAACGCAACAATTTAGCTTATAAAGTGTGTAGAAACACAAATATTATAATAATCAATTTACAATAAATATCAATTGTAGTTGCTTAATCTGTTTAAATGTATTTTCAACTAAAGTCTCAGACACATGAACTATTAAAAACCTTTCAAAATCTAAATTTTATTAATTATAAAAGAGTAATAAAAAATTGAAATTTTGTTGCATAAAATCAAACAATTCTAAAAAGTTAATTGCATAGAAAAAGGCTATGTATTTGTGTCATTAGCTTTTTGAAAAATAACTAATATGTATGTTAAAATATATTGATATACATCTGAAACTTCTAACGTAGTAAAATATTTATTCAATATCAAAATTTACTCTATCAATTAATAGTCTAATAATTATGTGCTTGCATTTATGTAGCAGAAATATATAATGCATAAAATTGAATTAAAGAAAAATTGTGAATATTGAAAAACTAATGTCTTGTTCTAACATTTCAACCTCAGCTAACTGAACAGGAGAAACAAATGATTTTGTGATAGCTTTAACTCAAGAAAAGACCTCCTTTAATAAAATATATCATGCAAAAACGAATTATCTTACATGATCTATCAGCTGAAAAATCAACCAGAACAACGTTAATCATTTTCCTGTGCTCTTGCAAAACGTGAGAGTGATTATTCACTTTGAATTGTCATTTTGCATTCTTTTCTAAATTTTTTATAACATACATCATATGTATTACAGCTCTAGTATCAAATGTAGATATCAAGGATTGCTTATGGGAAGATAATTGCTATTTAAATTATAGTTACTTAGAAATTACTTACTCTTAAACTGATATTACAATAATTATAAATAAACTGATATTACAATAATAAAACTGATATTACAATAATCTTCATAAATTTAAAAAAAAGCAACTGAAATTTCTCCATATCCTTCCTGTTTTGACCTATGTAAATTCAAAAATATAGTATAATTATTTCAATCAAATCTGTAAATGTAACAAATAAAAAACTACTAACGATTAAAGATTACGAAGAATTAAAATAATGAAGTAATAATCTCATCAAATGAATAAATTAATTTAATTGAAATGCTTTTTCTCAAAGGAATGCATTTAATCATTTGCGGCAGATAAATTTAATTAATTAAATTTGTTGAAGAATTCTTAAAAACATCCTTCATAAAAATTTGAATGTAAAGAATAGTCAAATAATAAACAATACTTATGTGTTGTTACTAATCCCATCTGATATAGCGGAGTTATATTTGATCCATGAGGCCGTAAACCTTATTAAAATCGAAGAAAAGGAGAGGTCTCACAAAAAACTCTTCCATAGACAATACTTATAGTTTGTAATAATAGAGTTGATAATTCAATAAACTTTAGAAACTTTTAAATACAAAATAATAATGAATTTATTCCAATAACTTTCAAATATCTCAAACAGGAAATAAACAGAACAAAAAAAAAATTAAAAGCTGAACTCTCATCGTTTAAATTTCAATTAAAAATTTACAATTTTAATCAAAACTATTTACATATTTCTTCTTAATAATACTTTATTTTAAAGACAAGTAGTTATGAATTGATAAGACAATATGTTCTAATGATTTCTGCACTGTTATAATTTGACACTTTCAAATATATTTAATTGTTAGTTTACTAGTAAACATTTGTTCATTGTTATATTTTCAACATAAAAGTTTTACGATTATTATAGAAAAATAATGTGCAAAAAAGTTTATAAGTAAACATTTACCTTTATTTTAATATGATTTTAATTTTTCTACATTATAATAGCATCAAACACTATGATCTTAATTTAATAACTTGAAAATATTTTAATTAATTATTTGTAGATAATTAATAAACTTCAAAAAATTTGACATAAAAAGGAAATGAATAAATAAATATGAAAAAATGTGTTATAACTTATATACTTTTATATCAATGTATAGTAAATCATAGCATAATTCCAAACAAGCTATGTAATTTACTTAATAAGTGATACTTAACAATCAATGAGTGATATTACTTATGTTAATAAGAATACTCTGTACACATCAATCTTTAAAGAATTTGGCCTGTAAACTAAATCACAATTTCCAGATTAGAAAGCAATTTTTGCCGCCTATGAATATGTTAACTTATTTTTAAAAAAATTGACAAATTAGTATTTGATAACACTAAATGCAATTGACTTTTACAAAAATAATAAATGTAAAGGCAATTCCATTAAAGGTAAAGAAGTCAAAATTAGTGAACACTTAATTTTCCTCTCTATATAATAAAAGTTACTTTCTGATTAATCACTAAATTCAAAAATTCAAAGGTCGAGAATAACTTGAAATCCAGACAGAATTGCATTTTATTTGCTTGAAACTGAAAACAATTAAAAAAATTTATTTTTCATTGATCTAACATAAACATGCTATTTATAAATGTTTTCTTCAACTTCTAGATATAAAAAACGATTTCAAAAGCCGAAGTTTGATACTAAATCTAACATTATGCCATTAAAGCGCTTTAAGAAAAAATTAAGTTTTTTTTAAATTCTAAAGCAAGCATTATAGTGAAATCTTTCTTATTAATTATAGATTTCTATAAATTTTTTTATGCATATTTTCTCGTAATATATTAATTTAAGTGTGAAATACAATTTTACTGAGTGTTGCAAACATGAATTATGATGGAAGTACAGTTAATTAAGGGTGCTTATGGATTAAAATTGATTTTAATCTATTTCTCTTATTTTCACTAGTAAAAATCCTGCAAAATTATTATTTGTGTCGTATTAATTTCTAGCGTAGCACTGTGGTAAAATTGTAAATGTGTTTTGTTGTTTAATATTAAACATGATTCCTTTTAATTTATAGATTTCATATGATAGAAAGTTGTCATTTGATTTTTTATTCAATATATCGACTAGGAGTAAATCAAGAAACTTTCTTAAAATTCAGCATTCAAGTCGCTTGAAACCGGGATTAGAGAAAATCTCTTCTCCTTGAAATCCAGACCAAAAAGAGAATAAGGTTAGAATCTTAGTACTTAGCTTGAATTTAAAGTTAGTGCAGGGAAATTTCAAATTCACTTTCGAGTGGTCATTCAGGTCACGATAAATCGATTAAATTATTTCCAGATATAATATTGATAATTTATCTGTATTTTATTTGAGGTTCTTATAAAATGCAGAAAGGTATTTTATTTACGAAAATTCACATGTTTAATGTTATTTAAAATATAATTCATAACAAAAGTGAATAACATTTCCATATGGAATTTTAACCTAATATTATGTATTACTTCTGATGGAATTTTTCTTGAAACCTTCAAATAAACCATTGTTTTCAAATATTAATGAAAATATTTAACATTTCATTACTTGTTTGATTATTTTAATAATTACTAAAACCATAAAAAAATATCTATTCAAGCACTTTTAAAATAATTATTTTGAAAATATTTTTTTGTGCGTTTGAATAAAGTTTAACAATTTTAATTTGAGCAATAATATTAGCTAAACTAAAGTGAATTTCAGAAATATGTTATTAAACTCATTAAAAAATTGTTTTCATGTGTAGACATGATGTCATTTTATTATTCAAAATTTTTTCTGTAACTTCTTTAAGGTTGAAATATTTATTTATGTTCTAAAAATATTTTCCGCTAATTTTCTAATACATTTAAATAATAGTCGAATGTATGAATCATGAATAAGAATTTCCATGATGATTAAAAATTTTTAACCTCAAATGTTTGTTAAAACAGTTTAACATGACAGATGATCACCTTCAAAAATTATATTACAAATGATAAAGTATGAAAGCAATAAACAAGTACTCCCCTGATATGCTGAACAAATGGCAGGGAAGGGGAAAATGCATTTATTCCTGAAAACAACAATGGAATACAAGTGAATATTTAACTAATATCAATTTCTAAAACGTCTTAATATATAATCCGGGAATCATTTCATTGATAACGAGAAGTTTTATGAGGAATAAAGAAAAGTAAATCTTATTAATAAAGTATGCGAGCATTTTCCTCTACATACAGAGCTCGGAGCATTTGATCAATCTTTGTTATAGTTTGTGAGTTTTCAGAGATCAATAAGTGTCACTTCTGTAGTTAAATATAATTCAAGCCCCTTTATGAATGAGAGTGAAAAAGCGAATAAATATAACATTGCCAAGAAAATATTATTTATTTTCAATAGGATTAACATTGATAAAATTGTCTAGACATTCTTTATGGTTAAATTCTTTGCATCAAGTGATCAAGTGAATGCAGCTTAATGGAAATATACATTATTGTCAATTAGAAAAAAAAAACAATTTAATTAAATATTGAAGTCTACAAATGGGATATGATGCTGTAAAGTCATTATAGAACATCTTCGGAACTAATGATTTTAAAGACGGCATATTTTCAAAATTTCTACGTATACTTTCTTGATTCCTCTAGCTTAAATACGCGATAATTATTGATTCTTAAGGTGACAATGTCTTTAATTTAAAATAAAGGCGAAAAATAGATTAGTGATAAAAAATCGATTCATAGCAATGACAAAAATATCAGAATATAAATCAATTAAAAAAGCTTTGAAACAATCAGACACATTAAGGTAAATGTGTTGATGGCATCACTTTATTCTACCTCATTAGATTCAACGATTAAAATGAAACAAACTAATAACATTTGTGCTTAAACTTCATGAAAATGCCGTCTTCCATGCACAGTACCAAAATACACACATAAATTTTAAATAAATAATTTAAAAATAAATTTCCTTTTAAAGTAACCCTTTTTTTAAAATACCACCATGACATTTACTGAGTACTGCCGGTAACTTGTTCAAGCATAGATGCCACAGGAATCGAAATTATTCTTCACTTCGGTTTGGCTTGAAATAGCAATATAACAAATATTTATAAGAATCGAAATAATTGAGTTACAAGACCTGTTTCACTGATCTGCATTTATTATATTATCGTGAAATGGCCAACTGATGTAACAAAGAAAATGAGCAACATTTATAGTGGCTTGTACTGATTCAAAATTTCTGATAACATGTCAGTGCATTAGTTTTCTAGAATCTATGAAAACAAAATGGCTAGAATTTCCATAGCTTCAAAAATATTATGAAAATTTGATAATGAACACACTATTAGTTTTTAACAAGCTGCATATTATTGGACGAGAAGTTGATATTTCCTATAATGTAAAGTATTAAATTACATTTATTAACATAAGTGGTATATTGGCACACCTTTAATGCTTATATGTTTCCAAAAACTTAAATTGTAATGAAAACAATAAATACTGTAAATATTTGTATGTTTTATGCTTCTAATTATTTGCTCAATGTGTAAAATAATATTTCAAAGTTTAATTCGTAAAATAATTGTCCAAATAACTTTTATTTTGTGAAACTATCAGTTTCAAGTGCTGAAAATTAGGGCTGTAATATCTGAGATAGCATGGTGATATTCTTAGCGCTACAATATTGATTAACATTCTTGCAGATTTGATTCGATCGTACTAATAGAAACAGAAATAACGCAGCCTCACTATAACAATGCTCTAGAAATGTCCAGGGAAGAAAGTTATAAGGAATTTTCGAACACGTATAAGAATCAGCCTTAGTCAATGAAAAGTAAGATAAAAATTTGTCGATCAGTTAGAAACCTGCACCTCAACGCGATATGAAAGTTCATTTTTAGTTTCCGCTTTAGAGATATTATATGGATTTTTTTGGCCTTTGTTAATTACCTCAAATTTAAGTAATTGTAGTCTACTTGTGACTGAGGAGTGCGAATAAAGTGTTTTGCGTGTTTGCTGGAGGAAACTTATCTTCGTTATTTCTGCATCTCATCGCATTTCATTCGAAACGAAGAGAAACTTTGTTGCATAAGTTACCGTCGACCGAATTAGAAAACAACTGTTGCTCAAAGTTGGTTCATTCATTTAATATATTCATCAATAAAAAAATTAAGTGATAAAAGTATATTAACACAAACCATTAAGTAAAAATATAAAATATGCAAATATTTGCAATTTTCGTTTATATATATATATATATATATATATATATATATATATATATATATATATATATATATATATATATATATATATATAAGCACCTCGATGTTTCTACTAGAAATATTCAGGCGACTGAATAATTATGAAATCATAATAAACTGCAGATGTATAAATATTTAGAAAAATCGCTCCGCTTTGGTAATGAAGGACCCAGCAGTTTATATATATATATATATATATATATATATATATATATATATATATATATATATATATAAACATGAATCATATTCAGTAAGTTTTGAATTTACACATCAATAATGAGACAAATAAAAAGTAAAAAGTCTATAAATGAATTTTATTTTCTTATTTTCCTTTATTTCTCCAACTTAAAATACTTCAATGACATTTACTGGATGAAAAGATTTTCCCTTTGAAATAACAGGAAAAGCACAATTGAAATAAGTGAGCTGATTAATGTATTCAGTATACTAAGAAGCGAGTGTTTCTTAAGGTTCTTCCTTTGGATCCATAATTCACTTAATTGATTTTTCTTAGCAGGTAATCTCTCAGTAGGATGCAAAAAGACATCCTGACGTTAACATGGCAATAAATTGTATTAAAAAGGAAAGGGTATAATATTGCTTCATTATTATTCTTATAATATAATGCAGAAAATTTAGTAAAATTATAAAAGATTTATTACTATGAGTTTTATAAAAATTGAAGTAGTAAAAATATATAATTGGACAAAATTTAGGCAAAGTTTCACGACAAATTGTTGTGAGAAAATATATCTAATTACACTTGGTTTGTCACAATATTTTTTAAGAAAAGATAATTATTTTTGGTCCTTAACATATAGTTTTTATAAAATAAATTACAAAATTAGTATAATTATATTACAAAGTTAGTGATAATTAATATATTTATTCATTTTTATTAAAAAATATTGTTCTCAGAGACATTTTTAATGCATGCAATGGCTAGTCTTCAAACATTTCAGAATATAATCGAAATATTTCAAATAAAAAATTCCTCAATCACAGAAGTCTGTTATCGGGTAAGGCCCATATTTTATTAAATATTAGATAATTGGCATAATAATTTAAATTTTTAATGAACCAATTAAATTACAGATAACGTTAAATCATAGTTTATGAATATATATATATATATATATATATATATATATATATATATATATATATATATATATATATATATATATATATATATATATATATATATATATCAAGCATGTGAAAACCTCGGTTAAGTTTATAAATAGCACCACATTAATTAACTAAGATAAGAAACAAATTGATTTTTAAGAAAAAAACACTTCTGTGCTCTTTGCTATATCATAGATGCATGTATTCCTAATTAAACTTATATAAAAATAATGCTCATAAATAATTATTTCATAACTCACCGTGATTTTTGTCCCCCGCTGCACTCGGCATCGGCCTTATCCGAACGTTCTCGTAACATTTCCAGTAAGCTCTTATTTGCTGTATAATAATCTTTGTATTTTCACCATCATCGTTGTCATTTGCTACCGTGCCTTCAGGAACCCCTATGTGCAGTTTGGCCTGAAAATGAATAAGGATTTTTTATTTATATATTGCCACCTAAATTTCATTCAAAATTCAATTATACAAAAAGAGATTTTTCATTTATATGTATGAGGACAGATAATTTTTATAGTTACTTCAATTGATAAATTGAAGTTAATTGCTGACAAAACGGATTTTTCAGATATTTTCTTATGTAAACTTGACCATATGAATTTATTCTTTTCTTATGTAAACTTGACCATATGAATTTATTCTTTTCTTATGTAAACTTGACCGTATGTGTATTAAATTATGTATTGTGTGTATTTGTTTTATAAATACATACAGTAATTATAATGTTAAGTAATATGGTCAAATATTTAAACTTATTTCAACATTTAAAGGGCATGTAAGCGCAAATTATTTATAGTTAAATTCAGATAAAGTGTAATTTTAAATTATCATTTGTATTTCATTTTCATTATCCCATGTTCTTTTTTTTTACTATATAAAATACATTTCGCTGATATTAGAGAAAGATATTCTGACTGAGTAGAATTATGTAAAGTAATTTAAACTAACCTTATAAACTAATGTATAATTTATCCTATCAATTCAGAAAATATTTTTAGGATTTCTTCAAGTGAGCTTATTTTAGAATATTCTCCAATATCCGATATAATCATTGCAGAGAACAGTTACACACGTTCGTGTTCAATTTAAACTTATACATGTAAAAGTGCATACATATATCCATACATACAATACATAAATATATATATTCATATGCATTATATATATATATATATATATATATATATATATATATATATATATATATATATATATATATATATATATATATATATATATATAAACTGATTGTTCAGAACTAACAAATTAATTTTGATATCAAAATACTGATATTACAATATATAAAAAGAATCCTACAAAAATCATATGCACTGAAAAAATTTAGTATTGAGTTTAATTTGAATTTCAAAATAACAAGAATAAATGTTTATCTATTAATTTTTGATATCTGATACCCTTTAAGATTTCTTTGAAAATAGTTCTAATGCTTTGTAAAGAGAATTTTTAAACAGAAAATGCATTCCAATTCCATTTTTATCAACAATTTAGTTTTCATCATTAAATGAAATGTAATTACTTTTCCTGTAGTTAATTTTATTAACTTATTTTATTATAACTTCAATTTGTAATGCAATGCATAAATCATTTTTCATTTTTAAGGCTGTTCATTGTTGTAACACACTTTGTAATTAAAATCATTAACTGGAAAAAAACTCTTTTCTATGAGGTTTGGAAGAATGACAAGCAAAAGTGCTTAAAATTTCTCTTCGATTTTACATAATTGAAAAGTTATAGCAATCACGACCAATAATTTATGATGTACGTGACAAATTCATATTATTTCTGTATATTATCCATTTCACTTTCATCATGATTTGTTAATCAATTATTTGATATTGTTTAAATTTATGCAAATATAATAAGATAACTCCAGGATTCATCTTGAATAAAAATATTTTTGTATGTTGTACTACTCTGAACTGTGTTTTTTATAAGCATTTGAAAATAAAGTGTAGTACAATTCTAAGATAAAATATATGAACTTTATTATCTTCCTTCTATTTAAAAACAGTTCCTTTCAGAAAAAAAGAATATATTCAGTAGCTGAAAAGTTACAAGAAGTAGAGGAATTTTATTAAGAGCAAAATGTATATAGTAATATGTATATGAGAGAAAAACTATTATAAAATTTTTTTAAAATGTTTAAAATTACTCAAAACACATATCTAGAACTCGATTTTCAGACATTTTCAATAGTATTAAATTCTGTTTGGATTATTATTGTAACAATATTGCAATACTTTTTGTACTATATGATAATTTTTTTCTTAATTTCTTAATGATTACAAAAATTAAAAATCATTTTATTAACCTTTCTGAGCATTTAAAGGATATTCACCATAAAAAAGCCAAATTCAAAGTTAGAAATATAACATGTTAAAAATAATTATTTCTTTTAAAAATGTCTAACCTAAATACACTACACCAGGGAAGGTAAATCGTTTTTGATGCCCGTGCCACAAAGTCATAAAAATTCTTTTTTAAATCGGTAACGTGACACAATAAAATTTCATTCAAAATGATAGCTTGGTGAAATTAGACGTAAGTATAATTAAATAAACAAATATAAAAGTAAATGTTTTTTAAACAATTTTTATAAATTAATGTTTCACAAAAAACAATATGCTAGAAACAAAATTAATGTTAAAAACAATTGTTTTTAATGTGATTTTTGTTGCTGTACCGAAGATCATAAAGATTTAATGCTTGGTTCATATTTAGTTAATTTCAATAATAAGCATGCAAAGCTCAACTCATCCATCATTCTATTCCTATTTTTATTTTTATAAAATTTAATTCTAAAATTAGAGAACCACATGCTCACGTCGATGAAAATATTGACAAAATTGCATTTGCTAATATTTTTAAACAAATAAATGTGTCAGGAATAAAATTCCATGTAGTTAGAATTTCATTTTCTGCAATTTTATTTTATTCAATAACTGATTACTCTCAATAATTTCTTAAATCAACAAGTTTTTGAATCCATATTGTACTTGACTGAAATTCAACTAATTCCATTTATAATTCTCTAAAATGTAACCACTCAAGAACTTTTAAATTTAATTTTTCAAATGGTATCATATAAAAATGGTATTATAAATAAAATTTGAAGTTTCTTCATCCTTTAAACTGCGTAAATCTTTCAGAAAATTCCTGAATCAAGGATTGAATTACCTTTGAAAATTCTTTCGTTACTGACTATTTGGCTTTTGTCATTTCATTTTCATTTTCATTCATCTTTTTGTTGTCATTATCACATTCATTTTCAGAAGAAAACAAATTTGTATTCGGAAAATATCTATATGAATTTGAAAGAATATCACGATTAAAAATCTGTAATTTCACGTTGAACGCTTTAATTAAATCAAACAATATAATGATTGTTTTATTAGCACCTTGAAGCTTTATATTTATTTCAGTTAAGTGCGAACATAAATCAATAAAAAATATACTTTGCTAGCCATTCTATATTCAATAATTGATTGTATTGGTCAATAATATTCTCATTATTTAAAAATAATCTTATTTCCACCAAACAACCAACAAATCTTAGAAAAACATTTCCGTGCATAAACCAGCATGCATTATTATATGAAAATAAGCTATTGTGCGGCGAGTTTACTTCGCTTAACAATTCTTGAAATTTTCTTTTATATAGTGGCTGTGCTGATATAAGATTGACTAATTTTGTTACAAAATATCATCAAACATTTTAAAATGTGTTTTGGCACATAACGCTTATTGGTGAATAATGCAATAAAAATCAAGGATTGTGTGTCCAATACGCTTTGTAAATAAATTTATAAATCCATTTTCCCCTCCAGTTCAGCAGAGGGCAGCGTCAGTTGTAACTGACACAATTTTAGAAGGAAACATTTCTCTTTTTTCCAATGCATCGATAACTGAATTACAAATGTCTAATCCTTTTGTTGTTGTTATTATTGTTGATAAACTTACATTAACTCTTTTTTTAAATTGTTTTGAACAAAATAACGTGCAAAAATTGCTAAGTGAGCAGAGCCTGTTACGTTGGTAGACTTATCAAGACAAATGGATATAAAATCGCAAGAATTTATATGATTTTTTTTTAATTTACATTTTTCGCCATACCCAAAATGTTTTCTTTCACTGTATTCCTAGCTATCGGCATGTCTTTAATTCTTTGGATAATTTTTCTTTATTTTTGAAATCATCGAGAAAGTACGGTGCACATTGCAGCCAAACATCCTTTAAAAATTCGCCTTTATTAAAAGGTTTCGCATATTGAGCAATAGTTTTCGAAACTTGATAACTATTAGCAGTGGTGATTGACTGAGTTCCAATATATTTCATTAAAGAAGTAGTTTCAACATTTTTATTTTTTAAGGCACGTGATACATACTCCGTTTGCTCTTCTACACATCGATAGAGAAGAAATTTATGGTTGGTTTCATAATGTCGCTTTACTGAAGATGTTCTACAGACAACAATTTTAGAACATAAAATAAAAATTGCTTTGCTGTCCTTTTCGATCATGCCGTATCTATCGGTCCGCCAAGCTTGAAATTCTCTGCTCCTTCATGTTTCAGATAATTTCGATATTTTCCTTGAACTATCCATAGTAAGAAATTCAAAGAACTACATATTTTGATAATATTGTTATAAAATAAATAATTTATTCTACATTCATTTGTACGATATTTAATCAAACACATATTAAAGTACTAAAAATATTAGCAACACAAGAAAATAATAAATAATATATTAATTTAAGATATTTTAATTATTTCTATATTTCACACTGATTTAATTACAAAATATTTTCTCATAATATTAAAATAATTTATTGTTCATTAATAAGCAAAATAAATTATAAGTTTGGTAACTTTTAATTTCTTAAGTTTGTTACTGGTTGAAACTGTAGTCGTCTTGCAATATTTTCTTGCAAGCGAATGCAGAATAAAAAAATATTAAATAATATGTAGAAATATTTACCTAAAAGTAACACACTAGATGTATTTACAATAAATGGTTTTATTTTTAACAAGTCACTGAAGTTTCAAAGACGGCAGTTTATCAAAAATTACTGATACACTTTATCATCTGATTCGGAAGATGCGATTTCAATAACATTAGAAGGCGAAATGGACACGTAAAAAATATTATCTAATTTCTAGTTAACATACTAAGATAGATATTCAGTACTACAAATTTCTATCATAAATGACAAATTAAGTGGAGATAAATAATTTTTAATTCATTTCTATCAAAAAAGATAACTTATAAGAATAATTTTGTTTTTGTGCGTGCCATCGAAATTTTCAAACGTGCCACTTGCAGCACGCGTGCCATTGGTTTGCCATTTCTGCATTACACATTTTTGAAAATTAAAAATTCATGTAAGCATAGCTTTTCAGAAATATACAAGTTTTTTCATAAGTATTAAAATGCTATTTTAGTGTTAATAAAAAACAATGAAATTTTGAATTTAATGTTTATTTTTATAATGAGCCGAATTAACAATATTTTAAATCTATTAAACAACCTTCCACTACCCAAATTTATAAAACGAGTTTCAAACTCAAAAGATTATATAAAAACAGTTTATATATCAGTTAGCAAATATTTTAAACATAAACAGTTACGAATATGCTAAGAAATGAAAGGAAGAGAGTTTGGAGTGCATAGGATACTTATATTCAGAGTCATATTTTCTTTAAGTTACGATTTAACTGTATAAACAAATCATTTAATAACATTCGAACATCTTATTGATTTTAAAGAAGAAAGATTATAATTTTTCAAATTAATATGGGTTTGCTTTTATATTGTTCGATAAATTATGATTGATGTTAATGTGTGACCTGGAATTCATAGTTTAAACCGGGCCTAAAATCTTATCAACTGAAAAATTCATGATGAAAATCGAAATAACTGTATTCTGCAATATATATATGTATATATATATATATATATATATATATATATATATATATATATATATATATATATATATATATATATACATATATATATAAATTATTTATCTCAAACTGTTAAACTGTTAAAACAAAGGGATATCAAAAAGTCACAGACAAGTGAAATTCAATCCTCAAAGTTTAAACTTAAACATCAACATCCAAGAAAGCTTCTGCATGGAAAGATATCAACAACTTAATCGTTCATCTAATCCCTTGGGATATCAATTATTCGGAAACAATCATTGAAGTGAAAAGCCAGCTTCAAGAACAATTACAGGAAAAGTAATACCTCTGTCTGGAGAAAAGTAAAATACAGTCAACATGAGAATGTAAGAAAATTGCTGACAGCAAACACGCATCTATAAATTTTGCTTTAGATTACGAAATTCACTAGTATTAGGTGCCTGATTTTTTCAGTACTAGATATCTGAAAAATGAATTTCAGTTCACAAGATTTGATTTAAAGAATAAAGTATTATATATATATATATATATATATATATATATATATAATACTTATGAAGTACACACTGAAGGACGCTGTCGTAGTGTAAAACGACATAACCACACCCTGAGAAAATAGATATGTATATTTTTATTGCACTTTAAATTTAAGAGTTTCCTCTTTTCCTTTCAAACTAAGCTGTGATAGTATAAAGGAAAGGATGCAATAAAAATTAGCACAAGGAGCCAAGTGCAATAAAAGAATAAATTCTTCCTTTCGGAAGGAATGGATAATCGTGAGAAAATTGCAAGGGAAGTTTATGTTTTATGATATGTTTTCTTTGTAAATCTGACCAGTTGGGATTAAGTGAGAGAGATTTCTGAACTATCACATAGGAGTTAAGGACGTAATATGGAACTTTGGAAAACCAGTGGTGTAAAGGGGAGGAGCTAAGATGATAATTTAAAAACTGCATCTAAGAATGGAAAAGAAGCAGAGAAGAGAAAGTCCTCTCACGCACAAAGCACACAAGGCAGAGAAAGCCATCACACACTCAAGCCCCAGAGATGCCCGACATATAAAAGGAGTAAACGGAGTATGATTGCACTGGCCTGGCGAAGCCCTGCCATGACTGTCCTGAATGGGAATGCAGATGCCCGACAATTAGATGAAGAAGATGTGACAAAGTCTGAAAAGAGGTATACTGAGCAGCAAGCTAAGTAAGATGCGGAGATATCAGCGAATGGAAATGCAAAGCGGAAATGCTGAGTAGAGGACGGGAAGTGGATGAAAAAGGAGAATCATCGACACCGGAGAGCGGCGAAATCTCATACACCACAATACTACTTCTAAAAGGAGGGACTCTGATCTCTCGTTCACAATCCCTCGGGTCACTTGGATTATTGTCTAAAGATCACAAAAATAATAATAATGTTAGAATCTTCCCAATTATTTAATCAAGAATGTTTTAATTATAAATGTAAATACCTTTGTAATGAATTCGCTAAAGTAAATTATTAAGTTTTATTGTTTTTGTTTTGAATTGATCTCTATCATTCAATTATTTAAATAACGGATTTGGGTTTTCCTCGGATATTTCTAAAATTACCAAGTTTACCACAACAGACGCATGCAAACCAAGTGAAAATTTACATCATGAAGTATGCGGCGATGAGATATGAAAATTAATACCATGGAAATGCATACATTGGGCAAACTGTAATGATACCTACGAATTTTATAAAAAGAAAATATTAATGAGTTGAAAAATGCAGTTTTCTTTTTCTTATTCTGTACTTTTTTAAATTGTAAGTTGTAAAATTATGTCTACCAGAAGACGTCGAGAGTTTTTGTAAAAATTACTGGATTCTATTGAAGAAGAAGATAAAATGATTGACGATTTTCTTTCAGAGGAAGCGGCGGTCATGTTGGTTGAAAATACTGCAGCTGTGATACGGATCAGCCAACACTGAATGCAGGAAGGAAGCACAGAGGAATTGGAATGATCTCATTCCCCTCTTAGCATTACAGCATGTGATAGACATATCGCGCCAATGACTATGATATATCCCTCAGCAACATCACGAAGCATAATACAAAATAGTAAGTTTATTGCACATCATTCTGTGTCAGCTCTTTCCATTCAATTTCATTTCTACTCAGTGGAATACCATCAAGATGTACATTGATTCGTTTCCCTTGATTCAAACCATAAGCTCTAACACCAATATGATTCAAATAAATTACTGACGTGGACATCGGAGTACGATGACATTTTCTTTACAGACAAATTCATTTTCTTTTGCAATAGTAAGACATTCACATTCGAATCTAGATTCACAGTGGGAGTGATTGTTTAACTGTTGCAGTGTACATATTCACATGGGTCCTACCTCTGGTATCATGAGAGATTGGATTTTACTTCCACATCACTCTAATATGTAATATTGAACATTAAACAGCCAATACAACATCTCTAAGGTATTAGTGACAGTGGTATTCCCATGAATTCAGTTTCTATCATTAATCTTATTTCAACAGGTTAACGTATAGCAACAAATGTCATTTAATATTTAAAATCTCTTCTTAACTCACCAGTTTGAATATTTAAATTTTTCTGGAAAAACAATCCTTGACTTGATTGCCAATGAATCCCTGGTGGCACATCAATTAATCCTGGATACACTACTAACTGCAACGCCCGATCAAGTTTGATACGTTTAATACGTTTTTCGATAATACACAACACACACACACATATATGTGTGTGTGTCATATATATATATATATATATATATATATATATATATATATATATATATATATATATATATATATATATATATATATATATATATTACTGAAAACGTATTTTGCTTTAATTCACAGACTTCATCCCATATTGATTGTTGAATCAGTTTAATGAATATTATTGTAAAGCATTGTATGATTTTAATATATAAAATAGTTTCTAGAAAAAAATGTATAAACATTTACACATTCTCATGTGGAAATTTATATTACTAATACAATGATAAGAATGTAAATTTTTATATCTTATAATTGTCTTGCTAGGCAATATGATTAAATATATAGATATTATTAAAATAATATTTTGATGCAAATAATGGTAACATGTAACAACATAACAACAGTATTTGCTTTAAGAGTTTTAAAATTAATATATCTCTTTTTAGATTAAAAATATGTTTTTTCTTCTAAAATGATTTTTTAATGAAACTAAGAAACTTAATTGAATACTTTCTTAACTGCTTCACTTTATAATTGAAACATTAAAAATAACTTCTTCTATGGTAATAAAAGAGCAAATTAATTATGCTTAAAATCTAAAATCGTTATTTTATTCAACATTTTTCCTAGAAAAAAATGATATGATATTTGAAAGAAGAATCAAAATTGTATATATTTTTATAAATATTAATATTGACTGCCAACGCCTTTTCTGGAAAAAAAGTTTGTGATCTAATTTATTATTCTCTCAGAGAAACATCCTAACATTCTATTATATATATCAGCTCTAATGAGACTTGCCACCAGGCTATTCACTAGGCACTATTAATGTAATATTATAGTTAAAAGAATAAAGTATAAGTGATATAGTTCATTCCTTTATCAAATAACATATTCATCCTTCTGCAACTGGCCACAGGATATATTTTATTTTTAGAAATTTTCAATATAAGAATGAGTAATTACATTTGAAGACCTCTAATTTGTTCTAAATTTTGAGTTTATTAAATTATTTGTCACAATTCATGTCTCTCAATAGAGATATAAACTAAGAAAGGATATATAAAAAATATTAGTTGAAGATTCACAAAAGTAATGCTTTAATGTTTTGAAAGTATTAAGTATTAAAGATATCAGTTTACTTTTTTTTAATTCTACAAATAATGTGTATAAATAAAGTATAAAATAAATAATTCTTCATACATTTTTGTTTCTTATAAAATGGTTTAGAAAGTTTAATAACCCAAGAATGAAAAGATTCTAAAAAGAAATCGTAATTCTTGTTGTTAACAAATTAAATGAAAAAAAAGTAAAATAATGCATATTTAAGACAAAGAGCTGAGAAACTTAAATATAATTTAAAAAGAAATATAGAGATAAATAAATTATGCCACACATAGATTATATTTCAATGAAATATTTAAAGAGATTTTCTTTTTAAATATTCATTTGTTCAAAAGTTGGCTTAAGCGAATTGGATCAATTAATGCCACAGACTAATCATAACCGTGACAAATACTCTGATTAAATGCCTGTCAAGCGTGAAAATTTAGATTTATTTTACAACAAAAGCAGAGTATACATGGAGAAATGGATAAAAATAGCAAAAGAATTGCTTCTAACTATTCTTAATATTAAGCAGAAAAATCTGGCTTGATAAATTAAAAAATGAAACACTTCTTAAAATCAAAAAACAATCAATATTTAAAAGCGAAGTTTTTTTTAAAATAATTTTAAATTACTTGCTAATCTTTTATTATAACATAGTATTTAAATATGTATCAAAAACGTATATGTTTTTGAAATCAAAAACGTATATGTTTTTGAAAATTCTACAAAATTCTACTGAAACTTTTAGAGTTTTCTGTTAATTAAACTTATTTTTAGACCAACTGAATTTTATTTATTTAGAAATATTTATTATTATATATTTTCAGAAATAAAACTAAAAATTATTTATCTCAAACTATTAAAACGAAGGAATATCAAAAAATCTCAGACAACTGAAATTCAATCCGAAAAGTTTAAACTTAAACATCAACATCAGAGAAAGTTTCTGCATGAAAAGATATCAACAACTTAATCGTTCATTTAATCCCTTGGGATATCAATTATTCGGAAACAATCAGTGAAGTGAAAAGCTAGTTTCAAGAACATAGCATTTACTGGAAAAGCAACACCTCTGTCGGGTGAAAAGTAAAATACAGTCTGTATGAGAACGTAAAAAATAGTTGACAGCAAACACGTATTGATAAATATTGCTTTAGATTAACAAAATTCGCTAGTATTAGGTACCTGATTTTATCAATACTAGATATGTGGAAAAGGAATTTCATTTCACAAGATATGATTTAAAGAATAAAGAATTAAAATATTCAACTGATTTATGTTCATAGAAATGTATTTTTTAGTACGTGTATTCAATATATATATCTATATATATCTATGTGTATATATACATATGTATATATATATATATATATATATATATATATATATATATATATATATATATATATATATATATATATATATATATATATATATATATATATATATATATATATATATATACACTTACACACATATATATAATTTTAGATAAGTTAAAAATTAGTTTGATAATGAATCTTATTTAATATAATTCGAAATTTGTGAATGTTTTCTTATTTTTAACCCTATGCTGAAGTCCTTAAATATTGGTGCTAATAAAATCCTATAAGGCAATTCTTAACCATTAAACAATCTCGTAGCATCCCCTGTGCAAACCTGTTTAGTAAGAAACAACACACAGGTGTCTGCTAACCACCTGTGTGTTAGTGTGTTGTTTTTGTTTTATCTATTCGTAAAAGGCCACAGCTATTTTACAAATAAAGAATTTAATTTTTTATATCTTTTCTTAAAATTAATATTATTTTTTGATCGTTTGAATCATAATTTGTTCTTTCCTCTTTATACAGTCATTTT
Source organism: Latrodectus elegans (assembly GCA_030067965.1). NCBI lineage: Eukaryota > Metazoa > Arthropoda > Arachnida > Araneae > Theridiidae > Latrodectus > Latrodectus elegans. The sequence continues at coordinate 112,039,467 of CM057814.1, read as the reverse complement.
TATTAATAGATATTTTCTAAAGGAATTTTCTATTTCTACTGAATGTATTGACTACCGAACCATTAGATGAGATTGATAAAAAAGATCCTAATACCATAGCATGAGTGAATAACATTTTAGGTGTTATTTTTTTATAAAATAATATTTAATAATTTGTAATTAACAAGTTTTTCTTAAATATTGGTTATTATTAAAAGCTATTTATTTTTATAAAAATCTATTTAATAAAAATACATAATTTTCCTCCAAGAAGCTATGGTATGGTCTCGCTTCTTTAATTCTGTTTCAAAGCTTACTTCAGTGTAGTTAGCTATGGAAGTAATCATAAAGATAATTATATTAACAGATAATTTACTAATTTTTATTTTGCATAATTTACAAAATATAGCAAAAACAAATGACTGTGAAATTCACCACATAATCAGAATTTATTGGTTATTAAATTTGTTGGAAATTTTGATCGTCCGATTCACTTGTTTTTAATTTTTCTCTGATTTTCTTAATTTATATCAGTTTATTTTTATGTAGTTTAATTTTTTATTCGTTATTCTGTTAAGTTAGTAATTTAACTATGATTTTAATAATAAATATATTTGTGTAATTAAACGCATATTTAATGCTCCTAGTTAAGTTATAATAATTTACACAATTTATATAGATATAATTCACACATCAAGTTACTAACTTTTAAACGTAAAAATTACCTCGTTTTTGATGATTTTCATTTTTGTTACATATATTATACAATTTATATTGTTATATATATATTAAATACTCTAATTTAATACTTATTTCTTTAGATAATTTAATATTTAATTTAAAAATGCAAATTACAGAAACCTGATTAAAGAAATATGAAAAACGTTTCATAATTTTTAATAAAAGAAATTAAATGTAATATTTCAATTAAAGAAAATAAAGAGTTGAGCGTTTTAAATAAATTAAATATTTCTTCCATATAAAATTTTAATCTCAATTATTTTTGGGTTTTTACATAAATTATTATGGATATAAAAATTTCAAATTAAATAGCTAAAAGAAAACACTGCGGCCTAGTGATGGAACCAGCTGTTTAGACTAGTAGATGCTCATTTCGATCTCAACCGCTGTTAAATGAAGGGAATGTATAGCTTCTGGATACTGCATGCTATTTGGATTTTGGATTTTGTAGTATCAGGGTCTGTGCTTGAAAATTCACTGGATTTCCATTCTTGTGATAAGAGATTATCTTTCAATACATGTGAAATGACCTCCTAAAAGGTAATTTACACATATATTTTAAAATGATTTTTAATAGACTTAGTATGTCACATTATCCATTACACGAACCTAAATTGAAATAACTAAAATATATTTCAGCAGAAAACAAATTCCTGCAATTGTTATCAGCTTTATGTATCTATCAAGCAAATTAAATTAAGTAAATTTTCCGCTTAATAATAATTACATAAGTTTAGATGTAATTATATTACTTGATTATTCCTCTTTAAAAAAATACTCTACGCGACATTAAAAACGTTTAAATATCTCTAAAGTGATATAGGAGGCTCATACATCTTGTAATAAAGGAAACTGATAAGTTTGTCTTAAAAATTACACAAGGTGAACCATTTTCTATACCATTCAATCAATAAATAAGTGAATTTTCTCGCTTTAATAAACATCCATATATGTCAAAAGATTTATAATAATCAATTTTGTTGACAGCTTTACTACAGTTTACGCACCAGAAGTTCTGAAGCCACATAAAAAATGTGTGTTAATACTCTGTCACCTTTTTGTTATGAAAAAAGTCAGTTTATCCCCTAGCTTCTCAACAAAGGCAGAACATGTTTTATAGATATTTTTTTTAATTTCTTTTAATCGATTTACTGTGTTGGAAAGCCGTCATAGGAGTTTGATAGGTTTTCAGGAACACTTGATCTTTCCTATCTCAAATATGCGTGATTTATTCAGAGACTAATCAATTCAAACAATGAATTATTCAAGTTTTATCATACCATGGTTATATTTCTCCACTTCTGTATGTCGTTTTACTTATCTTTGTCATAGATACGCATTTTTCTCAAAACAATATGTTGTTGAAAACAGAAATATGAAAAAATAAAGAGAATTTAGCGATTACATTGTAATATATCTTTCAAGGAAATCATGTTTTATGTTATTTATCTCATATTACTCTCATTAAAGAATATTATTACTCATCTCAGAAATGTTTTAAATTGAATTATTTAAATTATTTTTTCATTTTAATAGAATTTCTCAATTTCTTCAGATTGGTGATTGATAGTTGTTAACTAAAATAATTTTTCTGAAATAAATTTTGACAGATAAATTTCAAAGTTTAACATTAATATTGAAATATAATATATATATATATATATATATATATATATATATATATATATATATATATATATATATATATATATATATATGTATATATATATATATATATATACATTCAGCACTTTTGTAGTTTTCTTTTTTTTGACACACAAAAGTCGCAAGCGAAAAAATTTTTAAATTGAGGCATAAATTTTAAACCATTTGTATCCAAACTTTGCTCTTTAGAGGGCCTCATTGCAAAGGAAAAATTTGCTGGCCCACACTTGCAATATATTTTTTAATAAATTTCAGCGACGGTTTCATTATTAAAAAAAATTAATGAGTCCTCCAGATTCATCAACAAAGGCAAAGACTCCAGTGGTTATGATAGCTGATAAAATTTTAAATTGATAAAGAAAGAGCTTTCATCGTCATTTTAAATGCATCAAATAAAACTACATAGGCGTTGGTAAAGCAACCATTTATTCCATGATATTATAATTGTATTGATTATTTGATAAAGATTGCTAATTTGACATCATTAAAAGCGGTACTGCTCTCTTCAATGACTATCCTGTAAAATTTAATTAATAAATTTGCTTTTTAAAGACAATTTAACTGAATTTCACTGTTCTTCTAGATATAGTTTGTTGGAATGAACTAATTTTAGAAGAATCCAACTTTTTTTCACCATAAATTATGTTTACTATGCTTTCCACACATTCTTTCATAATTTCACCATCAATAAAGGGTTTTGACTTCTTTCACTATTACATTTGCTACAAAATAGTTTGTTTTTGTAGTTTCATTATTATTTTGAGTAACAGTCTTTTTTTTAAAAAAAGTGATCGCAGACGATATCTCTTTTTTAATTTTATAATTTTTTTTTTTACCTTTGCAGCAAATACTGAGCTATACATCAGATTTTGTGGTAAGCTTTTGATTATGTCGTTTGAAATAGTAATATTTAAAAACCGACACAAAATCTCTTTAATTAAGCAAAGTGCTTTACAATATACCTAAATATAAAATAATTTCTTTTTCCAGCATCCATTATAAGCTTTTTATTTATTTTCGATTTTTTTCAGGTTCTGTTTGTTTTTTAATGTCATGGATGCCTTCTAAATATCAATTATATATTTCAGTTTGAGTAGCAAATATCCATAACATATATGAATTATTTACTCATTTTTCAGGAATTTGGCAATAGAATAAAAAAAAAACTGAATACATAATAATACTGCAAATGAATATCGTAATTTGATGAATACTTGAATAAATATTTAAACTTTTTTAAATTTTAACGACGCTAAAAATACATTGGCAATTAATGACTGATTATATTTGGAAATAAAGAATCGAGTGAATACACACATAATTCTCGTGGATCACTGGAACCTGTTTTAAGATATTTTAAAAATTTTAGAATTTTTGAACTTCTGTGAAAAAGTAAGTTTTTATGAATTTTATGAGGTATGCGAAAAAGTAAATAAAATAACACATCCCCACCAAAGATCAAAGGCCGCTATAAAGAATAGTATAGACAAATAAGTCAATTATTTCAACACCATGACTCGCTCTTTATTTATATTTATATTTTTATTTCAAAATAAATATCAACTAATCGATTACATATGAATTATATTGCAAACATTTTTTTATATAAAATACATAATTTTTAATATTTCCATAATTTGGGTTTGGGCCGTACTTTAGACAAGCTTGTTGTAAAGAAGAAGACTTTTACGTTCAATAAATTTTATATTACAAACTATTTTAAGTAGAAAAAACCAAACTTTCTAAGTTTCTTTTTAAGCATTAAAATAAATAGAAGTTAACAGAGATGTATTTAGAAAATTCTAATAATAGAATTATCAAACCAATAAAAACAGGCATACACAGCTTTAGGCTAAATTTCAACCTCGTATAATTTTCAAATTTTCTTATCATGCAAATGAAACTATTGTCAATATACAGTGCCTTATAAACTCATACATAATTTTAAATAATCATAAAATATGAAGGAATTAAAAAACGTGAATATGGTTTATAGCAAACTGATTTGTAAAAGAACGAATTATTTGTTGCTATAAATAAAAGTTTTATTAAAATTTTTATCGATAAGAAACACCGAACGCATTGAAGTAATGGAATTTTGTTTGAACTTATATTATTAGCATTGAGAAAAATATTTGCTAGCATATCTAAGTAGCAATTGTTACACTTATCCATTAGCATACAATTCAGTAATCTAGATTTAACAATCAATTTAACAATTTAGTGAGGGGAATAGGTTGTTAAATCTAAAATAGCAACTTGTATTATATTCTGACGAATATAGGGAATTTTATGGTCAATGACATTCTTTAACTCAACTTATATATATTAAGATGGAATATGACAATACACTAAGGATTTTTCGTAAGACATAAATGAGGTTAAGTGAGAAAGGAGCAATTTTTTACAGTAATAGAAAATTAATCATGCATTTATCAAAAACTACTTTACGGGAGATCCAATATGAGGCATTTGTCCATCCTGCATAAATGTATTAATGTTTGAAGGAATTTACAAACCAATAACCAGATATCACGTTAGTTTGTAGCGTTTTAAGTTCCGAAATAACCCCAACTTGGCGGTGTCACTTGGTAAGAGTGACAGTAGCAAAATAATTGGAACTTGAAGAGGAACAAGTGAACGTATCATGAGAACGATACGGAAAGCGATAACTTCAATATGCAAGCAACTCGTGTCTTTTCTCTTGCGTTTCTTACTTCATTAATAGATTGTTAACTAAGAAGTATCCATTTGAAAAGCTAAAGCTGAGATATCAGCCTTTGATGAAATCACTGCGCTTTTAAGAGAGCTATGACACAAACTACCTACTTCTTGAAGCATCCTACTTGGAGAGCTATTCGGTATAAGTTATTGTACCATTACAAATCTTCTCTCATTCATTTTATAAAATATAAATCCCGTAAAGTTTCATTTTGGTATTCATAACTGAAATAAATATCTTTCACCAATCCTTAATGGTTCATTATAGCCCTACAACATTACAGTGAGAAACTTATGCATGAGTCAGTAACAGGATTCATGTGACATGAATTGTTTGCCATATACTCTACATTTTGTAGAATCGGACTTGCATATGGACTCCAATTTCAAAGCGTGAAATGCAGTAATTACTCTCGCTTAGTTTCGTCACTTGATGAGAGAGGGTTGGATTTGGGCAAAAATAAAACTTGTTCATGATTCAGCAATCACACATATAGGCACGGAATTTGCAAATGGTGTAGGAAATTCTTAATTTATCATATTCAATGCCCTGGAAAGCTACACATTCCACATCATTTTGCAAAGGGCATCTACTCTGAAATTTGTACAAATTTTCTGACCAACCTCCTTAACTTTGAATTTTATATGTCACATAGTGCATTAGCACAATGATATTATCTCAGTAAATTGTAATCGATTGATTAATAGCCCAGGCTGCATCCTCGGCTACAAAAAGTGTTTAAATTAATGTAAAATATGCAAGCGAATCATAAGAATATTCATCAACACATTTAATTCCTAAATCACTCTCAGTAATACCACTACACCTAGATTAAAAGAGTCGTTTTCGGCCATATATTTCAATGCTTCGATATATATATGCGACCATAAACTGACTTTGTTTAGGTTTCTTTTGTTAATGTTATTGACTTTGTTTATGTTTCCCCTGTTAAGTAATGATTGAACTCACCTTTGTTGATTAATAAAATAGGTCTTTGGAAATTTATGTTCATAAATTCAAACCAAATATTATATATATATATATATATATATATATATATATATATATATATATATATATATATATATATATATATATATATATATATATATATATATATGTGTGTGTGTTGAATATAAATTGATGCATGTAGCATTCCTACATTCTGCTTGATCAAGTAGATGATTTAAAATCCTTTGTTACCTCCATTTCAATACGTATACACATTCATATACCTATCAAAGTTCTTCAAAGAAGGCAAGACACATTGGATATATGATACATAGCTTATATATCATTTGCATAACGCAGTTTGTGCTAAATTTCTTATATAATATGATTGTATGTTAGAAATTTAGAGCATCAGAAATAACATTTTCTTCTTCAAATTTATCTACAGATGAATTTATTAAAAAAATATTACGGAATTTCATACAAGGTAAGGGGTAATATACTGAAGGTAAAGAAATGTGCTTAATTGAAGAACAACAATTAGTTTCATAAGGACAACCAGGAGATATTTCTTTAATGAATTGCACATTTAGGAAACATTATTTACTTCAAAAATATTTTAAATCGAAGTATGTCATTCACATGACAGTAATGGGTCATGGAAAATTTTATGAACATTTCGTGAAGTGATATCTTAAAGAACTAATAAACTTCGAAGATTATTATGCTTACCAGATGTTACAAACTTTCTCAAACGGACATGCACATGGATTAAGGTCTGAAGAACAGGAAATCCAAAATGTGGTTCATCATTGAAGGACATTTTGAGAATGTTCATAGAACAATGACTAATGTTTGGAAGATGTAGATTTTACAAATTGCGTAAAAGAAACTCTTGCACTGATTTTTTTGTGTATCCAACACCATTTTATTCTCAGACAACGATATATACCTCTCTCTGAAAATGTAACATATTACAATTATCTAGTATTTTCGATTGCTCTTTCGAAAAAATGTAAGAGAATAAATGATGCTGTAAACTCACACCACATCTTTGCTTTGGGGAATTCAACGAAGCTTGTAAGATTTAGTATGAATATTTTTTGGTTCTCTAATAGTGGAATTATGATTAATCACCGAACCGTATGAATGAAAGTGTACTTAAAATGAGTGCAAGCCATTCTATGGTCATTCTAAACCAACCTCAAAATTATATAGAAATTTAAAGGAAAATTACTATTGAATTTTAAAATTTTGTCTAAACAACTTTTGCACACAGTGGATCTGGCACGGATAATATCATAGAATACTCCAAATGATATCTGAATCTTTGAGTTAAGTATTTCTACTGTTTTTACTACAGTTATTATCATTTACCATGATACACTTATAATGACAGATATATGACAGATACAGTTACTATCATTTACCATGGTGGCGCCTTCTTCCAATTGAAGCAACACCTTTTTTATTCCTTGAACAGAATAAAGATTTCCTTCCTCTTCCAAAACAATTTTTAAAGTGTTTTGTGTTCATGTTTGATACTATCATTCAATGCACCTTCCTGATTAACCTCAAAAATCTAAATTTTTAATAAGTAACAACTGCCTAACTATTATTTGGTTATAACGATTCAACTGGCAACAATTTTTCTGGTAAAATAATATTTATGAAGCATTAATTTGTAAAAAGGAAATCGATGGAGTAAATCTTCCATTTTTTTAGAAATGCAATGAATCCAAGATAATTTATAATAGATACAATTTACATAAATTGTTGCAAATATTATCACATATTTGATTTCTATATAAACTTTTATCAAATTCAAATGAATTAAATAATAAAAAAATATAATTCTCTTTCACAAACCTTTATTTTCAAAATATATTGCTAAAATCATTTCTAAAATAAAAACAAAATATGAAATAACTATAACTATACAATAACTAAGTTTCCAAATAAATAACAGCTTCAAGCAGATCAGTAAATTTCAAAGTTAAGTGCACTTACCTGAACAAATAGCGTGCAGAAAAACAGAAGAAGGTTTATTTGGCATTGCCACCAGTACCACTTCATTTCATTCAATGATGTTTTTGATTTCTCATTCAAAATTTTGATCTATTTTTAGAAGCACCTGCATTTGAGTTTGAACTGCTGAAAGCTTATTTGACGCAGACACTGGGAAAGCAACTCTTTTTTGCAACGAATGACTTTTCAGTTTTCCGACACGTCATCATAAAATCTTTAAAAAACTGAAATAAAAATGACTTTTTTAATTTACTTATATTATGTAAATATATAATCTATTTTTGACATATTTGCCTTTCTAAAATACACACAAGTATAAGCATAATTTGAATTACACATAAATAAATAATTTTATTTAAGGTAACAAACCTGAATTTGTAAAAAAATTATCTTTATATAATAATAGACTCGAGCATTTGGAAAATTTATGTTAGTAAACATAAAACTATAAACGCGTCTAATAGTTTAAATACTAGAAATCTTTTTATTTTTTAGCCTCTCATTGTTGTATTTAAATTCTACTGATGAATAAGTTTTACAATCGTATGTTACAAATCATTCCGAAAGTAATCATTTAAACTCTTAATATTTTGTGTTTTGAATTTTAATTGTAAAAAAATAAAAAAAAAATTAAAAATATAAGTAGAAAAAACTCTAGGATAATTTTCATGAAAAAATAGGCGATAAATTTAATTTATAATTTATTTCATGATTATGACCATCGTATATGGACATGGCAACAAAAATTTTAGATCTATATTGAAATTTGCTAAACTTTAAATCATATGTTTTTTATTAATCAAATGGATGTGTTTCTATTATTTGATAAATAAGAAATGCAGATTTGTATCAGTCAAATTCAATTCATAAAAACCAAAATAAAGGTGGCGAGAACAGAAATATAGCATTATAACAATATTAATAATATTATTTTGGCATCATTTTGTCAAATTTAATTGAAGAATGAACTTCTTGTGAATAAGTAGGAGTTATTTCATATCGGTATTGCTTAAGCTAATGAAAAATTCAGACTAATCTAAATTGTTAACAAGAGATTTGTTGATCAAAATCAGTATGGAAAAGTGACGAATTATAAGTTGAAAAAAATTGAATATTCATGATATTTTATATGTTATTGTTTGTATTGTTAAGTAAAAATTTAATAAGCCTGTGACACGGATTTTTACGGTCTGCTGTTTGATATAGTATTATAATATCATTCCTTAAATCACTTATTCTAGTTAATTGTATTAAGCAAACAGCAAACACCAGAATGATAATGGAATTTCTAAAGAACTATTGGAATAGAAGAAAGTAAAACTAAAGATTTAAACGAAACATAAAAGGGACTTTTTTCTAGTTTCAAACACATTCAGGATTTTTAATTTCAATACAAAATTAAGTGACAAACATGATCAATATCTGAATAAATGGTAAGAGAATTTAATAATAAAAGAATATTTATAATACTATGCCTTCTATCTTAAAGTAAAATATATATATAAATATATTTTCAGCCATAGAAATTTACAAAACGAATCCTATATATTGTTCTTTGTAGAGAGATTTATTAAAGGAAAAAACAATATGAGTTATAACATTCTTAAGTATGTATAGAAAATGGTGAATATTTTTGATATGAATAAAATATGAGAATATGCACCAGTAATTCATAGTTAAAATATGAAAATCTTATACTTGCTTACAGCCATTTATATCTGAAGATACAATTGATAGCTAAATAAGTAAGAATAAAATAGTAGTGTGTTATTCTGAATAAAATATAACGCACTTAAAAACAGAGACGCCCTATCAAAAACTTCTGATTTGAAGATTTTTCTCAAACTCATAATATGAATGATAAGCTAATCCTTTTACAAAATTATGTTGAAGTATGTGATGAATATATATATATATATATATATATATATATATATATATATATATATATATATATATATATATATATATATATATATATATATATATATATATATATATATATATATAATGTTACATAGTTATAAATAATTATTGTATATGTCATAAAATATCTCAGACAGATCGGAAATACTCACATTTTGGGCAAAAATTGCGGTATTTAGACGTGTTATACGTTAAAAGCGGGTTTTCTAACGATTTGGTGACTTGGCGATGTTTTGGCGAGAAAACTTGGCGAGTTGGCGATATTGTTGGGGACTTGGCGAGAAATGGATGTTTCTGGAAACATCCATCACCTAAACTCTAAGATCAATATTTAGCGAGATAGCCTAGAAGCTTCCAGAACCTTGGCGAAATTAGTAGATTTCCCCGCCAAGTCAGGTATAAATACCGCAGCCCGACATAGTTAGTTGGTTTCGTACATACAGTCAGTTTTGTGAAGACGATTAGTCGTGACTGCTAGTTTAGAGAAGCTGTTCTCTGCCTGAGGTATTTGAGACCGGTGATTGGAAGCTGTTACTTATCGTATCTGACGAATTGTATCTGTATAATTGTGATTATAACAGCTGGTATTTCTAGTGGAATTTTTTTACGAATAAAAGTCTTGTGTTCATCGAGTAGTTGCTTTCTTCAACTCTCAATCCACACGAACCCCGAAGCTCGGTAAAAATAATATATATATATATATTTATAATATATATATATAACATATATATATAAAATATATATATATATATATATTATATATATATATATATATATCATAAGGGGTTCCGGAGATAGCATGACAAATTGTGAATGTTTATCTCGCATTAATTGATCACTTTTTCATTAAACTCAATTTCTGGAAAAAAAACTTTCAAATCTTTTTAAATAACCAACAAAATGGAATTTGACAGTTTTAAACCTGAAAATATCCAATGTATGAAGCTTTTTTTCTATTGATTCTATGAATGCTTCTACAGTGAGATATACTTAAAATTTTCCTCATTAATATGCGAAAGATCATTTAAGATAATATTGATTTTCACAGTGAATACCAATTCAAGATTCTAGTTTAAGCTTCCAATCTTATGTATATCCTGATAATGGAAAAGATGAGCTGACTTCAAAAAGTATAACGACTTTTTCAAAATCTTACAGTTTTGTGAATTGCTTGCTTCTAAGTAGCTACCCTACTAACAGACATCTTACTAACAGAAGAAAATATATTTTGTCTAAATAAAATGTGGTCGAATTATTAAATTAAAAATATGAACGAAACAGAGAAATTCTTGGTGCCTATATATATTATCAGTGATAATATTTGTCAATTTAGACATGTAGTCATGGAAACCTGATTCTCTCTCTCTCTCTCTCTATATATATATATATATATTACATTATGTACAAAAAGTAATAATTTTTTATGTCTAACCGCAAATAAATAAAAATAATGCTAAACAACAAGAATAACTTTATTACTAGAGTGATTTATAAGAATATTATATAAAATGAAGTCATTGACAAAAAGCAACTTTTTCAAGTACATTCCATGCTATTTGCATTTTATCTCATCGAACGCTTATTCGGTATTTAACTTGTAATGTTATTACTTTGATGTATGTTGTGGATGACAAACAAAACTGATCATCCATAAAAGCAATTTTCTTGCAAACATTCCATTCGAAATTATTGCATTTGTTTTTGAACTACTTTGGTTGTATATTTAATGCAAAACATTCATGATTAAGATTCTTGTTTTTAATATACACTACTGACATTTAAAATTGCTACATCAAGAAGACGATGTGCTACAGACGTGAAATTTATACGAAAGGAAGAAGGTGCTGTGATATGCAAATGATTAGCTTTTCAGCGCATTCAGACAAAGCAGGTGCCAGTAGCAACACCTGTATTGTGTTTAAATGAGGAAATTGTTCAGCCGGTTCCTCATACACAAATTTTATTTGAACGTTGTTGCCTGGTGAAAAGTTGTTGTGTTGCCTCGTGTAAGAAGAAGAAATGCGTACCAGCACGTTTCTGACTTTGATAAAGGTCGAATTGTAGCGTACCAGGATTGCAGTTTATCTTATCGCAATATTGCTGCTCGCGTCGGACGAGATCCAATGACTGTTAGCAGAATATGGAATCGATGGTTTCAGGACGGTAATACGGACGTCATGCGGGATCTCAACGGCCACCTATCACTAGGAGCCGAGAAGACAGGCATATTATCCGCATGGCCGTAATGGATCGTGCAACCACGTCAAGAGCCGTGAGTCAAGAAACGGGATCGTTTGGAAGACAACAAGTGTCTGCACGAACAGATCGATGACGTTTGCAGCAGCATGGACTCTCAGCTCAGAGACCATGGCTGCGGCTTCCCTTGACGCTGTGTCATAGGCATGAGCACCTTCAATTGTTTGATCAACGACGAACCTGGACACACGAATGGCGAGACATCATCTTTTTAGATGAATCCAGGTTCTGTGTACAGCAACATGATGGTCGCATCCGTGTTTCGCGGCATCGTGGTGAACGCACACTGGCAGCGTCCATTCGTTATCGACATACTGGCCCATCACCTGGCGTGATGGTTTGTGGTGCCATTGGATACACGGCTCTGTCACCTCTTGCTCGCATTGAAGGTGATTTGAACAGTGCACGTTACATTTCTGGTGTGTTACGACCAGTGGCTCCACCCTTTATTCGAGCCCTGCGAAACCCTACGTTTTAGCAGGATAATGCCCGACCGCATGTTGCCGGTATTGTACGGACATTCCTTGATAAGGAACATGTTAGGCTGTTGCCGTGGCCAGCACGTTCTCCAGATCTTTCACCAACAGAAAACGTCTGGTCAATGGTTGCCGAGCGACTGGCTCGTCACCAAACGCCAGTCACTACGGTTGATGAACTGTGGCATCGTGTTGAAGCTGCATGGGAATCTGTACCTGTACATGCAATCCAATCTCTGTTTGACTCAATGCCCAGGCGTATAACTGCTGTTATTACTGCCAGAGGTGGTTGTCCTGGGTACTGATTTCTCAGGATTTATCCAGCCAAATTTTTTGAAAATTTAATCACTTGTTATTTTTAGTATATTATATTTGTCCTATAAATATCATTTTGTTATCTGCATTTCTTCCTGGTATAGCAATTTTAATGGCCAGTAGTGTAATGTGCTTTTTATTTTAAGTTCTTCATGGATATGTAGGAAATTTAGAAAAATATTTATGCAAAATAGTCTGGAAATTTGTAATTTCATCTAATATTTGTCTTACTTTTCAAAGAATATTTGAATTTTAAATTATATTATTATTTTTTTATTTCTAAATTTCTATCATTAATTTTTTATTAGTTCCTTGTTTAAACACAGTATTTTTCAAATTTCTTAGTGATTAAATTATTTTTGAATAATTATAAATAATTGCTTACAGTGGATTAAGATTAATAATAATTATATCAAACTATCAATTTATAAAAAATAAAATGTTTCTCTAGCACTTTTAATAAAAATATTTCATCTTGTTACTTTTTAAATTTCATGAGCAATCTTTACTTTACGTTTTTAATATTTTTAAATCAATCTATATTTTATATTATGTGTGGAAGTCGTTTTCAGTGTCGCAATGTTAATTATAATTTCCACCCTTAAATAACATTTACTGATTTCACTTAGATGCGAGTGATTATGCATGTAAATATACGAATTCAATTTTAGCGCAATGTGTGTAATACTCAGTTTTTCAGATGACAAAGAAATTTTGAAATTATTTTTTTAAGTAAAATTAAGTATTAAGAAAATGTATTGACTCAGCATATGAACACACACACGTGTATGTGAATGCAAATAGATAATGTGTTAATTTAATCGTGACTTAATCTAAACTGGTGATCAATTAAGAGTCAGAAATGAAATAAAGCAAATAACCATGTGTTTTTCAAGTTTCATTACTTTCAGGAAAAAATAGTTTTTCCTCTTTTCTGTTATTCGTTTCAAATGGTTTTAGTTTCGTCAGCATAAAACATCTTTCAAAGAAATTAAATGCTAAAGTGAAATGCGTGTTTTCCTTAATCTGAAAAGAGTTTTGTGCAATGAAACGAAAGATTAAAGTTGAAATGAATAAATGGAAACAGTGCTTAAAATAGAAAGTTTTTTGGAGAATAAACTGCATGTGTGATTTAGCAAGATTCTTTTCCCAATCCTCTAAATGGTTCATGTTAATGCATTAGAGGTTGAACAATAGAAACAGAATTTTAAATATGTGACTTAGAAATGGTTTGTTTTGAAAAATGATTATAAGGTACCCGATATTAAAATAAGTTTCAAGATTTTCACCCATTTTGCAGTGTACTAGAATGAATTATCTTTCATTTTTTACTGTTATATATGGAATTTAAAAGAAAAATAAAACAGTTATATCTCACTAAATTTAGAATAATTAAAAAAATGTAAAATAACATTGTAAAGCATTCTTTCTGTACATATAATTGCAATAGTGTTTGTGTATTGATTTTTATTTGTTTGATCGAGTTATAAGAGATAATATATAGATAATCACGAGATTGTTATTTAAAGCGCATATTTGTAAATTATCTCAAATGAAGTTACTTTTTAAGGTTATCCTTCTCAATATACATGTTGTGATTTTTATTTAATTAATTTAAATTTAGGTTTTATATGTTATTGGTCCGTTTTGAAAGCAATGAAAAAAACTAAATTATATGTTAATTTGTAGTTTTAAGAAGTGATTTCATTTGAATTACATCGGTGTAATGAAAAATAAGACCCAAATACCAAATAATATGGTAAATATTACACCTGTGTGTCTACCTGATAATTAACGCTGACAATATCATATAGAATTAATTTAACACTTTAACGAAATATAATGTTGTAAATTGTATGTTAAATATCTGGTAATGAGCGATAATTTGTGTTTATAATAATTGAAATAACCGTAAGACATATTCAATAGTCAGGTAGGAAAAAATAAAGGATGCATTTTCTTCGACGTTGTAATTGTTAAATTAAATGCATATAAAATATCATAAATTATGTTTTAGTCTAATTTCAATTGTATTTTATGACTTATATTTTTGCCTTAATTGTAAAATCATTGCCTAAACAATGCTTTCTCAGCAAAACTAAAGGCTTTCAGAACTGAGAAAAAGTCAATAAATGCTTAGCAACATTTGGCGATTTTTGGAAACTTGGTTGGATTTGATGAGAATTCTGGTGACAAAATATATGCCAATATTGTTTAAGTTTGAGGCTATAGCGGCAATAGTCTAATTACCAGAGGTTTATTGTAGTGAAGTTCTACAATTATCTAAGGCATAAATCTAAACATTATAATTATGGCTTCAGTCAAATAGTAAATTAATTGAAAGTGAAGCAAAAAGTCAAAAAGCTGATTCATTATTTCTGAAGCATACATACATTACAGAGGAATTTAAAGTAAACACTATACATTTGAAGTAATTAAAAGGCATGTTTCTGATTTTTTTAAGAACATGATTGGACGATTTACAGTCACAAAAATAAACATGTAGAGGTTACTTAAATACATTTAATAAAGGAAAGCAATGTGAATGAATTTTATTTTTCAAATCAAAAACACACTTTCTTGACAAGAAGAAACATAATAGTTAATCATCATAACATTAAAAATTGTTAAAATGGAGAAAAATATCCACAATGTAATTTACTTAAAATAAAGTTACTGGATTGACTTAGAGCATTTCCGTTTTAAAATAGATTATACAAGCAAGCAGAAGTTATAAATATTCCCTAGAATTTTCATAGATTCTAATTCTTTTCAGGGTAGGAAAGTTTTCATTAAAAGGCTCTTACTCCTTAACACAATTGGATTGCTTAGAATTTCATGTCTGTCAGTACATTTTCAAAACGAACTGTACTAGGTTAGCACATTGTGCTAAATACCCTCGTACACTACGTATTGTGATGTAATTAAATCTCTGTGTAATTTAAATTCAAGGGAGTTGAGTTGTGTAGAAAAGCTGAAAATAGAACATTTTATCCCAGAGAAGCTTTGAAGGAAATTAAATATTGCAACAATCAAAAGAGCGGAAGCTAAATGAATTCAATCCACACCCCTTTAAGTTTAATTGACCTCGAATTAAACAGTTAACAAAGGAAATTAAAAGGGAAGAAGATTATGTACTTCGAGGGAACATTATGACTTGGAACTTTGTTCTAACAAGGCAAATAGTTGAAGACATAAGGAAATCACTTCTACAGAAATGAAAGGTACAAAGAATCTTAGAAAATTTTGATTAAAAATGTCACAATAAAATAATCTTAACTTGCAATTTAGAATGCAATAATATTATTCTTAGTGAAAATTCTTTTATGTAATTTCGTATATTTTGGTTACTTAAAAAATAATCTATCAATTTTCAATTAGAACTGATAAATATAACAATTATTTGATGAACAAGAGTTCCTTAAATAACCATATTTGACTGAAAAATCATAAAAAAATATATTTAAATATATCTCTACACAAATATTTTTTAAATCATTCTTTTTCAGGGAATATATATATATAGATATATATATATATATATATATATATATATATATATATATATATCTATATATATATATATATATATATATATATATATATATATATATATATATATATATATATATATATATATATATATATATATATATATATATATATATATATAGATATATATTTATAATACTTTATCTAAAACATTTATACAAATTATCCATCAAAAATGGTAAAATATAAAAAACGTTATTTAGAATATAATAGTATCTTACGTTTAAGAGTGATTAGACATACCATTATATTGTGATCAATATTTAGAAATTCGTATATTTTGCTGTTTTATAAATTTATGTATTTTTTATTTATCTGTTTTTATTTTTTTGTTTCTATTATAGCTAACAACAATGTAAAAAACTAATATTTATAAACGTGAATACTTATTTATATGGTGTAAGTTAGGCTATTAATTACTCTTTTAATTGATTTCCTGCGGCTATAATATAAATAACAATCAATGAGATGTAAGATGCATCAGGGACAAAATGAGGCTAAACATTATTTAGAAGTACTGCGGTGAAGCCCCTAAAGAAATGGATACTGACAGAATAATCCAATGAACAGAAATCAATCAAATTAATTAGTGGAGATGTGACACGGTTCCTGTAACATCTGGTTTAGCTACCCATCAAAGCGGTTTTAATGTAAAAGTATTTGGAAGGTTGCTTATATCTACCTATATTTATACTCTGGAATATTATAGCTTCCTATTCAATGTATTGCAAATATGCACTGAAAGGTAATTATGGATAATAACTAAATTCAAGCAAAGACAATTAAGTAGATATTTTCTCTCAGCAAGATAAGTAGATGAGATAAAAACAATATGAGTAATTTATGCTTGTATTGTATTAATTTTACTGTTTCACATTTTTGAGGTAAATTTTCCATATATATCTAAGGTAAGGATTTCCTCAGTGAATATAAAAAATAACCAATTAAATCTTTTAATGTGTGACTTTAAGCATATTATTAACTGAACAATGTATAAATATATAGTTAAATTAATTCGATTCATATTCTTACAAATAAAACAAAATTAATTATTATAAAAAAAGGTTATAGTTGCTAATATTTTTTATATTTTATATAATAAGCAAGAATAATTTTAATAAAGTAAGAGGTCACATAATTTCCTCATCAATATTTTACAAACATTTAGTAGCTAGATATTAGCTAAATAATAATCATGATAATTAAATTGCTTTGTAAATATTTATTTTATATATATATATATATATATATATATATATATATATTTATATATATATATATATATATATATATATATATATATATATATATATATATATATATATATTAATTGTATTCAATATATTACATTTTAAATATTTTTGGAAAAGTAATTCCAAAATACTTAAATTAAGATTTATGTTTTGTTGATTTATTAAAATACAGTATTTGATACATCATGGTTTTTAAATCATTATATTATCATTACAAATAAGTCATTTTCCTTACTGTAGATTTTTGTTTGCTTGCGAAAAAATATTTCAAACTTGGAGAAATATATAACACATCATCTATTACTTTACAGAGCGTTTATTTAGGTATGTGTGAATATAACATAAACATTAATTTCATTTTACATGGGATTAACATATAATTGTTTACATATGATTGGTAAGAGTTTAAATATTTTGCCCTTTAATGTTTGATGTTTAAATTAAATTAATATGACAAAAGTTAGATATCATTTAAGGTAGGTAATGAAAAAAAGTTCAAGTGTATCTAAATAAAATATTTGGATACATTCGAAGCACATTTTTAGAAAATTAATTATACATCATTAATTTTTTGGTTTTTAATCAGCAAGTATTTATTGTTTAGATGCATAAAGTAGTTCATGTACATAAGGTCTTTTGTTAACATGATTCAACGGCAAATATTGGAACAGTAAAAATTCAATTGAAAAAATTTAACTTCAATTCAATAAGTAATATAAGGGCTTGAATCCTACATGAATTCTGCATGATTGTTTTTCATGCAGAATTGATTATTATTAAAATTCAGCAGTATTAAGCATATATTGTCATCA
Organism: Latrodectus elegans; assembly: GCA_030067965.1. Lineage (NCBI taxonomy): Eukaryota > Metazoa > Arthropoda > Arachnida > Araneae > Theridiidae > Latrodectus > Latrodectus elegans. Next base: position 112,020,791 of record CM057814.1, on the reverse strand, counting down.
TAAAGTGTAAAAAAAATATTGTAAGGTAACATAAAGTGTAAAAGAGATAACAGTGATTTAATTATAAAATATATCAAGAAACGAAAAAAGAAAAATTTATTATTAGATTAAACAAAAGAAAGAAAGTTCAATATGAAAATGTCTAAAACAATTTCTATTTCGACACACGTGGTGAGAAAATCTTAATTGTACCTTTAAGCATGAAGATCTCTAAGTTCATGTTGTAAAATTTTCAAATATATTTTTAAATTTAGATATCTATTTGTTGTCTTAAGGCACCTCTTATATGTCCCCAAATTACTATTTTATGCAAATTTCACTTTTTCGTTTTCTCCATGCTTCACTTAAGAATTTTAACTAAAATATCTATACTCAAGCGTTTTGATAAAGTTATTTGCATAATCTATCAAAGTAAATGTCCTTGGAACGATATTTCCTTGATTCATTTACCTTAGAGCAAAGATATTTATTAATGATTTAACAAATTAAAAATTTCGAAAAATAAAGTATGACACCATAAAAAAATAAATATAAAATCCCTCAGAAAATATCAAACATGGCGTCATTACCAGATATTACACATTCATTAACAAGTAAATAACGTAATTTTTAAATTTTGATTCTTTTAAAAACTTTAAATATTTTACGAACTATTATGTTATTGTAAACAAAAATGTTTGTCTAAGAGCTTGCAGACTTCTTACTATAGATGAATTTCTACTAAGTGATAAAAAGGATTTATCTGATATTTCAAGAAAAAAATACATTTTGCGTAAGAATACATTAAAAACAACACTAAATTAAATTAAACCGTCCGCAAATTTTGTTTTAAAAAGATATTAATGTGCTCAAATTCATAATTATCACAATTTACTGCTCAATATCTAATATGGCTGCTAAAACAAGTTCTATTTATGTCTAAAATAAATGACTGCAACTCATTACGTAGACAAGCTTTGTACACTTTATAATATCTTAAATAAGCTTAGTTATACAAAATACCACAGTATATAAAATATTAATATTTCATAGAGTTGGAGTACATACTCACATAAATTTTATTAACGGTCTGTCTTATAAGCTGCAACAAATTATGCTTGCCAACATAATTATTGCAGCCAACTTTAAATCAGAGGGAATAAATGGAATGTTTTTTATTAATCTGTTTTAAAATTTTAATATATCGTAAATTAACCTATTTTTTAATATATCCTTCTAATGCATGTACAAATCCAAATCGTTAATGTTAAAGCAAAATTATTTGAAACACAAACACTTTAACACAACAAATTAAGGTACTATTTTAAATTTGTGGCCCCGTATGTCACATTTCTCACCAAATTTTAAAAAGAAGTTTTGGGATGTCGTGTTTCGACCATTGTTTTAAAGTCTCAAACGAATTTTGTTATCCTAATTTTTTTCGGGCAAATGAATATGGCTAGTTGTGAAAGGAGATGATAGTGACTGTTACTCTTTATCTTCTTTTTCTCTCCTTGCGTATTTCTAGAGTCTCTTTTTGCTTTGACTGCATACGTTCAGTGTTGATTACAAAAAGTAGTATTGGTAATTTACGGTCATATGATACCTTGCTCTTTCCAGATCTTAAATGTTCAAGTAAAATCTCAATGGTTACAAGCATTTCTCCGCTGACATTTAAATCACCATTTAGTAAATTTGTCTTCAATGTTGTTCATAACAATCGTTTCAATTTGATGATCATTGCTTTGCTGTTGTAAAGTAAAATGGTGACTAAACTTGAGATACCCACAATTTTGATAAAACATTTTGTAACTGTCGATTTTACAATATAAGTTGCTCCATTACCCTCTATCACCTGACGTAAATACGTCTGACTACAAATTTTGAGTGATATAATAAAGCTCCATTCATTTTTTCTCTGAACACATTTTTATACTTGTTTGCAAACAATTTAGCTTATTTAAACACGGAAGAATTTGAAATAAATGCAAAAATTTAAAAGTGAAATAAGATAATATAAGAAGTAAAAAATAATATTTACAATCAAGTTGCTCGATATAATTAAATTGGATACACTTATGAAACTCAACTACACGAATTTACGCAAAAATAAATGTTAGCAATATGCATTTGGTATTAATCACATGATAAATACCAAATGTAGAAGAACTATCTGATAGTAAGTTGACTCCATTGACAATTGGTGTACATATAACTTCTTTATTTTACACAAATAAATAAATAAGTAAATAAATCATGCGACATAACCTTTATAAATCGCAAAATAATATCTTGAATTTAATTAAAAAGTAGAAAAAAATTTGAAAGAACATTTCAAGAACATTTTTATGTATAGAAAATGTAATACTTTGCGCTCTACTTTTACTTTCATATTTGAAATCCTTCGATAACATCTGTCATCTTCAAGACAGAGATGAGAGACTTATTTTAAAGCAGCAAGGACATTTGATGTGAATTTCTTTTACTTTACTTTTACTTCAACATTAAACAGTAAATGTGAATATTTAAATGCGTATTTCTTTCTTTCTTTATCCTTATACTTCTGTTTAAAGATAATAAGTAAATACTGATTATATATGGCAATGTGTTCGATTATTAATCAAAAATGGAAATTATATACATAATAGCTACAGAGTTAGACAATTTATATTACTGAATTATTAAAGGTTTACTTAAGAACACATACCTATATATACTCTTGTTTCTGTTATCACACATATTGCTCAGTCCATATATTTTGCAAATGCATTAGATAGATTGCCAAAACGTTTATTATTAGCAATGCACTTGATCGTATGGATAGTTCCTAAAAGCATTATCTTAAGTAAAATTTTGTATTCAAGGTTTAAACTTTCTGAATTAGGATATATTTTGTAATCAATGAATATCAGTTTGAAATCTATATAAAATATATAATGCTCTTTTAATACATTGCAATATAAGCAAAATAAATGTCACATTTTTAATGTGTTTCACAATTGTTTAATTATATATATTATTGGGCTTAAGAAATTCTTCCATGTGTGTTTCAATAATTTTAAAACAAACGGAAAAAAAAACATTTAAATATAAATATTAAAAAGAGTGTGTTATGCATTTTACAATGATTAATATCACGATGAAAATAGATAATTATTCATGAATAATGCAGGCACGATTATTTAGTATTTATTATAATTTATTATAGTAACTATAAAAAAGTTATAATTACTAATGAAATCTTTTTGGCAATATATCCATAACATGGCATTTATTTTTTGAATAAAAAGGGGCTCCTTCGCAAATAAATATTTAGATGAAAGTTTAAGAACTACTTCAAATATCTTTAACGTCATAATTAGTTTCATAAGAGTGTATAACTTAATCATCACTTTAACTGGCAAATCATCTTAACTTGTAAATTTGGATAAAATGCATAATTTTACGCTATCATCTATTAATGAGTTTGATTCAGAAATAAGAAATTGGTATCATTTACACAAGTACTTTTCTAGTTTCTTTTGTGAAATCACATAATTCTTTCTGTTAATATTAAAATATTTTATTGCGATTCAATTTGTTCTGGTACAAAAAAAATAACCATATATTTCTACATTTTCAACTTATTATTTAGATAAATTCACCACAAAAAAACTAGGAACTCACTTGTAACCATTTAATGACAAAAGTGATTTATGCAACAACATCGTTTATATAGTATTTGCTCATATGATTAAACATAAAACATTATTTTATTTGCTTATTAAGAACATTATTTTTTGTTTTTAAGGCATCGAATATTGTTTTCGAGCAAAAAAGTATGGTTTTTTTTATTGATATTAAATTTGACTTTCTTTGTTTTCAAGAAAGTTCCTCACAAAATTGTCTGAAGCTTTTACTTTTTCCATTTACAGACTTCTCTACTCCATTATTTATCAGTTCATTTCTCTTTCTTATCTCAACATTAATTAATTTTACTATCTCATCGAAAAAATACGCAATAAACTAGAAATAGGACTTTAATAATGTGATAATTTCATTATCGTATCTAAAATGTTTCATTCCTTTTGATTATAGAATCTCTAAAAGGTTCATTTATTAGCAATAAAATGACGCTAAAATGTTTAACATATTTAAGTCTTTATAAAATTACACTTTATTGTTAAGAATTGATCAACAAATACATTTTATATACTTAAAATTAAAGTTTACACTACTATTATAATCAAAATTTTTTGATAATTTTTGGTAATACCAATTGTCTCGATATTGTAAGCAATTTCAAATGCAGAAACATCTTATAAGGTAATTTCATATATTTTCAAGCAAACAGAAAATTGATTTTTATAATCAGGTTTTTGTAAACTTTTAAAGAAAATTTAAAGTATTTTAGCAGGACTGCGTACTAAAATAATTAATTCTGAAAAATGTGATTATAAAAGAACAGAAATTTTGTTTATTAATTGAATTTAAAATGATGTCTTTAATATAGCATGTCTACTAGATATGCTTCTGTGGTTTGGATCTTGTTTCATTATTCTTACTTTTTAAAACATTTAGAATTCCATACCTATTATGAAATCGGAAAAATTGTAAATTTATAGAATAAAATTTCAAAACCTAGAAAATTCCATGCAACTATATATATAAGTGTGACTATATAATTAGAGATGCTAAGTAATAAAATAGAAAGTTCTTTTTCTGCCGAAAAGAAATTTTATGAAACCTTTATTTAGAGTTGCTGTTCTATACAGAAATATTTGCTTTATTTATGAAGAATTTAAGGATGCAATTCGAGTAGCTCACAGGTTTGAGGTTTTCTCCTCGGGTTGGGTAAGGTACACACCTTTCATCCCTTTAGTGGGTCGATAAATCTGAGTACCGGGCTTGATTAGGATTTAAACACTGAACGTTTCATGTTATGCTGACCCCTTAACCAGGAAATAATCCTTTGTACACCAGGGCCTTCTGTCATGGAAACAATATGTACATGATAGGCCACAGCCCATTAGGGGATAGCTTGCCTTTGAGTTCAGTTTAAGAAATTTCTGATTTCAAGCCAATTATTTGTTCTCACTAAAATTTAATATGAAATTAAAAAAAAATTTGTTTAATAAAAATAATTATTACATAAAGACGAAATGTATTGTAAAACGAATATTTATTAATAATATTTTATAATGTCCCTAAATATCAGTAACTAATATCTATAAACATCAATTTTTATATTTGTAAATATTTCAGTTGAATATCTAGAAATATTTAAGGAGGGTAGTCTATACATATTCAAACTGTAATATTTCAATATTCTAAAATAGATATGAGCTATTTTGATAAAAAGTAAAATTTTGATGAGTTTTTATTCGGATATACATTATTGGCATAAGATGAATGGAAGTAACTGTCACAAGTGGCAAATTTCATATTTTAAATTCTCACACATTGTATTTTAGCTCTAAAATAATTTGCGTTTTTAAATCCTTCTGTTATATTTTATTTCTCAATTTGTTTAATTTATTATAAACTTTGTTAAAAATTATGTTTAATTTGTAACAAAGTTCAATTTATTACTTGAGGTAGAATATTTTTTATGTTACCGAAGAAGATGCAAATTTTAATGTTGTCTCTACAACATTCTGGAAAAGTTCTTCTACAGTCATTTAGATGTTATTAAATAACAATAAAAACATTTTATAAGGACAACTTCAATGAATTTTGAAAATTTTTTCAGTAATTCATTAACTTTGAAAATATACCTGAGAAAAATGCAAAAATAATATCAGTTTAAAGAAGCAAAGAAATATCCCATTTTGATCATTTGTGGATAACTCAGTGACATAAGACAAAAAAAAATTCGTGAAATTCTTCAAACTTCAATACTTTCGGAATCTTGTTAATAGCCACTTGACTGATAATAAGTTATTTTACAGCAAAAACGATGCGTTTCTACGAAAAGTGCAAATCTAACAATCGAAACGTTCACATGAATACATTTAAAATAATTTTAAAAATTAAACGAGTTTTCCAATTTGAAAGAATATATATAACAAAGAAATTGGTTTAAATAGAAAGCCCTTCTTTTCCTTCAGAAAAGAAAGAATGAATAATATCATTATTTTCGCCATAAGTCTGCTTCTTTTCTTGAACACCATTCTTTTAGAAAATTAACGCTAAAAATAACTTAATAATATAATGGTTGAAAAGAACAAATTTAAATGAAAAATATAATTTATTTCTGATAGAACTTGTAAAGACAATTTAATAGCATATGTCAATAGATATGGAAAATTCAAATAGCAAATTTAGTTTTAAACATGAATAGCAAAATTTAAAAACATTAAAATGCGTTATTTAAAGTTTTGAACAACTAGAAAATATATCAAATGATTTTTTTAATTAAACTTAGGTAAATTAAGTTTAAAGTTAATATTGTTTTGTAGAAGTATTAGAAAGTACGCCCACGCAATTCTTTCTGATTTTTACTTGTTTACTTCGATTAAATGACTTTCTTAATATATTTTACTGGTATTTTATAGGTGCAATTTTAATTGCTCACATTTTTTTTAAACTTCTTAAAAACAGAAAATAGCAAACGGTATGCATTTTTTCTTAGAAGCGATTCAATATTTAAGGAATGAAAAATAAATATTTATTTTTAATTTTATAATAACGAGAAATTGTTATTTGCGATTCAGTTCTGATTTATTCTTTGAAAAAATTTTGAAAATTTTAATGTCATATTTCTAATTCATTTCTTAAATTTGTGCTATTATTTAAATGAAAAAAAACATTTCTTAGCACTTTTCTTACAGAAAAATTACAATGTAGAATATTAAAAAAAACAATTGTATTAAAGAGCGATAAAAATTAGTTATATAATTTAATGCATTGATAAAATATTATTATATAAATTTCAGAAACTGTATAATTTAAAGCATGATAAAATCATTGCCGTTGAAATTCTTCCATTTAACTTTTTTATGAATTATACATAAATTTTCTTTTCACTTCCATTTGTTTTCTGGTTATGTAAACTATACCAACTAATTTTGATCAGAAAATTATGCAAAGTTCGGAGTAGACGCACCTTATAGAGTAATGCGAATAATGAGAAATGCACAACTCTCCATTGTACATAGGATAAGATATAAGTTGAGGAACCGGCAGAGTGGGTAATATTCTGGCCGTTAATGTTGCCTCAAAAATATTCATTGAAAATTTGTTTTGTCTCAAAAGAAGTCTGTAACTGAAGAGAATGCCAGGCCATCGTCTAAGAAGTTAGTTCCAGCAGACAGATGAATTTACGAGGGGCATGGTGATCGCATTGAGAAGGGCAGGTTGGATCTTACGGTAAATTAGATCCGTTAAATATCTGGACACGTTTACAACGCATTGACTGTTGTGACGATGATTGTAACAAGTGACTGTGGAATATTTACGGGGTGTCGGTGCATCCTGAGTGACGTTAACACTCATGGAACAACGTATCTGACTGGAGGCAGTGGCTGCCCTGAAAAACACGTCTACTGAAATTCTGCAACATGTGCAAGGTACCCTGGATGCTCTCATATCGAGCAAAATCATTTGCTATGGATTGGTTGCTAGTGGCTTGCGCGCATGGAGTCTGCTACAAAGACTTTCATTGACCCCACAGCATAAGCTCCAATGTCTATAAGGATGAAAAATAAGAACGATGCTGTGGATGGAATGGCACAGGATCGTTTTCTGAGATAAGTCATTCTATTTCTTCAGTGATGGTCACCACGTACTAGTTTGGCATAGACGTGGAGGCAGGTCCAATTCTGTTGTAATTGTGGAACGCCCCACCACACGACAACACAGCTTCATCGTTTGTGGCACGATTGCGTGCGATTCCAGGTCACTTTTAGTTCGTATTTGTGACACTATGACATCCCAACGTTACGTGAATGATGTTCTATGGCTGCTGACATTCTTCATGAGGTGCCTAATGTGCTTTATCAGCAGAAAAACAGCTGATCACACACTCTTCGCAACAACCAACATCTCATGCAAGGTGTATTATTCTTTTCCTAGCCACTATGCTGGCCAGATATTTCAGCAATCGAACCCGCTTAGGATATAATTGAAAACCATTTGCAGAGTCTGCCACTGCCTCCTTCGAAGACACACTTTGGCTAACGGTTGACAGGGATAAAAAGCTATTCCCAGGTTATCACCCGTACTCTCATTGATTCTGTGTCTAGACGTGTTTCGATGTATATCGCCGTCCACTGTGGTCCTAATGATTCGACCTTATTCTCGCTCTGTATTATACATATCATTTTGAAATAAAAAATACTTAATGTTCATTGTTGTCTCTCTTTGTTTACCGAGTTTCATCACTTTTTTAGCAATTCCTTCTTGATGTTGCATTTTCAATGTCGGGCAGTGAGTGTGTATTGACATGAAAATATGTTTCAGTAAATGTCCTTAATTTCTTAAATTTAAGCAATAAAAAAGAAAAAAATACAAAGGTGTTCACATTTTGTTTCTGTTTTTCATTTCTTCTATAGGCAAAAATTTATATCATTCTAACTACGATTATTTTGAAAAATTGATATATTTCAAAACTAATTCAAGAAAAAAATAATATTGAAGCGATATTACCTTGAATGTGTTTATTACTTAAATATTAATGATGTATTAAGGAAAATTATTATTTCTTTAATTAATAGTATGAAATGTTAATAAAACTTACTGTAACAATGGATTTTAAAATTGCAAAAATATGATGAAATATGTTGATACATTTACATTCTTTTTATATCACTGTTGGCCAAATTATCAACATCTGAAAGTTAATTTTAAACAGGACACTTTTATGTTAACTGTTTTCATTATACAAAAGGATGCATTTAGTATATAATCTAAACCATAAAGAAAATTTAATTTTCCAAAAATTATTGTTGAAATTTTTATGATAATATCTACCTATTAATGTAATATCTACAATTTATATACTCCTTAAAATAATTTCTTGAAATGGATGCATAAAGAAATTATTTACATCTAGTATAAGCATAAAGAAAAACTGAGTTTTTTTTTATAAAATTTACTAGATAGTTTTTATGTATCAATGGAAATTAGCAGATTTTTCAACATTTATTCTTTTTAATATTTCTATTTTATAAATTAAACCTGATATTTTGTGATTGAGATTAATGAACGATGAATTAAGGATGATTTCCTCACTTGAAATTTTATTAAATTACAAATGCTATCCATTATATTAATGCATTTGATTGTCTGAAATTATCATTCAGAAATATATATCAATAGTATAAAAATATATTTCACAATTGATATTCAAACTGAATTCCAATGTAGAAAATGAAGTAAAAATAATTAAAAAGTACGGATATTGTGTAAAAAATGTATAAATACCGTCCAATATTTCTTATAGCAATTAATAAAAATTTTGATTATAACCAGGATAAAACGTAAACTTAACGTGATTAAAGTATTTATCTTCATTGAAATAATACAAATAAAGTCTTAATTTTCGTGAATTAATTGAATATTTTGTCATTTTGAAATAATTGGATTTTCTTAAATGGAACAATTTAATTGAAAGTAAAATTTCCTTTTATTTTTAATCTCTTTCGTCTTCTTATTATCTGCCGAAAATCTATTCATTTCTACTCTGGTTAACTCTTGATTAATAATTAATGTGTACACAAAGGTTAAACTTGTTATTTACTGAAGAATATTAAATGAAGTTTCTCTATAAGTATTTCAAATTATTGAACAAATAAATTTTGCTTATTTGTATTAATGATCCGTTTGTATAACAAAGCAATTGAAAGTGATTTAAAAATAATTTCTTGAAAAATTATTGTTTGTTACTAAGTTTAGAAAAAATAAATTTAAAGCAAACATTTTTTCCATGGGTTATTTTAAAAGCTTATTGTTTACTTAATGCTTTTTATAATAAGCTGTTCTGTGCCTTGCTTTTTATAATTACGGTTCCTGTTTTTATAATTTATGTAGTATTAATTGTATAAAAAATTTTCCAGAAATAACTCAATACAGATATCGGATTTTATTATTCAATTTATTGCATATAGCACTAAAAAATCATATATTGTCCACTCAAAATCAAGAACTCATCTGACACTCGTCAAAAGTAAAGAACATAAATTTATAAATTAAAACTTGATTTTACTATATGATTTTCATAGAATTAAACTAAAATGGCTTCAAAAATATTTTTACAATTGAGAATATTAAATCGTGAACTAATTTCAAAATATACTATTTGTTTTTTACATTGAAACATCCTTACACATTTTGTATTCAAGTAAAATCGATTGAAAGTTTACATAAATTAATTTTTAAATACTTTCTAATCTCTTTTGGCTTAATGGAAGAATATTAATGGGAAGTAAGAATGTTGGCAGCAAATGATTTCAGAATTACTTTCTGGCGGCAAAACTTGGTATTTGTGTCAGAAAACATATTACTGAACTTAATTAATGTTTTGGAACATGGAGCGAATTTAAATGCTTTCTCAAGTAAAACGGATCATTACATTTCAACGGAATATTTGCTTAAGTATCCACAAAGAACTAAATCAGATTCCCCTAAATCATTACAAGTTTAAAAATTAAGAAAAATCTCAAATTTAACTGATGGATATAACTTAAAGACAAAATAAAAGGAAGGACAATTTATCAAAAAACGATCCGGTAATTAAAGAGCAGTTTTTATGTTTTTGGAACGGAAATTAAAGGTGTGCTTAATATACGTCTACACTAAATTGTTATTTATATCCGTTTTTGCTGAAGTTACTCATCCGCGACGAAAGGAAAGTCTCGTGTCGTTAATCAAGTTGATCTAAATAACCTAAAGACAATTAAGTCTCATTAATTTGAGTTAAGGGTGCGTTGAAACAATCAAAACAAGCATCCCTGTAGTTATGAAATGAATAATCGCTCACACGAGTCTTAAAATTATACATAAACGTTAAGATTGCTCAATTTATATCATATTTACTGCTGCGTCTGACTGTTTAGACCATTTATTTGGCGCTTTAAAGGTTGTCTTATTTCTAAAATACAATTATTTTAAGGTCATTCGATGAACTTGCAGACATAGTAGAAATGAATCAGGAAAGGCCCTTAATGAGAGTGAAAAATCATATTACATTAATAGAATCACAGGCATAGACTTTAATAAGAATCAAACAAGGTATAAAAAGTATCCTGTATTTTTATCCCATCGTTTCAATCATTTTTATATCTTTTGTATATTTTTACTCCTCAGTTTAGGTTTGCCCATGAAAAAATATCATTCTATGAAATAAATTTGACTGAATTTTTGAAGTTTTTATTCGATAAGTAATTATCGGTTCAATATAATGCAATATTTTGCAATAAAATAACAGTGAAAATTTTTGCATTTCAGAACAATTAAATATGCATTTTTTCAACTACACTTAAATGTAAAATTATATTTCTGGAGTCATTCATGGAAAAGTAGACTTTTTATATAGAAACAAATACGTCTTGTCTATAAACGTATTTGTCATAAAAGTCGCGTGATAATATTTTTACATTTTTATAACCCTATGGAAAATGTAAGGAAAAGAATTCAGTGAAAAAACTATAGAAAAAGTTTTTGATGTGCACTGTATTTGTAAGCAGTATTTCACTCATCATAAAGTGACTTTGACATTAAATTGGTTTTTAACACGTAATTGATTAATAAAAGGTAATACGCTTCAAATATGTGCGTATTAGCATGCGTTTCAAATACGTAAATAATTCGTCTACTTCATTATGTATGTATAAATGTGAACTAATGATAAAAGTAAAAATATCTTATGACTACCCATTTTTTAAGTTTGGTTTCTTAATGTATTAAAACTTGTCACAATGAATGAATATACAATTTTATTCATTCTAAATAGCATATTTAAAAATGTTCAAGTGACATACTAACGAATAAATATTTTATTCTATGTATGCAAGTTGTTAAAAATATGCATATTTGGATAGTTTTAAATTTTAAATATTGATGTAAGTAAGAGAGAGTTTTATTCTTTTCTATTTCATAAATGCGTGCATTTTTAATATTGTAAATTTAGTATTGTGTTAATGGTTTAAGACCATCAATAAATTATATATACATAAGTCAACCACTCACCATGAAAATGTGATTATAAATAAGCAGATTTATATTATCTAATAAATATCTAACTTATGCATTCTCTCTGACCTTTACCATGTTGTAGTAGCAATATGCGGATTATAAACTAGATAAGATAACGAAATATATATATTATGCAAACTATATAACTTACCTAGAGCAGTATAAAATGCATTTTAATATAGTATTTTGACAATGAAATTAAAATTAAAAATAACTTTTGAAAATCTGAAGATAGTAGAAGTTAAAAGTTTCGAATTACATTCTTGTTTAAAGTTTTGAATAAGATTAATTTTTTTTTGTTTACTTAATATAATATTTACGATTCTTTTTTAAATTTAGACACATTGCATTTCCCGAAACTTGGGCTTAGTTATATTTAATATATAATTCGAGGTTGTATAATATAAAATTTAAGATTCTTTCTCGAATTTAGATTGTATTTCCAGAAACTTAGACTTAATTAATAAGAAAAATAGGGAAAAGTATTTTGTTAACAAATATCGTAAAAGTTATTTTGTATTTAGATTAAAAAAATTTCTCTAGGACATAGTATTATATAAAAAGATCAAATCTGAAATTCAAATGTGATAGAAAGTAGAAAAATGTAATTATAACATTTATAATGCTTTTTTATCTATCCCGAAAGAGAGACAAATTGCTTGCAAAAATATACAACACACACTGTTATCACACTTATTTAATGCATATTTAAAAATAAAAATTTGTATGGAAGATTGGAAATATTTGCTTCTAAGTACTTGAAAAACATTTATTTTGATAAGAATACTAATCACAATATCAGTTTGAGAACTGTTAGAATATATTCATTTTAATATATTACTATGGAATAATTTAAATATATCTGCATCAATTCGAAATGATTATTATGATATGTAATTATTAGTTTTAAAATACTGTCGAAGAAAAATTTAGGTTGTGCTTCATGTTATTTAGAATTACATAACATAAATATTAAATAAAATACGAAGTTACATTCAATTGTTTGTTTTATTTAAGTTTTTTGTTACATAAAATACTTCTTTATTATTATTGTAATCATATTTTTAGCATTATGCTATAAGCCATTAATGATTGCCTTTTAAATAAATGTAATAAAATAATATATTTTTGATTAAATTCTTAAAATAAAAATTGATTACAAATATTGTTGCAATAACATCATAAGCGAAATGCACATTGATTTCATAATATCATGGGATTTATATTATATTATAATAGGTTTATATAAAAACGATTTGTGCCAATAAATTTCACATGAATATGGATTTTATTTTTATCACAAGATGACAATGTGCATCTAAAAAATAAATAAAAATATATACATTTCTACTTTTTAGACCAAGAATTTTTACTTTTTGTATTTTAAGAGAGTATATAAAAAATTAATAAACATGAACAATAGGAATTAAATTTACATTTATGTAATATTTTATTTAAATATTATTAAAAATGCAAGAAACAATAAAACCTGAGTTTACATAAAAGTTGTATGATCTACAATCATCATATGACTTGACATTAAATTCCAAGAATTACATGTAATACAGAATTACTTTTGTTTTAAAAATGCAAATTATAATCGTGTAGAAATTATTAATTTTCAAAAACCTCTTTAAGGATATTTTAACAGTGACCTTGAGTATGACCTTAACATTTATAACGCGTTGATTTTGCCCATGCATTACGTAATGATCTCAAACTATTTTTGTTTCCCACACCATTAAAGAATGGTAATATTTTTTCTTAAAATTGTTTTTTTAAAAAGCTGATCTTTTTCTCTCTCTTAATTCTCTTAGTAAAATGTAGTTTTCGGATGAAATTATGTTCATGACTATTTTAACCGAATACATAGCAATAGTATTCTCAATACTCTAGTTCGCAAAACAGGTCTTCCAAACTCTAAGACAAATATTTTATTTTTCTGAGGAGAAAGTTCACTATACTAGCACAATACAAAATAAATCCCTGTTAAAATAATGTTCGTGGTAACGATGTTTCAATTTTCTGTTAAAAATGCTCTTCATTTGCAAAATGCATGGTTTGTGTTAAAATTGGGCTTGTGATTACTTACAATCCTCATCAACCATGTTTCATAATATTCAAATTCAAAAAAAATTCTTCGATATGGGACTCTAATAATACTTTAGAAATATCTGTGACCATACATCTATGTTATTTTATTGTTATTCCCGAAGAAGAATTCCCTACGATCACTTTTCCTTATAATGAAAAGTAACTTTCAGTTTAAATGTGATTTGTGAATGTTTCGAATAAATCATGTTATTCGTTTCATGATATTCAAATCCACAAAATTATAGTCGAATAAAAAATTTTAATAAAAATGTTTTATCGTCTACTGAGGAGGCTCACTATTTCCATAGTAAAAATTAGCTTTCATTTAAAATTTGTTACTATTTAGACTATTCAGACAGGCATAGGCGTTTATACTATTGAAATTCCCAATAAACTTATTCGATACTGCATATAAAAGTTATGTAACATTTTCATTTTAATGTGTATTTAAAATTCAGAGTAAATACACAGTGAATAAATGATTTCCAAATAAATTGAAAGTGAAATATGAGAAATGCACAGTTAATTTCATGAAAAATAAGTTGTAAAATTTTATTAAAACGTATTCCTGAAGACTGAGTCAGAAACAATAAAATTTTTACCATAATAAAAAAACATGAATGTGATATTTTTTCAACTATTAGGTGTGAAATAATGTAGTTAAATCATACAATGTTCCAAATCCTATAATTTTGTAATTTAATTATATTTTATGAACAAAACCTTTTGCAAACATTTTAAATTTAACCACATTTAATTTTATTTTTCTGTACAAGGAAGAAATTACATTGAGTTGCAATAATAAGTTGCCTAAATTTAATAAAAAAATATCTCTAAGAGATTCAACGACTAGTTGCAACAAATTAATGAATATAAGTGATTTTCATAGTATGGTAAATTCTGGGACAGTTAATTGAATTTAGTAAATTAAGGCAATTATCTCTGAAACACTGATGAATGACATTCAACCTTCCTTTGAATCAATTAAATCTATGTTTACGAGACATTTACTTAAATCGAAGTTTATACACAGCGAAACATCTATTAAGAGCAAACAAGCAGTTCAAACTTCTCTAGGATACAAAAACAGAATTGTTTTTAAACATTTATTCTTGCTTTGATTTGCATGTTTGTGACACAAAGGGTGATAAATTACTTTTTGTTGTTCATGTTTTTTCTACTTCCCTAAAACTCTGGAGTGGTAAATTACGACATTAGGGTAAAATATGTTATATATATAAAATAATTTTTCATTTTATAATGTCGACATGATTTCAAACATTTCTCCAAAATTTGTGGTCGTAAACTTCAAGGACAAAGATCATACTTTTATTCATAGTGAATATATTTCTTCGTGGTTGTTATTCTCAAATGACAGATAAAAAAAATTTTCCTCTGAAGTGTTTGTTTTAATTGTTATTAATATCATGTTAGGTCTTAATTGAATATTATATATTTAAATATTATTTCTAAAGAAAATGTGCTAATAATTTATTTTAGTTTCAATTTTAACTAATGAATTAATTAAGTGATCAAACGTAATAAATTACTGATTAAGATGGCACTAATTTTTAGATAGTGTAAGTAATTTATCTAAAGCGGATAGAATAGGGTTAACTAATTAGTTTTTTTTTAGCTGACATCATAGGAATTAGTAAAAAATTGTAATTTAAATAAGATTTTAAATTTAATTACCTTTAAGCTTAAATGAATATTGAGCATAAGACTATTAATGTGTACTTTATGAAAGAAGAGTATAAAAATTAAAATTGCAAATTTTTTAAATTGTATTCATACCATAGTTTACGGATTTTTATTGAAATACTATTTTATAATATACTAATTACATTCACTTTTAACAAAAAGTTTAATAAAATCAATGGTTGTTTAGTTCATTTCAAACTGAATTCTAATACCTATAAAATTTCTTTTTCAAATTATGTTTCAAATCAGTCTTTTATCAACTGATAATATTTTTACTAAAAGTATCTTCAGAAACAACAATGTTTGTCTTTAATTTTGATTTGATCAGTAAGAAATTGAACTTGAAAGAAATTTAAGTTCAAAATTATATATTAAAACAGACATAATTTTTTATTAGGAATGACTTGGAAGGTATTTTAATTCAGAAACCATAAACACAGAATTCAAACATTATTCAAAACATAAGGAAATTTCCTCTAGATGTTACAACTACTAAAAAGTGAGATTAGAAACATACTTCGACTTAGTTTAACTTGTTTAATTTTTATCATATTTCTATTTATTTGCATACGACATTTTTTTCAACAAAAAAGTCTTTCACTCAGAAATATTTTCTACTGTTTTTGTAAACTTGTAAAATAATATAATGGACAAATATACACCAAGTAAAAGAAAAAAAAATGTATAATTAATTAAAACGTTTTATAGATTTAAAAGTCAGATTAGTTAATAAAATTATGTACTGAAGTTATGAAATATCAATTTATAATTTAAATTTCCTATCTTACCATTAATTCAACAGTTATATATACGTAATAATAAGCAATTCTAGTACGTGCACTTAAGTACACGAATGACATCTTTTAAGTATATTTTCAATTTAAGACACTTTATAAAAAAGTTTAAATAGTTTTTATTTTAAAAAGTGGTAAAATATTTCTTATAAATATATTCCATTGATGATTATGCTAGTAAAAATTTGCTTTTCTTAATAATGTTATACATTTTAAAAGCTATTTATAAGAAAAAATCAAAAATTAAAATCATATATGAAAATATAGTGTCTCAGTACTGTTTTGCTGTGATTTAAAATTAAATTACAAAATAAGCGGATTGGCATAAAATAAAAATGTTTACCTGCTTTATGTTTTACTTCATTAAATTTTTTTATTTTAATTTTTTGATAACTTCAAAATATTTGACTATTAATTAATGTAGTTCACTTTACAATGAATTAATTAAATAATTCTATATTTCATAAACACATTCAGAAGTAACTTAAATTTTTACAATAAAAATACATTTAAATTCTGCCAATGTTTGAGGAATTAATTGATATCCAGTATATGTGTTAAATTAACCCTTGTTTATAAGCGAAGTCAATAACTTTTTAATGTAAAACATACGTATTATTGACTATTGGCTTAAAGTTGACTATATAATATCAAAATTATTGTTTTCAGCTGAAATTCCTAACCTCCAGTGACCAAAACAGAATGTAAGATAAAATTCTTAATTTTTATCATAGACAATCAAGTATGAATATATTAAATAAGTAACGCATTTTCCCTTATGGCTTGCTACGAGCAATTTGATTAGAGCTCTTCTTAAAATGTCATATCAAAACATTTTAAATTGAAAATATTATTCTACAATGGTTAATACATTTTTCCTTTTTTGTTTTAAGTAGAAAATTACGGAAGAGGAGATGCATAGGAGTTACTAAAATAATAGACAATATTTTAGCCATATTGAATCACCACTAATCTGAATGTACCACTAATCTCTGTTTAAAATTTAGAGGATGTCATGTTTCCTCCAGACGAATGCGATTCTTTCCCATGGGCCAACTAACTAGCATTCGATGAGAATAATCAAATGCTACAGAACCCTTTATAAGTTTGAAGCGATAGCGTGATCAAGAAAATGTTGAATTTATAACATTATGTCTAATATTAAGAAATAATGTAAATCTCAATAATCTAAAACTTGAAAATTAATGATTTTATATATTTTAAAATAGGATATGAAATAGTTCCTTAATCACAGAAATGCATTTAAAATGGAATAAACACAACACTAGATATTCTTTGAAATCCAACATAGATGCGTACAGTATTTTTTGCAATACCTGTGGGACCGCATTTCAAAACATTTCATTTCCATCAGAATAAACTTCCTATGATGGACTCGAATCTCCAAACTTTTGGTAACACCACCTCATCTCCTGTCACTCGAGAGTTTCGTGCAAAATTATCGCTCTCTTGGCGTCAGTTGTGATGAAACAGGCACACTACGACATCGAAATGAGATGCAAATCGATCTTGGATTTGAATGAGCAAAAAAAGAATTCTTTCACCGGTTGATCCTTCCTCATCATCCAGTCGATAGACACGGTTATTTCTTTAAAATAGTGAACAAAAAATGTGGGGAGGCTTTGAATTATAGTGGAAAGTAGGATTTATATCGAAAACGAATTTCCTGAAAATGTATATCTTTCAGATTTCTTCATATTTCAGTGGTTATTTCTTTAATTGTGGATGTATTTCATGTGATATACCATATAAAAAATCAAGACAATTTTATTCCGACTGCTGAAATATAAGAAAAACTAAACTTAGCATTAATTTATGATAAAATATTTCTGTTATAAATCACCGACATTTATATCATTTTAACAAATTAATTATCTATGTAATCAAATATTTTCGTCATTTATAAAGGTGAAAAATACTAATACGTGCCATTTAGAATAAATTAAGGATACTTTCATACTTATAATATTAATTAAGGCATTAGAGCAGAATGTGTACTAATTAAGCCAGAAGATGAAATTTTCACTTTATTAAATTTCAATAAAGCATTCCTGAACGCGTTTGGTGACTTCATCATTAAACATAATCTTATATGTACGTAGAATGCTGATTAAAGAATAAATCTCATCACAACAGAATGCTGCTAATTATGATTGAAGACAAATTAATATTCCAGAAAATTAAATTAAATTTAACAAAGTGAAAAAGAGAGAAAAACAATAAAGGGTGGCACACAATTATAATTGTAATGGACACTTGTACTATAATCACTACAGCATCTATGAGTATAAATAAATTAATTCATATAAAACAATAAAACAATCTAATATTAAATTTTCTGACTTTCATTCAATGAAAACTATTATGCAATTCATTTTCTCAACTAAAAATAAAGCTTAATTTAAATATTCCTTACAAGGGGAGGATACACACAAATATTTCCGAAATTATTTACACAGTAGAGAACTTAGTAGGAGTTATAAATTGTTACAACTGTTTGGTTACACATAATTTAATTTTGATTACATTAATAGGATAAACATTTCTTAAGTTCAGTGTCTGTATTTTGTACTCTTAAGTGGTAAAATATTAGGACATGACAACTATGTTCTTAAATAAATATTGGAGACAATATTCCAAGATTCCTATGAGCACTTTCAACATCAATGTCTAGACGATGATAGGAATGAATAAAATACTAATTATATTCTTATTTTTCTTTTCATTTGAAGAGAAATCAAATGAGTTATAAAAGTACATGGCATTACATATACGAAAGGAAAAATTTCTAACTAAATTTGATTGTCCAAGGAAAAATTTCTAACATTGTATAAATGGTTTCAAATTTCTCAGTAATTTCTTTCAAGATGTGAAAATATTTGAAAGTAGAAATGCAAATAATTGTATAAATCGTATTATTTATATAATATGCTCACTTGGTAGATTATCATTAAATATGGTCACGTATTCACTATAATGCTATATTATTAACTGGTAAAAATATTCATAATGCTGGTGATAACAGCCATTTTGATGAAATTATGATATGTATTTTATAATTATTTTGATCGTATTTTATTTTGGAATTTATTTAATTAGTTTAAATAAATGATAATTCATTTCCCTTACGTTAAATTTAATTCTTACTAAATATTTAAACAGGATTTACATAGTTTTCAGTCTTTCCTTTTAATAACGAATTATCAAATGTATATTGCAAATTAGTATAACTTTTGTTTTTCATAGCTAAAAAAATTTTTAACAGTATTTTTTGCCTAAATTTTATTATAATATTCTAAAATTAGAATGTTTTTAACTGTAAAGTTATTTTTCGTACTCAAACATTTACATATTTATTGAATGACTAAAAATATTTCCGATGTATTAAATTTCGAATAAAGTAGATTTTATCATTTATAAATTTTAGCTTAACACTCACAAATCTAATTCCTTTTTAAGTATATAAGCAACTTTTTTTGAGAAATCAATTAATAGTAATATAAATCCTTATTTGGAGAGAACTCTTATATATATAGCAATAACGTGTTCTAAAAAGGTAGAAGTCTTAAATTCTCGTTCATCATTTTTATAAATAACGTAGAACGCATGCGTTTGAACTAAGAATGTTGCTGCTGTTTTCTTCATATGTCATTATAAATAAAAATTATAATTGTATTTAGTTTCTGAATACAAATTTGTGTTTTATTTTGATTTGAAAATCATACATTTTGATTAATAATATTTAAATCTAAACAAAAGACTTTACAAGTATAAATAATAATATTTTATGTAATTTTGTACTCTGCTTTTATAATACAGAGAATATTTATTAATCACGATTTCATATATATATTTTTAAATTATAAAAACAGTTTTTATAAATAATTACCCTCATTACTCAATAATTAGAGAGTTCATTTTTAAATACATTTATACATAATTTATTATAAAACATATATTTTACTCTCTTAGTATTAATACAAATGTGCCATCATAAACAATAAAGATTTAAGTATATAAAAATAAACTTAATGAATATGTAAGTTTAAGAACTTATATTCAAAAATAATTTAAAGCAATTCCTTTTAAAGTTTCCAAAAATTTATTGAAGAATAGAAACAACTTTTAAAATTTTACATTCCATTCGCTTTGCATTTCAGAATGTAAATGAATTAAATAATAAGCAATTTTTCTTTAAGCCTAATATTAGAATTTTAAAAAGTAAAATAAAAGCGTTTATAATATAGAAAAAAAATTATTTCCACATAGAAACCGTATGAAAAAGTGAAAATATTTTGCACGTGAGAGAAACATTAAATTCGAAATAAAAGGGAAATAATGGAAAATTCTCTCATTTGTTTGAAACTTAACATCTTTTTCACGTGATAATTTATTCTATCAAAAGTGTAATCATATTTCGCATTGACAACAATTTGTTAAGCTAATGCATTATGATTAAAATTATTTAATATTTGAATTCCATGTTAAAATTTTTGAAAGCAATATATTTTTATTACATTTGACTTGAAAATTTTTAATATTTGTTCGAAAATAATCATCTGTGTGTATGTCTTGCAAATTAAGGCAATTTATACTTAAATTTTTATTTCTAATATGCTGTCTATAATATTATTTTATAAAAGAAGGTTAAATCACAAAAACGTTAATATATTTATTATTTATACATTAAAAAATGCTCTCATTGTGCTTCATAAAATTTTGAAGAATAAATTACATGTAAAGATAATCTTTTATAATCAGTATTTAAAGCGTAATTGTGGTTAGTAATTATGCATATGGTAATATATGAATAAAATAACATTTTAGATAAATTGCATATAAACAAAATTTTGTAATATGTAACTTGAACACATGTGCCCTAAAATGACATTAAACACAACAAATTTGCGAATAAGTGTCTGGATTTAAACTTTATACATTAAACTTAGTAAATTTCGGAATTAAACTTTGGTGCATTTTAAGAACAATCAGCATCCGTATGTGAGGATCTATATGATAATAAAATTTGCAACTATTGTTATCATAATTGAACGCTACAAGGACAAATAAAGGAAAATCTGGTTTTCCATGTTGTTTTTGAGTCACAGAAAAATATCTGATTTGAAAGCAAAGTGGTTTATAATCAATGGATGAGTTTTGTTACATTGTCTGTATGTTTAAGTATATATTTAAGTAATTGCATGAGAAAAAAGAAATCCGACATTTTGCTTTTGTTTAAGCAAAGAACATGAAATACACGAGCGTGCAGAGTAAAAGTAATGTGCATGTCAACTGGTTTATCTCGGAAAGGATTTGCGTAATGAAAAGGTAGAAAGGAGAAAATGACCCAATCAAAAATAAATAAATAAATAAAAATAAATAAATAAAATTAAATAAATAATATAAATAAAATAAAAAAGAAATAATACTGCAAGCACAATTTACATGAAAAAAATCAACATGAGAATATTTCAAGTATAATTAATTTAAACTACGAGTATATATATATATATATATATATATATATATATATATATATATATATATATATATATATATATATATATATATATATATATATATATATATATATATATATATATATATATATATATATATAGTAAAGTTATTTGCTTTGAGAAACGTGTGAAAATGCAATGTTTTGCGTAATTATAAGTAATTAGATTTGCATTATTCAATTAATTTCTTAATTTAAATTCTAGAATTTTGTGACGTGATACAATAAAATAAATGTGTTTTCAAATTTTATTTAAGATGATTTTGAGAATATTTAATTACTTTAAAATGTCAATTACTAGTCTTTCTTTTGTATATGATTACATGTCGATTATTGAGGCATGTTACATGGGTATGTTTTTAACTATTAATATGTAAAAATTTCATCACATATTTTTACAAGCATTTTTAACGACTTGGATTTAAGAAAAGATTCGATTTAAAGTTGTACCTAGTTTTATTTTCAAATTATGTATTTACTGAACAAATACATTACTTTTACTGAAGACAGGAACAAAGAGTTGCAATTATTAATCACTTATCTTAAGTTAATAACTAAAAATGTTTCTAACAGATTACCAGTATTAGAATTTTTTTTCGGTGCATGAAAAATCATAAACTTTTAAATAAATTTTGAAACGCAAAAACCAATGTATATTAGATTATTAAAATAGAATCTAAGAATAGAAGAGCTATTGTAGGTTTTTGCAAATGATAAAATTTTCAAATATCTGTCTTAAAGATATGACTTAGGAAAATAAAATCATTTTTCAAAATTTTAAATTAGGTATTTGCCCTGCATTCTATCAAAAATGTTTAAAAGTTAGAAAAAATCTGGTGGATTAATTAAAAAACACCTCTCTTGACATCATGTAAACTATCATTTGTTGTCAGAAGGACAAATAACTTGTGTGCTATCAGAAAAAAGACCAATGACAAAGCTGATTGTGTATCATATCATATCTTCTGATGAACGAAACTTAATAAATATTACACCACAAAAAATTTAGTGATAAATATACAAAATATATGAAGATACGCTGTGGTAGAAAATCAAAATTTTCGCTAATAAATTCATTTCCAAAGGATTCATTGATCCAAAATAACTTTAATAAAAATTTAAAAGACATTAAAATGAAATTTTTAAGCCTGTATGCATCAATGGCTTGTCATATAACTGTATGAAACACAGTATTTCTCAAATATCTGCTGTTTGAGCAATGCAATTAAAAATCCTTAATCAGAGAAGAAATATTTTATTTGGGCTCTGAGATTTTTCAGTTTTTTTTCAAGAGCTTCAACGATTCAAAGTGATGTGTTGATTTGGCTAAATATTTTTAAAAGACTTTTTTGTGCTTCAGATATTGAATCACATTAATAAATTCTGAAGAGATTCATTCTTTGGAGATTTTTTCTGGAGAAATTCAAATAGTGATGCAAAGACTTTTATCCATGTTTTTGATAAAACCCATATAATATATCACATTAAATATAAAATTCATATTATCCAGTAAATGATTTACAAGATTTATTGCTATCAAATAAAAATAAGCAAAAACATGATCTAGTAATTTTTTGAGTACACACCTTCAATAGTTTTTAAGAAATTAACAAAGATGTCTTCTTAAAATGAAGTGCTTGATTAGAAAATACAGCAACGTAAGCACTCGTTTAAACATGCTAAAATTTTTCATAATAATATATATCTAGAAAAGCGATTTAAAATACAGAATTTAAACAACAAAATATCAGTTGAAATTTTTCAATTAAATTTGAACTGTTCAATACTTTAGTTGCAATGGTATAATATTTTACTTATTACCAAAGTTTTTCACCATAGTTAAAAAAATGTTGGGTGTCAGCTACTATTTAAATACACAATTGGTATTTTAATCATTTTAATGAAAAAGTCAATAGTAAGTATTGTAGGATATTACAAGAATGCACCCATGTTGACAAATACATTATCCTACTACGACAATTGAGTTTATATAGACAGATGATACAAACAGTGCGACTTATTATATAAGATATATTATGCATTTATAAGTTATTAATCATCATATTTAGTACTGTTAATTCCTCAGCTTTTTTGAATCTCTTCAAATCTATAAAATACAATAACAACACAATTAATAAAAGAAA
This sequence comes from Latrodectus elegans, assembly GCA_030067965.1. Classification (NCBI taxonomy): domain Eukaryota; kingdom Metazoa; phylum Arthropoda; class Arachnida; order Araneae; family Theridiidae; genus Latrodectus; species Latrodectus elegans. The sequence continues at coordinate 111,996,363 of CM057814.1, read as the reverse complement.
GAAGTTCTGTAAGAACGTAAATGGACTACATAAGAAATTCCCTCAAGATAAAATTTCCAAATATTTTTTTTAATTTTAACGTAATTTATTTTGAAAATACAGAAGCTTTTCCTTCCAGCAAACGTGCATAAACTCAACTCGGATGTAATATTTTCTGCTTTTTTTATCATGACACGTTTATTTAATTATTTCTCGAAGTTACTTTTCATTTGAAAACGGATGTTTTGTCCACAGTTTCAGAGTGAAGTAGAAAATTAATCATTAGAATAATATAGAGAACTAATTATTTCATAAAAATACTAATTATTTATAATTTGATAAATAATATATATGTTAGAAAGTAGTTAAACTACAATGGCTAGTTAAATATTATTAAAAATATATATATATTTAATAATATAAATAATGGTAAAATATACAAACATGGATACACATATAAAAATAATATTATTATAAAATGTGCTGCAAATGTATATCAATTATGTAACAAAATTAAATTAGTTAGAATATTGCGTATAAGAAAGTTATTTCTTTTAAATTCCGTGTCTTAAAATTAAAATTACCTTAAAAATATTTATTTTTTAAGATAATTAACAGCGATTTGTTTACAGTAATATATCTATAATATTTTTTATTCAATTACTTTAAATAATATTTTTCATGTAAGTTTCAAAGCAATATCTTTATTTTAAACAGAATTTCAGAATGTATTATAATTTTATAATATATATTTATATATTTAATGCAAGCAACTTTTATAAATGTACACAAATGTTATATTTATATACACACAAAATAATTATTTATCAAAAATATATATATATATATATATATATATATATATATATATATATATATATATATATATATATATATATATATATATATATATATATATATATATATATATATATATATATATATATATATATTATGGTAAATATTTATAAAATAATTTTTTAAAGCTCAAAGTAAATTAATAAATTTTTCTAAGAAATTATTTAATATTCTATCGCAAAAACTTTCATCGTATTATTTATAAATGCTATAAGAGGAAAATTGTTTAATTGTTTATATCTCCATTTATGTTTTATATATAAATTATTTATTTTGTTCTCTCTATTTTTTTTATTCACTATTTTAATGCGTCTAAACAACAGACAATATCTGAATAATAAGAATTAAGAATATGCAATAATTGTTATGCTAAGTACTTTTTACTAGAAAAAACCTTTACATAACATTGACTCTTGGAACACGCATATATATGCATACATCTATATAATTATAATAATAATTTTATACATTAAAATTTATTAAATTTATCTAACAAAAATAATGATAATATAGTTAAACATATATGAATACTTGGATTTTTCTTAACGTATATTCTTATTCTCATGATTATAAAAAATATGCTTAGAGCTAACGCCCATGTATATATTATAGTTAATAAAAATGCTAGTTTAAATGATACATCGATATATGCTTAAAAAAGTTTTGTAGAATAATAAATATGCATCAGTTAATTGAGTTTGAAATATGCCGTAGAATGTTTAATTTTTTTAAATAGAAAAAATACTTACCAAGGTTTTTCAGTCGTACATACATTCATTTCATTAAAACATTTAGATCATATCAATACCATGGATCAACGAACTTTTTTCTAGAAAATAAAAATCCCACGCGCTCCCATTTTTGTTTCCATTCTTCTGTTATCACTTTCGTCAATCAACCCGACTGAGACAAATACAGAAATGCGAACTCGTCACAACACACAAACCTTTTCCGCCGAAAGGCGGGAATGAGAAGGAAAACAAAAAGAAACGAAGGTATCGAAGAACTATTTATAACCGCGCACGCTCATAGTGTCCCGGCGGAATGATACAGAATAATTCTCTGCCATTAAAAAAAAACATCCATTAACTTATTTTCTTCTTTCGGCTGATCGAAGTAAACAATGCGCGTGTGTCACGACGTCTGACTGGAAACCGACTGACTGAATGACATGTTCAGTAGTTTGCGATTTCACTCGCGGTCAGCCATGCAGAGAAATAGTGGGTGTGACAACAGACGAAGAAAGAGTGATTACTGAATGACATCCCACGTTGTTATACTTTCAGATTTTTTAATGTTTTTGTTTTTAAGTAAAAATGTTTTCATTTAAAAATGGAAAAATATGAATGTTCTTTTATATTCAGAACAAAAATATGAAATTAATTATCCTATATTAATAAGTAAATGTGGACCAATGTTTAAATGTAGAAAAATAAAACTGAATTTTTTCTATTAGAAAAAAAAAATGAAAACATTTTTTAAATGTACCGAATTAAAGATGCATACTCTGATATTACTAAAAAATAGTACATTTCTAACGATATCATATAACAAGTTAAAATAAATTATTATTTATATTTGTATAAAACTATTGCAATGATAAATGAACTCAGTCACTTCAAAACATTTGAAACTCTTTGTTAAAGAATTGAACAAGTATTTGCGTCACTATTTTGCCTCTAATATCAAATTTTTTCTGATATTATAATTTATTGCTCAAGTTCAAAAATCTTTATTTCAAGAAACCAATTTTCAAAAATACTAAGATGCGTATATTTCAATAACATCCAAAGAGTTTATAGAAAGTAATATTTTAAAATATATTTTACGGTAATCAGTATGTTCCTTAAAAGTATAATAAATTCTTTTAGAATATGAAATATGTTTTTATTGGATTAAGGAAATGGCATGCAATTTCTGGATGAGTAAACTACTCAGTTACTAGTATAGAAGTTACTGAAAAATTGAATTCAGTTTTTTCAGTTTCCAATACCTTCTTTATATATGTATATGTAAGACAAGTTTTCGAAATTCCTCATTTTTTCAATAACTTCCTCATTTTATTAAATACACACAATATTTACTATTTATTGCATACGAACAAAAATGATATAACTTCGCTTTTTTAAAAAAATCCTAACTATAATATAAATTCTAAAGACATGAAAATAAAAACGTTGCAAAATAATAAAAGGATTAAAATGTGTTCAAAATAGTATATAAAAAAATATAATATCTACTATTTTAATATAGATTAACAATAATATCATTGGAATTTTCTCGCAGTGTTATTTTTTTTATCTGAATGGAAAAAGTGTAAATTTAGTATAATTTCTAAAAATTAAAATTACAAAACAGTTTGAAATAATTCTGCCTAGATATAATTTATCATAAATATAACATATCGCATCACATATTTTGTTTCAGAAAAAAAATAATCTTCTGGATGCAAATATGTAAGTTAGAAAAACATTTTTCAATGCATATTTTCATTAAACTTTATTTTTAGAAGCATATTTAAATTGAAAATCATCTTTTATATTCTTAGTTTCCTAACTTTTCTATTTCAAGCAATTTTGTTCGCCTTGAAAATTTTTGCGAAATGATTACCTGTATGTGCTTATATTCATATTGATGATACGAATATTCAGTAATATTAGAAATTTTATTTCACATTCAGGAAAGATATTCAAATGTAATAGATTTACAATATTCATCTACAGTTTCTTATTTTACTTTATAAGGCACATTGTTATGTTGTGTACAAATTATAATGGCACCTCATTTATATTCTACAACTGTATTAGATTTATGTACCTTTTAGATTCTGTCGAATGGTGTTACCATTCAACTATATTGTACTTCAGTTATGTATAACTAAGCGTAGAGGAAAATTTAAACAGATACATGTGAAAAATTTAATACGATCTTCAAATAGTTTTGATTAATTTATGAATAAAATATTTAAATAAAAATATTTTGAAGATTATATAATTTTGACGATCATTTCATTTAAAATTGGCATCCTTTATATATGTCTGAAAGTATTCCTTAGTTGGAAAACATTTTGTTGATTTTGAACTATTATGTAATGGAATACGTTATATATTCATTTTATCTTCAGTTATACTAACTATTATTCTTCTTCAGAAGGACATTTCGGGTTGTGCCAAGGCTTACCTCAGAACACTCCTCCATTGTGTTTTCCGAGATTCGACAGTTCTTCAATTTGAAACTTTCAGCACTTTAAAGTATACCTCTACACAATCAGTCCATTTATGTTTGGGCCGACCCCTAGATGGGTCTATAACTAAAAATTCTTGAAGTCAAAGAGGAGAGGTCCATTCTACAGATATAGCCCGCAAATCTCAAGCGACATATTTTTATACAATTGGCACAATGTCAGCTTAAGAATCTGTAGAGATCGAACTTGTATCTGTGCCTCCAAACTCCATTCTTATTTACAACACCAAAAATTATTCTTAGGACTTTTCGTTCAAATATTATAATTTTATATTTTATTGAGTCTTTGTCAAAGTCCAGGTTTCGCATCCATAAGTGAGAGCAGATCTTATGATGGCTTTGTGTAGAGTGATTTTTGTTGATCTTTTGATGAAAACATTTTATATAAAACAATATAAGAAAAGCATTTCTCAAAAAAAATTAAACGTTAAAAAATTATTAATAAGGTATACAATATTTAATCATTTTGAATAGATTTATTTTTAATACTACGTTCTTTGTTCTTGAATTACACAATTTATGGGTTCAGTGTTCTTTGAATATAATGTCTGTTTGCTATTAAATTAAATTCTTTATAATTTTTAAAGATTAAATTTAAGCATCTAATTAGATAGGAATTATAGCGGCGATGCACTATTGTCTGAGTTTTCCTTGTGTGTGCATGTGCTGAGTTTAAAAATTTGAAATTAAAATAAGACATTCAATAACTAGTATGAAATAATTCAGTGGCTTTAATTGTATTTTACTATACTTATAATCGTAATTATCATTAACTTAATTATTTTTATAAAAAATTACCGAAAATGTTTTGTGTATGTGTGTGATGGTTTTTTTTTTCTTTACTTTAAATATTTTTTGTAAGAATAAAAATAATGAGGAGAATATCTTTGATTTTACACTTCTTTTTAATATAGCAAGACATTTATAGTATTATTTTTATGACTATCATCTGCAGATTTTAAAGTAAATATTTAAAATGAAAAACAACATTGTTAAGTTGATGTGAATTAAAATTTATTATATGATAAATTATAATATTTATCCCATAAAAAATCTAACTTTATACAATTAAAAACTAGAAAATGTGCAGTAAAATGCATTTGCAAGTTTTGAATATAAGCTGCGATTTTCCGTCATACCTACGATTAATAAAGGATTGTAATGAGTTTGAAGATGAATAATAATAAAGATTTACGTTTTTTTGAATACTTTATGAAACACAATAATTTATTTTGGATCAACTCAAATGCATTTAAATACGTTATAATTATAGTAAATACTTTTAATAAATCTCTTTTCTCCATATTTGGTAGCTAATCATATTGCAACCTTGAGTTTAGGGAAGAAACATTACAAAAATCTCACAATGTGCATTAAAACATCATGATTAAATGTCAAAAATATGTTGTTATTATACGAGTAATTGGTAAAATAATATAATTTCATGTTATATATTTCATTAAAAAAACTATAACAATGTGAAATAGTATTTAAATTCTATAGATGAAAAAATGACAGTAGAATATTTTCTTCACTGCATGTGTTTGTATAAACAGACCACTACAAGAAAAGAACAATTTTCAAGAACATAATTATGATATTTATTAGAGAAAGTATTTTGTTCTTTCCATAACAAATTAGTTACGGATGACTAAAAATGACAAATGTTATAAGCCGTAACGATTTATTCAGGTACGGAAATGGCCTTCATGAGAATTCCGCTAAATTCACATTAAGATCCATTAGCTCAAGGCCAACATGGATTGATGCATAGTATAAATTAATTATGCGATAACCCTGATTTGATAAAAATTAGAAGACCGAAAATAAGATAATGCATCTATAAATAAAATTAGACATCATAAGTAAATAATATTAATGTTCATATCCCTTATTTGAAGCAACAATCTTATAAATATTATATATATATATATATATATATATATATATATATATATATATATATATATATATATATATATATATCTTGTTGGAGAACCCCCCTAAATAAATAATAAATATATTATTTATATTAAAATGTTTTTTTTTACTTATTTATGAGATATATTGAGCATATATTGTTAATATGAGATATATTGAGCATATATTGAAAGCATATATTGTTAAACATGAAACATAATAAGTGATATAAATATTTTTGAATTGCATAGAATAGACTTTTAATTATTGAGGAAGAAAAATTAATATTTGTTGAAAAAATCTTTCGTAATTTTAATTTTCTTTTCTCTAGTTTTAAAACAATACTAAGAAAGATCTGTGCTAATCAAAATTTTTTTTACATATAAAATTTGTGGAAAGAAATAATTTTTTTTTTCAGTAAACTTGATAATTTTTTCTAGTTTCTATGTTTATATCAAGTATGTAGTTTACTTTTTACAACTTTCTATTTTAGCTTTAAAATAATTATTTTCCATAATTATTTAGTTTTTATTCTGCTTTATGATACAGTTTATAAGCATTTTTCTTTTTTAAAAATATAAGGCAAAATAAGATTTTTTCTGCTGGTTATATTCAAATATAAATTATTTATTTCATACTTCTAAAATTATCTAAATAAGTAAATTTATTAACATTTCGATTGTAGTTTAAAGTAATGAGCATTATTTTTTCCACCAATATTTTTTGGTCAGACATGATCGTCCTAGATAAGAAAAAATCATTTAAGAAACAAATACTGCTCTGTTAGAGAAACAAATTATTTTACAGGATTATATATTCTTCTTTTATATCAGTAATATGATGCCTATAAATAATCCTTGATTAATAAAACAATTCATTTTTTGTGTAAATTATATTTTGAAGAAATTCATATGCACGTCATATCATATGAAATAATGTTATTCGGGTTACTTAAATAAAATCATTTATGAATGAATTTTGTTACGGCAGTTTTGAGAGGCATTACCTAATATTGAATTGTAATTTACATATTATTCACATGAATTTAATTGATAAAGTCTGCTTGATTATAAATTATAAAAATTAATTAGGAAAACTATTACACGCAACTAGCAAAAAATTACTAAAGAGAGCGTGCTAAGTTAGTTTTCCTAAATATGAAATTATTATTAATTAACTATTTAAGAAACACTAAAAAATATGCATTGTCAAATATTCAATGGTGTTCGACTTGATTTTGTAACGTAAAAAAGTTTAGATTTGTTAATAAAGTTTTTATTTTTCAAGAAACAATACAGATTTGTTTTTTTATTGACTTATTATATTTTGTGAAGCTTTCTTCTAATTATGGAATTACGGTAGTCTATCTATTATATACTACGTGATGATATATTTTAATATTAGTCTGCATGCTCGTGAAAAGTTAAAATTAGTAAAAAGCGAGACATAGTAACAAACCATAAATTATGACATGATACATTTATAAATTGAATATCTATACAGTACGTTCATGTTTATTAAACCAATCTTGGGGTTATTAACTGTAAATAAAGAATTAAAGAACGAGCGAATTTCATCCTTAGAAAATACTATTCATTCTATCTCAACACTTTCCATAGTCTAACTTTTGAATAAGGTGGTGGTCATCCGTGGGATACCTTTTCGAACACGTTAATTTATTTGAGCTGTGTGCAGTCTTATGTTATCTTGATGATAAATGGCTTCGGTATCCCTTTGATGAAAGGATATCCTTTCTGCAGGGAGCAATTTATCTATTTATCAGTGAGGCTTCCTATTTCCGACACTGCAGATTATTTTTGACCTACAATCAAAGAGGATGACCCACTAAACAATGCTGTCTTGTTGTCGTCCAGTATGATGCTTCACAATTATAACCAGATTGAAGCGGTCATGAGCTCCCCGCTTGAAATATACATGGTCCCTGCAACTGCTTCAAAAGCATGATTCGTCTGAAAACACTGCCTCTTACCTTGTCTAAATATTAACCATCTTAAAATCAACATTAATGTGAAGTTTCAGACGCCAATAGGCAAATGATGCTCGGGTTCAATATGAAAACATGAAGAGTATTCTGCCCACAATGCAAAAGGTTTACGCAACTGGTCAATTGAATCCATTCAATCATATATATTGATAAAATTTGAGCGTTATTCTTCACGTTCATTTTTAGTTTGATTACACTTGAAAACATGCATTCAGGTAAAATATGTGATCAAATACAATTTAAAATATGGCTTAGATTACTTATGCATCAACTTTAGTTCTGCCAAACAAATTATATGCTTTTTGAATATAATTGCTTTTGAATTATATGCTTTTTGAATAGTCACTCTATTTAATTTTTGAAAAATTAAATAGAGTGACTTATATTTATACAAATACTATCCATATCATGAGGTATCGAAGGAAACATGTATATATATTTTCCCTAAAACATTACAATATTTATAACTAAGTTTCAATATTTATAACTATTTGAATGAAAAACAAAAACAGTTTAAGTAAATGATAATTAATAATATTTTAATATTTATTTTGAGATGAATAAAATATTATCGTTCTTTACAATAATAAATAAAATTGTATTCAACAACTAATATGAAAATATTGCATCGGCGTATTTTTTTTAAAAATATTTGAACTTGTAGAATGTATGTAAAAACTGTTTGGTTAATTTAATTTGAGAATAAATTTAAAGCGATAACAATTATAGAAATTATTTTTACCACAAATATATTCCAAAAATGATAAAAAAAAATCCCATATTAAAATATTTTTCTCATAAAAATGAATTCTAACAAGTAAAATACTATATTTTTCAAACAAATGTTGCAATTCAATTACTGATGTAAAATTTTAATAAAAAGTAAATTTTTAATAAATGTCGAAAACTGCTTTTACATGAAAATTCAACTTATCAAAGATTGGATTTCAGAAGGATAATTCTTACTTTCTCAAAATCGATGATTATTTAGAGTTGCTTTTCCCGGGACTTAAGTGATTGAAAAAAATAAAAACAGGAAGAAGGAAACTGCGACCTAGTAATTTTTGCGATATGACCTAGTAATTTTTGCGATATGTGTTGCAGTCATTCTTTGGATATACACGAATTATTCATATTCAAAAATAGTTTAAGATAATTTTTGGAAATTTTATCACTAAAAATCTATTTTGAAATTTGAATTCCCTAACTTATAGTTTATAGCATGCGACTGCATCAGAAGTACGGAGTTAAAATTTCACTACATTAAGATTAATGTTGGAGGAAATTGTCCTAAATGTTTCGAAGAACTAAATGATATTTTCAATAATCTTTATTGAAGTGATAACTTTGTTGTAATAGAGAGTCTCTGAGCAGCAAGCTAGGTAGTCTATCGGAGGAGAAAATGAAAGATACTCAGATGGTGAAAATGATTCTGGTTAACTGGTAAATTTTCCACCCATTTTCTGGTTAAGTCTAAAATTTTTCAAAACCAACAGTGACATTTCCTTCTAGTATAAGTTTCACCCAATAAGATAAGTGCATGCCAATTTAATATTGGTGAAATTGGTGATTTATGTAATCTAAGGGGTCTTCGCGGGAGTTTATAGGTCACATTATATTATTTCATGAGAAAAATTAAATAGAGTGACTTATATTTATACAAATACCATCCATATCATGAGGTATCGAAGGAAACATGTATATATATTTTCCCTAAAACATTACAATATTTATAACTAAGTAGCTATTCATATATTTCAATCGAAAATAAGTAAATACTTTAATTAAGACTTTTTAATGTTCGAAATGTGTAATAATATGTGTATAATGTGTCTGAGAATAATAACTAGACTGAATCGTACCATTTGATGAAGCTACCAAATGAGTAAGATTTGTAAATAACGTCAATACAATGTATTCCCTTGTATGATGAATTTTGATGTTCGCTTTAATAACTATTGCTTCTGGGACAAGTTCCGATTAGTCCGGAATTTGATTAGAATTTTTGTATCACCAGAATCTTATGGAACGATACTTATTTTTATAATTTGGGAATATATATTTTGCAGATGCTCTTAAATCAAAAAATATTCCTTTTAAGTTAAAGTATGAGTTTAGTTTGCTTAAAACAAGTTTCTCTCTCATTTAGGTTTCTGTTCTTTTCCAAGTTTAATTTGTTTTATTTCTGAGTTTTGAAAATTATAATTATTTTATTTTGGAATTTCGGGTTAAAATTCATATTGTAAAATTTTTAATATTTTTGTGTTGAAAAAGTGAAGTATGTATTTTATTTTATTTTTTAAATTTGCTTGGGGCATGTGAAAAATAAGAAAACTTTTGAATGTATATATAGGGAAATGATATTGCTTGGGAATGTGTATAGATATTTACAGTTATTTTTTTTATTTATTGGTTAACTTTAATTTGCTATTTTAATTACTTTTTATATATAATATGCGAGGATTCGACTTATATATATTTTTGCTAATTGATATAAACTATATTAAAACTATTTTATTTTATGTATAATAATGTGTACACGATTAATTAAAAGTCGAATATTTTAGAAACCTTGATTTAAATTAATTGGTCTTTGGTCAACCTGCTACTCTACGTAAAATGTTATTTTTAAAAGTACGTGCTTCTTTTTGAAAAAAAATAAAAGCCATATCTATTGTAAAAACCAGGATATTGACAGAATATTCAGCTTGCTTGGTTGTTGACTACTTCCCGGTAACGCTACATGGGACCTTTTGTAAAGTATATGCCATTTCTTGGTTTATTGAGAACCACGTTACTGGAAAAACCAATGTTATTCCCATTATTTATTTAACTTTATTATTTGTTTTTTTTTATCTGTGAGGCCGCGTTACATAGGTAGTATCCTTAAAATATGTGGTCAATTTAATTAAACGGAGTGTTTAGAAAAATAGCTGAGCGCTTGAAGGCATGAATAACAGTATTGACCAGCATGAATAACAGTACTTTAACAGTACAGTTAATAACAGTACAGGACCAGCATGAATAACAGTATTGCTTTTACAGTTATTTCCTCAGTTTTGTATTCTTAAATACTTTCCTAATACGTCTGAAGATAATTTTCAAATGTTTAGTCTTAGTTCTAAACTGTAATAAAAAGTAATGTTTGTAAAATAATAACAACTATTGGGAGACAAAAATTAAGTAATTTAGGTTGGTGAGAAATTGTCGCAACCCTTCGCGCAAAAATAGGGTACCGCACCAAACTCACATGACCGTCGTAGGATTTTACTTAATAATACAATTATGGTAATAATTATTCTAGTTATAAAAGATAAATCATTAGTTTATATCTTAAGCTTTAATTTCAGTTATACATTATAAAAATATTTTTCCTTGAATTAAAAATATTAATATTTTCATCGATATGTTGTTAGTACTATATTTGTTGAAGGCACTTCTGTCATCACATGGCTTGACATTATGATTTATGAATTTGCTTAGTTTGATAGTCAAATTTTTGGAGCAGTTAGGTATAAAAACATTCTAATAAAAGTCATATTATTTATTACATGGGATCAGACAGCAGAAAGCAGTAAAAGTACTTCTTTTTATATTATTTCCTTAGCTATTTTTGGTTTAATTTTGATACGAAACATATTGATAAAAATCATTGCTCTAAGCGCTTGACTGATCCCACATTCCGGTTTAGTTGTTCCTTTATTAGTGAGTTTTAGTTATAGAAAATTACAAAGTGGTGACATATAATGAAATGAGTATTTTGTTTCATTTGGAACCATGAGCGATATTAAATCTTTGTTTAAGCAAACAAAAATTAATTATAATGAATATGTCCATCTTTTTATTCGCAATGTGTAGAAAATACACAGCGGAAAAAACATATGAAACTAGATAAGAAGAAAAACAAGAAGTCGGAACAAAAACAAATTGTTTCTCAAAGACTTGAACACAGATTTTAATCCACTTTTATTGCATTGAAGCGTTAAATGTGTTACTAGTTGATGTTGTTGCGGAAGTGACGTTCCATTGCTCTTGAACTTGCGACAAACGATGGGAAGGGACCGTTTCCTGTATCCGGATATTAGAAGTTGATTGAATTCAGAAAGCACTGTTGTTCACAGGTGACATAAATTTATTTTTTCGGAACGTCTTTGTGTTAAGAAGTAATGTGCAGCGTGATTTCGAAGGCATTTATGCTCTGCCAGAAAATTCTGCCATGTAATTTGTCTCAAAATAATAAATTAATTCGATAATCTTACTGCAAGATAATTTAAAGGAAAAGGAAAATTAAATTTAATCAATAAAATTTAATTAATTTTTTTGATATAATTAAACGTTTTCCAGATTTCTAATATTGTAACTCAATTTGCAATCAAAATTATTTCTAAGTGATCAGTTATTTTTTTTCTTTTATTTATTTAAATTTTTATTTTAAGTTTTTTTTTATAAATGAAAAAGTGAAATCATTTCATTTGATCTTATTATCTTAATTATAACGTTATTATTTGTATGTAATGTTTCACATGTGTTTTTCTCATTTATATATTTCCCAATTTTTATTTCAATTTTTTCAAATGAATTTTTTTAAACTGACACATTTCATTTTTTTAATATAATAAAGTAAAATAAAAAAAGTATAATTCTTATTCTTTTAATTAATTACATGTTGCTTTTCTTTAAAATTATACTCAAATTAATTTATACATTTAATATTGCCTTTGTGGTATGTTGAAATACTTGAAATAAAAAGTCGCGCATTAACTATTTTAAGCGCTGAAATTAATTGAAGTTATTTAATTCATTATTTACTTTTTAAAATTTTTCAATTAATATTTGATCATTTTTTTCGCTACTTGAATTTTTTAATATGTTAATCACTAGCAAATATGAGGGATTAAGCGTAATATGTATCACAAAACAGGAATATATTTTCAAAAAAATTTTAGAATTTCCAATTTTCTTTGCATTTGCGACTTACTTCAGTTAGTTTGGACACATTCTGAGATAATTTGAAATTTTTTTTATTAAAGTTTGAATGATATATTTGGTTCTATTGCGAAAATAGCTTCTCATAAGAAATATTCCTTTAATTAACATAAACAATAATTTACCAGGTGTTTAATCATATGCCGAATTAATTAAAAAAATTTATAACAATGCGTTACTCGAGCATTTTACAGCAAATTCCATTTATGTATTAATTCATATTTTCGTTGATATACTTTAAATAGGAATACATAAGCTTTGAATAGTGAAATAAATAGAATGATTTTATAAATAACTTCAAGATATAAATTTAAGATGTTTCATGTGTAACACAGTCTTTTTTTTTTTTTTTCCTTTAAGCTGATTTTCCAAAAAAACGTTTTAATAAATTAAAAGGAAATAACAAAGAAGTATAATTATGCTTTCATATATAATAATTAAATTTTATAAAGTTTTTAGAATATTTAGTACAAAATTAATATATATTAAAGATATTTTTAAAAGTAAATTTCTAATCAGTTTTTGTGTGTTTTAAACATATGCTGCATATATTTTCACAAATTATCACATAAATATAAAATAAACTAATTCCAAACGCCATTTTAACAATCAAAATGTGTGATTTTAGCACCATAAAATACTGTTTTGTCTGACAATCGTTATTATTTTATGATAATTAAAACAAGATAATCCCAATTAAAACAGTTTGTAAATATTATTCACTTATTTACGTTTCTTAAACTATTGTATATTTTTTCAATTAACATGCTCTCAATATAATGCAGTCCATATATACTCCAAGATAATTATTTACCACATTCAATTTAAAAGAGCAATTTTTATTATTAAAATTTTCAATTGATTAAAATAATTATTATTAAAATAATTAAAGATTAAAATACCTAAAGATCTGATGCATATTTATTATTAAAATACTTAAAGATTTTACAGCATTGATAATCACAACTGTTGCAAAGAGATATAAAATATTTTTGTTGCATTAATTTATGAAATAATTACATTAATTTCATTTTGTAGCCCAACTTCTATTACAATTTCTTTTTTCATATACAACTTGATTTCAATTTATTCTAATTCTAGTATTTTTCTCACTTAATTTATATAAGCGAGACTCATTTTCTTTCATAAAATTGAACACTCAAAATACAATTTTCTTAAAAGATCTATATTTGAAATCCCAAATATGTCAAGGTAATTTTGCTTTCAATGTGGTTGGAAAAGTTTTCTGGAAAGTATGTGCCCAAATCAATAAAAGCAATATTAGAAAATTCTTTAACCCATACATTAATAAATATGCTTTCAACACTATTCGTTTTGGTGTTCTGATATCAATTGTTCATAAACTTATTTTTAGAAGAGAAATTGAAACACTTCTACAGAATGATTCACAGGAAAAAGCAGCCCAATTCATATGAATCTATTCCTATGGAAAATATTTTGATACTTTTCTTGTTTAAAGACACTAGTTCTTGTTATTTGGAATTAAGGCACTGGATTGTGATTTCTTTTTACGAATGAGAGATTAGTTCCTTTTAATCTATAAAAGATTACGGCTGATTATAAAATTTAACAAATATATTTTCACTTAAATGGACCCACCTGGCTCATGTATATTTTAAGAAATTTAGTCAGTTGTTTATTTCGAAGCTATGATTGAAATTCAATTAATTATTCTTAGTAATAAATATAAGTCTAAATTGCCCCGACGTATTTCTAACGAATGAAATTAATAATATATTTCATTGATTGATTCTTTTTAATTTTTAAATTCTCTGTTATTGTTATTATTAAAATGTTATTATTAAATCTCTGTTATTATTAAAAATTTCATATTTTATTAAAATTCTTAGTTACCGTTAACAAATAAAGCAAATAAAAATATTCTTGCCGTTTTTGTGTTGCCATTGACTGAAGTGAGAATAAGTATGTGAATTAGGGCATGACCTGGCTGAGAAACTGTCATTACAGAGTAGGAAAATCAGTCGCTATAAAAATGCACAAATTCATCAGACATAACTCGTATAGAAGCAAAGAGAAAAACACGTGTTGAAAGAACTCGTTCAGTGTTTTTTTTTCTTTTTTTGCAACTTCAAAGTGAGGTTAATAAGCTGCTGCATGAATTTGTGGACTACATTAAGGCTCTGAGGATAATGTTGTGAATGAACTTAAGGCAAGTTATTGGTTTCACAAATTCAGGTAAGGAGATATTTTACAATGTGTTGAAGCTGCTGTCTGGTGGTTTGCAATGAGCTGTTACCAACAAGCCTAACTGTCACTGTAGACTTTTACTCACAGCAATTAGATGCTATGCAACAAGCATTGTAATAAAATAAGCCGGCACAAGTTAATTTCAAGAGCATAATGTTCTTTACAAATAACACGATTACATATGTCACGCGAGTGATCAGTAATACCATACAAAGATTTGGATGAGAGACTTTGTATCCTCCATCTTACTCACCTGTTCTTTCATAAGATTAGAACCTCATTCACTCCTTGGGCAATCATCTTCGTGGAAAATATTTAACCGATGAAGCAGACTTGTGCCAGTCATTCACGAACTTTCTTGTGTCCAAAATTCAAAAGTTCTACGACAAGGGAATGTCATAACTGGCGACACATTGGCAGAAGATACTGGATGCCAATGGTGATTACTTCATGGAATCAGAAAAACCTACACTCTCTATTGGACATGTTGTTTTGGGTGATTATAAATGGCAAGAAATTCCTTAATTACCTTGTAAATTTTAATGTCAATAAAATTTAAAGTAAATAGCTATAACTATTTATTTCAGTGAATATTTTTAAATACATAAAAATTAAATTACCTAAAGAGACTTGTATAACTTTTTCATTATTGTAATTTTTTCTAATTTTAATAGGAATTTTCAGTCACTCAACGAAACTTTATACTTTCTTTGAGATGTGTGCTTAAGCATTTTTAAAGTATGAAAGATTTTTTTCCTTCGTGTTTTGTAGATTTAACTTTAATATCATAAAAAATAATAGATAATTATATTTATATTTCTAAAATCTCTTCTTAAATAGATTTAAGTGTGGCAATTATTTTAATATTTGTCAAAAATTAAAATTTAGATTATATTAAATTAGTGATTTTAAGAGATTGAATGTAAATATTATGTGAATTTTTTTTAACTATTACATTTTGCGGACTTATTTTCAAAAAGATTGAATGTATTTTAAATTTCTTTAAAATTTTAATAAGCATATTACACATTTAAAATGTGACATATATTACATTTCAGAAGGTTTGAAGGAATCGTTTCGAAGAGAATAAACCTCTTCAACTGCCTCACAGTAGAAAAGATTTTTTTAAAAGTTATTGAATTAAAATTTTTAAGTATTTATTTTGTAACTATATCTTACCGAGTAAACATAAACTGGGTTTTTGGAATCAAAATCCTTGAAAATGTATGTGCGTTCTAATAAATATTAGTTCTGAATAACGCATCCACGCTTCCTGCAACATATCTTTCTATCACGATATGCAGTAAGAAATGCAATAATGGTATGCTGCATGCGAATGACGTACAAAATATCTCCACAGTGAAAGGATCATCCAATACATAAATGGACGGAAGTAGTCAGAGAATCGTGCTGTTGATGATACGAGACAAAAACTTTACTTCAACAAAAAGAACGCGGTAAGCTTTGGTAGCAGTTTATCCGTCTACGTGATTTCAGGATGATCACGCAATTGGCTTCTTTTTCCATAAAAATGGCGGATACATTTTTTCGCCAACATCAAGAGTTTTGACTGCAATGTCAGTTTTTTTCCCCTCCTTCAGAAAGAACACATCAGTGGATTTGGAACTCCATGTTTCGCTCTTATTTCTTGGATGACGTGATTGGCATGAAATGACATTTTTCTGCCGGGAGCCAGTGGAAGAAGGCAGCTCCCACATTGACTTACCTGATAGGTTTCTGAGTGCGAATCGACAGTTTGTTATTTTCCGGATAATTTTTCATTTACTTTTGATATGCTCT
Organism: Latrodectus elegans; assembly: GCA_030067965.1. NCBI lineage: Eukaryota > Metazoa > Arthropoda > Arachnida > Araneae > Theridiidae > Latrodectus > Latrodectus elegans. Next base: position 111,979,343 of record CM057814.1, on the reverse strand, counting down.
GTCTGGCAAAATAATCCAAATAAGAGTTAAAAGAACGTGGAAGGTTATTTTTGGACTTAACAAAAGAAATAAAGGGAAAATAATAGACAGTTCTTTGTGTATATAAGTTTTATCTAGTGAATTTTCAGAGATAATGTCATTGATTTACAAATAATTTAAAAGCTTATTTGCTTATTTTGTTTTTAAATCTTTCAAATCAAAAAGAGTGCTGATACTGTATATAAAGTTCACTTTTAATTTTTCGTATGTACGTTTTTCATTTAAAAATTAGTCAATTAATAACATTATTAAAAATTTGTCAAAATTAATAACATTAAAAATTTTATGAGAATGTTTTATGGGCTTTTACTCAGTATTTTGACAAGTTAAAAGTTATTCAGGTATATATAATTGAAACTTTTTTATAAATATCACAAGCCAAAAGTAGAATTTGATATTAAAATAAATACTAAGATAATTTTGGGTAAAAACTGAAGATAAATTTTATATATTTCATTAAACAACTATTTATTAAAAATTTCTCATTAAAATTATTCTACTAGGAATAATAAATTACGTTTGCTGTTATTATTCACAAACTTTTAAGAAAAACAGGTATAAGAAAATCATATTCAGTTTCTTATTTTCCCATTCAGTTTTTTTTTCAACTTTAAAATCAAAAATAAAAACTCTCTATGATTTTAATTAAAATAACTGTTTCATACAATCCCTTTCATCAGGGCTGAAAAAATTCTGTGAAGAAACAATAAATATGAAATAAAATGAAGAATTAATTTATACAATTATTACATAAATGCCTTTAACAATATATATATATATATATATATATATTTATATATATATATATATATATATATATATATATATATATATATATATATATATATATATATATATATATATATATATATATATATATATATATATATATATATATATATATAATATATATATATATATATATATATATATATATATATATATATATATATATATATATATATATATATATATATATATATATATATATATATGTATATATATATATATATCTTACAATAATTGTCCCTCTTCGAATATCTGTTATTATTATTCAAAGTACATAGTTTGATAGTTAGCCAGCAAAATCAAATATTTACTGTTTTTTTGTATTGTGAAAATGTAGAAAATAATATGCATGTTTTGTCATTCCATCTGTCACTGATTTCAAATTATCGAATAAAAAAATTAAGAAACTAAGACCTTAGAAGATTTGAAATAGGACTGAGAGAAATTTTAGATCAATTTTAATATGATCTATATGATTTTCTAGATTATTTGAATTTGTCATTTGATCTAGATCAATGACTGTAGATAACTGTAAACGTTAAATAACAGAGATGATTATCTTGATTGTTTAAAAATATTTTAACAAACTTCTTTACCAAAACATGTATCAGTAGAGAGGAAATAAAAAGCATGCTCAAAATAGTGTACAATTTTTAGATTAAAGTAAATTAGTTTTGAAATTAAAATGAACAAGCACTAATCATGGTTGCATATGATGACGAAATTGAGTCTGTTCGCAATAAATATAGACTTTAATCAGTCTTTTTAAGAACACCGTGCATTAAGTATAATTATTTTAATTTTGTTTCAAATAATTTTATTTGACCATTGAATAAAATATTTGATTAAATTTGAGGATGATATTATGTTAATGTAGACCCGGAAACCTTTGAAAATCCTTACGCTACTCATAACGAATTTTCTTAGATAATCATTGAATTCTTGCTGAGTGAAATTAATTTGAATCTAGAAGACATGGAATTTCTTATATTTATTTGATCTTTAATGTTTAATCAGCTGTATAAAACTGAGGACCTAACCTTAATAGTACTGTAGCTAAAAATAATATGAAACTATCATTTTTCCGTTACGGTTATTTTCTTTATGTTTTTTTTTAGGAATTTTCTTTAAGAGAAAAAGAAGAAATCATTCAAATACTTACAGTACACGCCAAAAGGAATAGGCATTAAAATATATTTACTTATGATAAAAACAAGTAAATTGAAAGAAAATGCATTTGCATATATAACAGTGATTCTCAACCTAGGGGACATAAGCATTTCCAAGTGAAAGTATCATTTAAAAATATTAACTGGCTTAAAGAAACGCACAAACATACATACACACATATAATATTTAATAATTAACTTAATCAATTTTTTATTTAATGATTACTTTATTAAATTAAAGCATTTACTGTATTATAAATTCCTTTAATAATTATTAGGGACTTCTTTGGTTCTGTATTACAGCGCACGGTTTTTCGAAGAACGGTTTAATATTAGAGAAATAGGCACTCTCAGTTGGATATTTAACTTACATCTATATTTGTCTTCAAAGAGCCACTGCTGAAAATCCAGTTTCATAAAAATAGGATGTTAAAAGTTGTAATAGATATAATGGGAAATGTGCATGTTTTACAGCAGAGTTCTTATCATTTTCTCATAACCCAAAATACGAAGATTGATTGATTTTGATTTCGCCAATTACCTTAAATTCTATGATTTTTTTTTTTTGGAAAATATGTTCCATTCGATTGTATTTTGAAATGGATCGATATTCCCCTCGTAAATTTCAATCAATTCGTCTTTAGCAATTTTTTTAAAATTCATGCCAGCACGGCTTAAGGATTTTTTACTATACAGATATTTTAAAAAATAAAAATAATTAATTAAAAATAATTAATAAATTAAAAACAACTTTTACATGCTGTTTTTCAACCCTGTAAGTTTTAACGCTATCACCTACATTTTCAAATATGGTCAGGATTTTGGCTTTAAATTTCTGTTTTACAATTCTCTCACCTTTAAAAAGCATTAATATCATTCATTAGTAATAATAGTAATAAATATTATTCGATTCTTAATGCTGGAGAATAAAGTTAGTTAATTTCTAAAATACGTCATTACAATACCCCAATTTCATTACAAGTAAATCATAGTTAAAATTGAAGACTTCCAATCTCTTTACCATATTTGGGAAAATGATGATATTTTCTTTTATTAATTCATAAATATGTCGTAAAAAATTCCCACGTGATAAACATCTTGTAGTACAATGAATTAGTAACACAGAATGTTTAGCATCCATGTCTTAACAAAATGAAAATTATTTCAGGAGGTTGCATTTTCATTTAATTTTCTTTGGTTTCAACAGAAGTTAACACAATATTCAGACCAGAACTAATTTCTTTGGATGCCAGATATTCTTTATGGATCATTCAACGTATTCAAATGTACTGTAGAAATTATTGTTTTGCAAGTGCTTGCATATTTTAGAATCATCCGAATATATAAAAGAGCATCATTAATGCATATTCTGAAGAAATTTTTCCCTGATAAATGTTTGTATTATAATTGAATTTTAAATAGCAAAAAATGTAAATACTGCTGCATTTCGCTCTATGAATTTGCATAAAAGTAGTTCTTTTTTTACTGACACACCATCACCAAAACATAAACAATGTAATAAGAATATTTATTGTGATTTGTTGCTTCACCATACTGTATATAAAATAATTTGACAAGTAATTTCAACAGAAACTGATAATGTGATTCTGCAGCTAAATCACTAATTCAACGGGCAATAAGTGTTATTTTGAAGAGGTATAGACAACAATTATTTTGCAAAATTATCTAAAAATATAGTTTTTACCATCTCAATTGCTGCTGACAAAATAAACACTTCAGTAACGGTGTAAGACTTTTACATTTTGTCATTTTATATGAAACTTTAAACGAGGTAATATAAAATTTTCATTCATGAATTATTTTAAAAGGATAATTTTTGTTTTTCATGTGATTTAGTTTTAATTCGATGAATTTTCTGGGATGTTTGACGTAATCAATGTGAAGCATTTCCAATCGTCATACAAATGCATTAGGTTTTATGCAGTCTGCCACCAACAATTTCGAGAAAATAAAATAAACAGATATTTTTTTTCTTTTACTTTAAAACTGGTGAACATAAATTTTAAGTATTCTTGAGAATATTTTCTAAATTTTATTTTTCGAACCTAACTTGTCTGATCATTTGTTGATGATGGGCTAACGCTCATTTATGATAGCTAAATTTTCATCCATGATTCTGCCATGCATGTTTAATACTGTGAACTTCAATCAACATGAAAACATATATAATATATACATGCACGACAAATTCAATAGCAATAGACAAACTGACTTGAATGAGACTGGCTGGTTTTAAAACTGACATTATCGAACTTTCTCCTCCTTTCTATGAAAAAAAAGAACTTTTCATGTTTGCACATACTCGAGATGGCAACTTGTCGACATTCCAGAATGCTCGAGAAGAATCAGCACTTCTCGTTAAACAAAGAGAATATCTGACATGATGGACACAAGTCCAAATAAATGCTCTGGATTCTTGTTTTATCAAAGCAGAAGATCGGTGTTGTTTCAACAAAATTTTGTATTATCGGTAATTCGTAAGGTTTATAATTAAGCTCGCAATGTCGGTATAGTACCAAATTACTCAAAATATATAATTATAGTATACATTTTAGTGTATATGGGGGAAGGGGTGATGAAAATTTTAATTGAAATTTGGGTTGCGACTACTGAAAGGTTGAGATATGCTGTCAAATACATTAATTTGTTGTATGAAATATAATAGAAAAGAATAACTTTTGCAGCATTTTAAGTTAGTTAAATTCTTTAAATGTAACCCAATTTAGATTAGAAATAAATGGGATAGAACTTATCTACAGAACAATTTCTTATTGTTGAATAAACATTCAGTTTTAAAATATTTTGATTTCGGAAAAACATTTATTTTTTGAATTTTTGTTTTTAATTTTATATTTAAATATACTTTTAGAATTAAAATGCTTTCCAGGAAAACTTACAAATCGAAAGTATGTCAAATGTGACGTATTCTGTTTATCGTACGAAAAATCTGTCAGTATGAATATTTAAGGAATTTATATATCTAACGGGACCATCTATGATTCCCACCCTTCATTCCGGTTTCCGGCTAGATTCACTCTATTTTCTTCTATTCTGCAATCACCATTACCGGGAATCCTAATCTTTTCTCACTTCCGTCAGAGAGAATGTTTGCATTCCGCACCAAAGAAAAAGATTCACTTTGATATTCGTCAGTATGTCGCAAGATAACAGCTATGCGGTATTCTCGTCGTAATTTCCGTGAAAAGATGCAGATGCAAATTTCCATGGATGTAGGTTATAAGAATTGTAAAACAAGAAAAATAACTTTTAAAAATGAATTATATTTATATCTAAGGTTAATAAATTTATTCTAAATCAAATCTCTCCATTCAGTTTCCTTTATGCAAATACAGTTGGGAGTATTGAAGAATAAACCATTGATATATAGATTTTTCTTAGAAATAAGAATTGATGAAACATGAACAAGTGCATGTTATATAAATTTTAATGGTTTATAAGTAAATTTTGTAAGTTTTATCTAGAGCTGTAAGTAAAAAGTAAAAGTTATATATTTTATGTATCGTATAATATTTATCAAGTTCTGTATAGTAATATAAATAGTAAGTTTTATTTATTTTCTGGGATAGTAAAAAGATAAATGTTAAAATATATTTTATTCTTGTTTTGAAAACTTAATTTCCAAATAAAAACTTCAATTTATTTCCAAATAATACCATGAAGTGTTGTTAAATATTTCTCCCGGTAACAATCAATTTATAATATAACCACTGTATTTTCAGATTCAATGGATTAAATTTTAATTCATGGGATAAAAATATATAGAATTCTGTAAATGGAATTAATATTGGATACTATGTCCCAAGAAACATAAAGTAGTAAACACTAAAGGTGGATACAAAAGAAATTAAAAAAAAATTAGTATTGATGATTTTAAGTTATATTAAGTTCATCCCTTAGAATAATTTTTCATGAGTTATTAAATAAGTTGATAGATCCCAAGTAGGAAAATCAAAGAAATTTGTATGATATTTCTGGAGAGTGTTTTAAAAACAGAACTTTAACACTTGAATCCCCCTTTTCAGTTGTCATTGATCAGCATCAATCTTTTTAGGGAATATTTTATTTTTGTGGTTATCTGGTAAGTTCTTCACATAATTATACCTTAAACCTTATACCTAAATATATCATGTGGTCATTGAAGTTAATTTATGAATAAATATATTTGATTCAGAATTTGGATGTTCATAAATAAAGAAGTATCAAATATCAAGTGATGAAAGAATATTTTAATTCAAATAGTTACGATTTCTGAGAAATTTTTATGCAACCATACTTTTATTATTTATCTTTTCATCAGCCATAGACTTAATTTTGTGTATTCATTCTGTCCAGGAAATGTTTTAAAGTAAGCAACAAAATAGATAAAAATTCCTTAAAATTTATAAATTAATAATTAGTTACAGAAAAAAAGATTTATTCATTTATAACGGTCTTAGGAAATTATATAAATGCTTTATTATTCATCAAAAAAACATTACTTAAAATTAAAAAATTTTTATCCTTTCATTGCTTCAATGTAATACTTAATACAATGTTTCTACTTAAGATTAGTTGTTACATATAAAATAACTAAAATCAAGTAATTTCGCGCATTTTATCAATTTAGCGTTGCTTAAATTGAAAATTACAGAAAATGTACATATTTATAAATTGTATTGTAAATGCATATATATATTGCTATTATAAAAATGCTGACGTAAAAAATTCACTAAATTAGAATTGTCTTTAGCTTAGGACATATTTCATATTTTACATATTTGTATAGGTAACCTAAATTTCAGTTTATTGTATACATTTCTAAGCTGAAAACTGAAACATTAAAAACATTTTTGATAAAGAAATTGCTTTGACTCTTTAATAGTACTCTGAATAGAAAGCATTAAATTGATTTGACATGGATTGATATATTAGAGGTGTCTCACATATATTTTTAACCGTCTAGTAATTCAAGCCACATCATTGATAATACGGATAGAGTTACTATTCCGTTTAAGCACTTTATAGAAGTAATTCTGAAAACCAATCCAATTTTCAGTGTTTTGAAAATTGCATATTTTTATCAAATTAGAATTCACAATGAAAATGGAAATTTTTTAACAATATCAAAAGGATTTTAAGAATGTAATAGAAATGTTTGACTGATGAAATTTAATTTTAGTTTCACAATTTCTATTTTAAAAATTACATTAAGGAGACTGACTTTATGCTGCAGAATTAGAAAAATTTTGAATATCAGCCAAGAATACATATGATTTCACATTTGTATTACTTTTTTTAGTAATAGTAGCTTCTTCTTTTTTATTTGCAATAGTTTATTATATATAAAAGATTTTCATAAAAATCTCATTGAATTGTTCCTTTTTTTCTTCTAAATCATAAGATATTCCAGCTTTAAATATAGTTATGAAAAGTTCATATATATAGCTATATGAATTTTTCGTTATGAATTTTGAGCGTTTTCTTATTTTTGAACTTATTCGCTTACACAATGCCACAAAATCAATAAAAATCTAATTACAACATAATGAAAGCAAGAATCATCATTTTTTAAATTTGCTTCTTAATGCATTATATTTCCTAAGAAGTGAGTTAAAATTGAAATAAAATGTACATTTCATGTTTTTTATTTTCTTTGAGTTATTCAAAGGAAAAAATGGAAATAATGGGGTAATTTTAATTATAAACTAGATAATAAAATTTTAATTCTTGCATAAAAGCAGATTAAAAATAAATAAAATAATTAATTGTAAAATGAATTCCTCTTAATATTTCATTTCTTGAAAAACTTTCATCCTAAGATAATAATATATAAACACTTCAAAGGAAAAAAACTAATATTTTATTTCTAATTCAGTGAATATTACATTAAGAGTGCTTGAATTAAATTTTGCACTAACATTATGATGTCAAAAGGAATTAAGTCTTCTATATTTTTGTTTGAGTTTCTAAATTTAAAAAATATTTCAACACTTTTAATCCTCGAATATGTATTTGAAAAGAAATAACATTTTTTTAAGAAATTACTTCATGTTTATTTATAAATAGATTGTTGAATAAAATGATAAATTTCAAATATAAATAAAACGTTATAATGTTTAGTGGTTTTCTTTCAAATTGCTTTCTTACTTCATTCACCTTCATTAAATTTTAATCTAAGCCATGCAATTTTATAAATTATCTTTAAGATTGTATTAAGTGAGAAATATTCTTTGATTCCTTATTAATACAGAAATGTTTATTAATTCGAATTATTTCAAAGAAGTGAAATTTTTTTAGGGAAAAGATTTTAAATGTAATCATAATACCTAAATTGGCTGGATCATTGTGAAATCGATGGTGTGCTGTGGATATTAATTTATACCATGAGGGATCCATCGTGATGATATTGAATAAATATTAGTAGATTTGGAATATAGAATTTGTAATCTGGCTATATAAAAGAAAATAGAATATGATATGTTAAAAATTATTAAAGTTTGTTTTATTTAATTTTTGCTATTATGTGTTAAATATTTCATTTAAAGAATAATATAATCAAATATTGTATTTTAGAAGCAAATTAATTTAATGAAATAATGTTTTCTGTTACCTTTTTAAAGAATATTATATTAACATATATATTTAGTGAGCTCAAAATTATTATCTTGTTTTATGACGAATTTAAAGAAAAATAACTTTAAGAGTAATCTATGTGAGAAACTTTCAAGCCTTTATTGGAAAATATCCTGGAAATTATAACCGATTTCTGCAATCACATATCATTTAGTATTCATCTAAATATCTATTTACAAATACATGTGATTAGGATATTTTATGTTTTATCCTTTAAAACTTGTTTTCTAATTAAAATACTATTCTAGATGCAGATAATTTTGGCCTAAATTCATTTTTTATGAAAATACGAACATTGAATCACAATGCATCCTGACTGGTACACAAAATTTAACACTATATTTTTTCTCATTTTCTTAAGTACTATACTAACAATCAAATAATTTTCTGTGCAACAGCAATCATCAATAAAATTAAAACGAAAGCTTAAATATATAAAACAATATAAAAAAGAAGCATAGTTACCTATCTAATTTTAAAAATAATGTGGTTATCATTTTGACATTTAAATAAGTAACAGCAAAGTAATATTTAACACTTTAAAAAAATTTAAACTTAGATTGTTAGTTTTTAAACAAGAACAAATATTTCTAATGATTAAATATGAAATTGCTAAATTTCATTATAATTCATTTTTTAATAATGAAATTTAGCAGAATTTCTTTTGGTATTGATTTATCAGAGTCTGCATACAAAAATTACCATTTTATCTGAAAGAGTAAAATTTATAATTTGCATTGCAGTTTAATACCAAAATTATTTTAAATCAGTTTTAATTTTTTTTTTAAATTAAAACTTTCTACAGCATGTCAGCAAATTTTGTAGATTCAAATATTTAATAATATTCTTAAAATTTCTCTGAATGTTCGAATGAATGTAAAACACTCTTGTAAAATAAAGTAAAAACACATGAACTTAATTGATCTTATCAATCAAAACATATATATATATATATATATATATATATATATATATATATATATATATATATATATATATATATATATATATATATATATATATCTTAAAATTTCTCTGAATGTTCGAATGAATGTAAAACACTCTTGTAAAATAAAGTAAAAAACACATGAACTTAATGAACTTAATTGATCTTATCATTCACAAAACATTATATATATATATATATATATATATATATATATATATATATATATATATATATATATATATATATATATATATATATATATATATATATATATATATATATATATATATATATATATATATATATATATATATATATAATCATATTCTATTTTTATGAGCAAAATATGTAACTCAAGTCTTAGCTATTTTAAGTTTTTCTACTAAGTTTAGAAACACAGATAAATTTTCGGATATGTGAAGTAATTTAAGCAAAGAATAAACTCTTAACGTCTCCCATTAAAGCTTAGAATCAGGAAGATTTGTATACTAAAAATAAATATAAGCAAGTTAGTAGAAAATATGAACTTTATACGTTTCACAACTTTTGAAGACCATCCAAAAAATTTAGTTACTTAAAATTATAACGTTATAACTTAGAAAAACAGTAAATAGCATGTAATTTTAAAATTAAAAGGAAAAAAGAAAATGTTAGCTTTGAGAATTATTGAGGCAAATATTTTATCCAGTTAAATAAATTGAAGAGTAAAATTTCTGTATTATTATAGTTAGTCATATAAAAATAATAGTTATATTATTTGTCTTGTGTATTTTGAATACTCTTAACCAATCAATTAATTATTTTAAATAAAAAATTTTATAGGAAATTTGTAGTTAGGCATACAATTTTAAAACAAATTAAAATGTTTGAATACATATTTAAATGAGTAAAGCAAACTGAATACTTCAGAAAATTAACGATATAAAATGTCAATTGTATCTTAAGGATAACAATGTATACAATAAAACAACAAATTCTCATTTAAAAATTAACGAAATTAATAAATCATTTTATCTTAATTATCTTTTGTCATCTAACACAAATTGTAATTTTTTTAAACTTAAATCAGATTTTTATTACTTATTTATAATATATCACAAAAGGTGATATTTGTCTCAACCTAGGAAAATGTTAATCAGTACGTAATAAATAGGTTTAAATGTAGGACACTTGATGATAGGGAATTTAAATTTTTAAACACTTATGTTACTCCGTTATTTTGTAAAGAAAAGGGAATATGCGTCTCGAGATAAAAGTTGTTATCACATATACAGTAAAAGCTATACTATTTGTTGTACGTAATGACATTTATATTTAATAGATGAAACAATATACATATATTTATTAATGAGTAAACTGTTAAGATTTCTATTATCATAATCTTCCTTAATACAGTTTACAAATATAGGAAAAGTTTGATCAGTTTGCATCTATACCTAACGAATTTAAATCCTAATTTATACAGCCATGATGTAAATAAGTACTGCAATGATGAGTGCACATCTGCATTAATATTTTGTAATAGTTTAATTTTAATGGATATGAAGGTTTATTGCTTTTAAGAGATAATGATTTTTTCTCAAGATATTAAAAAATTTATGGATTAACGAAATACAGCAAGGACAAAATCAAGTATTTAAATTTTTATACCTTTACTAATAAATCTAAATTTTAATTTGTTTATTAGTGCTCCCAGTCTTTTCTAGATTAATTAAAATTATAATTACATAAATACATTTGTAAGCAAACAATGTTCAATGCTTATTTTAATCCCTTAATATAGGTAACTAAGACTTTAATTGTCAATTAATTGTAAGATCACAATTAATTGTAAGATTAACAATTAATTGATAAAACATTTATCGAAGCATTAGAAAATGGATCAAAATCTGTAAAAATAAATAGATAGTTTATAAATAATACTACATGAAGTGAAATATCGTGAACATGAATGTTTTTAAATGAATAAGTAAATGTTTTTATCTTTAATAAGTCTGAAACTAATTGAACCGTTTAAGTGAAAGCTAAAAATGTTTTTGAAATTTTCTTCAATTTAAGTATGGCAATTTGTTTTGGAGTAAATATTTATTGTAAATTTAATAGTATGATAAAATAAATTCTTGCCTTATTTTACAGAACGAATGATTTCGTAAATAATCTTATCTGACCATTGGTCACTATGTTTTTCGTCAAACACATAGAAACAGATATGGATCAATGGTTTCAAGAATAGGAATTCGGATCCTGTCGAACACAATGAATGTAAACAATGTGTGTTGAAATACTTTGAATTATTTTATCTCACAGATTTTTAGTATAAAAATTTTTATATTATTTGTATTTAACTAATAAGATATTAAATTAGTTTTTAAGTGTATTTTCCCCATCGATTTCTTAATATTACTAAAAACAATTTTGAAGCACAATAATATTTAATTTTGCGGGCAAATGATTTTTATGACAATTATAGCATATGAATAACAGATGAATGGCAATAATTTGAATATGTAAGTATCCTTAAAGAAATAATTTTTCAAAATCATCTTAATGAGAATATGAATAAGAAAAATATTTAGTTTCATAACATTTTTGAGAAATTATTTAAAGGTAATATAGTAAGGTTATAATTGGAAAACATTATTCATTGTTAAAAACGTACAAACATTTTTTATAAGTAATATCATTATTGAATTAGATGTACAAGTAAATAAATTAAATATTTTATAAATTGGAAGAAGAATAAATAAATGTCTGTTTAAACTGTATTTCTATACATAATTTTTAACTTAGTACGTTTGTAGTAAAACATTTATTTTACAAAGTGCATATATATTCTAGTTTCAGATTTAAAAAAAAAAAAACATTTAACTAAATTTTTTTAAATTAAAATTTAAAAAAATTTGGTTTTAAATCAAAATTAGTATATATATGTAAAGTTATCAAAAAAAGAGTCAATAAAACTTATATTTTTGGTAATTCATCTAATGATAATTTGTCATAATTTTTAACTTATACATTTTTAATATAACATTTAATATACGAAATAGACGTTTTTGTCATATTTTCAATTATTAGGATAAGATAAATTTCCAGATTAAAAAATAATAAAACTGTAAAACACACACAAAATATAATATTCTAGTAGATTTTAGCTTAATATTTTACTATATAATACGAACTATTGTATGAAATAATATATTTTGGAATATTTTTATAAAATTATGTTCATAATTCAATTTGCATACGTAACTTCTTTACCAGATAATAATTTATTACTTCATCTATAGCACTTTTTGCTCGTATGTTCATAACATTTCAACATAACTAATAAAAAATATACAAATAATATTGTGTTTCGATTCTAACAGTTAAATATTTTTGAATAACACAAGTCTTAAAATTACTCATATATGTTGTAAATAAAATATTATTGAAACTAAGTGTTTACTATTTCATTTAATATATGGATATATATTAATTTATGACTGTCTTTAAGTCTGAAAGATATGTATAATTTAAATAAATGCATTGCTTACTAAAAAAGAAAACTATGTTATTATAAAATAGATTAAATTACCTGATATAGAGTTAAATGTATTATTAACGTATGTACTTCAATAGAGTATTATACATGCAAGATTTTGAAGTTTCTCTGTGTTTGAGTTACGGAGACTGACATTTTTTTGCATGGTAATAGTATTTTATTTGATTAAAAAATAAGTAATTTTATTATTTCTTGACATTATGTATAATAATATATTCAATAAACTATCATATTGAATGAAAGGTTATACAAGAAAAACTAAGTCTAAAGTAAGTGAAAGTAACAGCCCAAGTGAAAGAATCTTAGAATCTTAAAAATAAAAAAGAGAAAATATATCTGTAAAAATTTCCCTGTCAATAAATACAAATCTCAAAAATCTAATACATAGCACAAAAAACTAATAATTCTAAGTTTACCAAAATACAATTAATATAAAATTGTATATTAATCGTAAACTCTATATTGATATTCAAATTACGTATGCATATTATAGTAGACTATGAATGTTAAGTATTGAAGATATAAGGGTAATCATAATGCTCTAGTATCCTATAGTTTGTAAGCACATTTGATTAGAAGGATATTTAAGGGATATTCTTGTAATGTTTGGAGAAATAAGAGTATGTCTACGCACAATTAAGATTTATGGTACAACACATATATGAGGTGCTTTATATGTACTATAACACTTATAATTCTATCTGAGAACTTATATATCCTAAAATAAGCAGAACAGAATATTTTTAGGAGTATTCAGAACTCATAAAACATGTTACTACATGTCTCGCCGTAATAAAATCAGCCAATCTCAGCACCCTCCCAAGTGAATTCATGTGAAACTATTATTACAGTTCCCTAGTTTTTGAACACGAAACCTGAAACGCTTCTCTCAGTTTTGTGACGAAGAATAGTGTTCCCTGGAGAAAAGTAAATTCCCTTTTCTTAAATCACTCTATTGGCCGTTAGAATCTATTTATATAGTCATTTGATGACTACCTTCGAAGCTTTGAGTCTGATAATCTTTATTATGGAGTACTCTTTGGCCATCAACGACGTGATAATATTTATTTTATGAAGTTCTTTGATTGAAAATCCTCACCGTTATTATCTGAATGACTGGCATTTAAATATTTTGATAATCGTATTTATTTCACTCACTATTTAATGCATATTTTAAAGTTGTAATCAAAATAATGTAATTTACTATGCATTGTGTTTTAAATGAATCAAATTAAATAACAATAATCTAATCAGAATGATCAATAGAAAACATACTTTAGGAAAATTAGTTCAAATAAATGTTTTTTTATCAAAATGTTTTCGTTATTTATTTTATCCTAAAATATTACCAATAAGAGAAAAATATTTTAAAATAATTTATTTTATATAGATTATACATATTTCAGGCTGTTGACTACATTATTAATTGGTAAGGAAAATAAGTTTATAAATTTTAGTAATGTGTAACATTTCAAGTATTTTGGTGGTCAATTTAAAGTAGAATTTTAGACATCCTAATCTATTCTTCATTTTAAAATGGTTTTTTTCCTGATATCCGTTGTAATATTTTTGACTAAACTAATTTCTATTTTTGAGTAAATATTTTCTGTAACTTAACAATCCCAAAATTCTAGAAAAAATTTTTTTTGATATTTAATGCTTATTTTAATATATATCAATTAGCATATTTATTTTCCCATGCAAAAATTTTGAAAAGAAAATTAAATTTAAAACCAGATAAAAGTCTTAGCTATGAAGAAAGAAGCCAATTTTAACAGGTAATCACATTTTATAACAAATAAATATGAAGAATATAAGTCGGAAATTATTTGTATATCAACAAAATTCTTTAAACGTCAAGTGGTTCTTCCAAACTAATTTTTCTATCGAAATATTTTTTCTGTTGATATGAAGCATAGTCTTCTAATTTTCTTTTAATTCTCTTTGACTTTATTAATGACCATCAGTAAAGTACAAGTATATTTTGCACAAAAAGCAGTATTTATGAAACAAAATAGAACAATGATGAATAATGTCTAAATATCTTTAATAGTTTGCGAATCGATTTTTCATCGATGGAGCTTATTTTCCTGTTAGTGATCTCCCTCTGTAGTTGATCATAATGCGTGAGAAGCCAAAGCAATATTTTACTCATATTTAAGCTACAATTACCCATATTTGTTTGTTTTTTCGTTAGATTAAGATCATAAATATAATAAACTAAAATATTTCAATTTTATGCAAAAGTAGATTTTGTTCCGTATGGAAAATAAAAATTTGAATGGATCATAAAAATTCCCTGAAGTAGAACTTAATGAATTTTTTTTTAAAAATTGAATGAATATACATTAATTTACAATGAGCATTTTAAATGTGTGAGCTTATGATTTAAATTTTAAGTAGTAAAGAATATTTTGTGATAAATCAAAGTAATTTTTTTTCTATTAGTTCACCTCTTTTTGTATATTTTGTGGAATATCAGGCAATATATGATTGTAGGAACTTGTAGTAGGGAATGATAATTATATATTAGAAATATAAATGAAAATAAAAAAAAACATAAAGGACAGAAAAACCTTTCATTTATGGCAATCTTTATTTTTGAAATATCGGTCTATATTTTTGAAGGTAAAAAAAATAGAAAGAAAATATATCTTATAAAGATAAATGTCTATATAAAAAAGAAATCTACGAAAAGAAAATAAAAAATTTTATATACTGGTATACATGAAATAAGAAAAATAAAGATATTTAAATAATAAAATTGGATAAAACTCCATTTATGAAAACATATGATTCCCAGCATTTAGTTTTTTGCAATAGTGAGCATTATCTAATTTCATAAACAACTAACTTATACAAAGATCAATATCTTAGAATACTAATTACAACAGAAATTTCTCTAATATTGAAAAAATAAAATTGTGAATTTGAATTTGAAGAAATATTTTTGAATATAAAATGTCAATACAGGTAATTTATAAAAAAGTGTTTTTAGAGCCACTGTTATTATTTTAAATCTAATATTGATTTACCAATTAATATTAGATAAAAACAACAAAGAGAATTTACCCAAGGGAACTTGATTTATATTTCATGTCATTATAGAACTAAGCAAACTAAAAATTAAAACACATAACCAGTAAAAATGTTGTAGGACATAACAATGTAAACAAAAGCTGTAAAATGAGTCATTTGCATCATGAAATATTAATGATTCTATGTAAATAAAATTCGCAAAGAGATTGTGTTATTATCTATATTATATATAGATAATAACACAATCTTATACGTTTATTAATATATTTTGTATACATCAAAGACTATTCGTCTAACAATTGAATGAGTCTCGATTGTTTGTTTATTTAAGAAAGAAAAGAGATGAATTAAATTAAAATATATTACATATTAATGTCAGTATTTTTTAAATTATTTAATTTTAATAAAATTATTACAGTTAAAGAAAAACAATTAACAAAGGCACTAACTCTCTAAAAGTGTAATTAAATAATCACTTTTTCTTTTGAAAAATGTGACAAATTTCATCAGAAAAAAATGTATAATTTTTTCTGTTAATGCAGTTTAAAATATTAGGAAAAAAGATACTTTGGGAATTATTTATATACTAAAAGAATTTTTCCGAGTATAATCATCAAAAATTATTTATATTTTTAAATATAAAATACATACTATTTCAAATTTAAAATAAAAACAGTTTTTTTTTTTTTTCAATTTCTCTTCCTTTAACTTCTATTTTCACATATACCCATTTTATGGTCTACTAAATAAACTACACATTTTACAATTTCTTAAAACACTTTTTCAGTCTAAAAAATGTATAGTTTTCATGTAATGAATACTAAAAAAAGTTATTTAAAAGCTACGTATACAGAAGAAAATATATCATCGCCATATTTATTCCTTGAATTTGATATTTAAGCAACTTGATAAAACTTTCTAGAACTTAATAAATAAGAATATTACAGGTCTTGATATATTGTGTTAAGATACAATCAATTTCTAATGTATTAGAATTTTTATTAAATTGAAATTAATTTTGAAATACTTCATGAGCTTTGACATTTTCTGGCGCTCTGAAGTCCAAATTAATTTGTGTCAATTTTAGAGGTATAAAAATATTTCAAGTATCAAATATCTGAAGAGATTTAATAAGATTCCAGCCATCTTTGAGGTCTATAATATATGTACTCAATAATTTATAAGTAAGAAGTATAAGGCTTACATCTTTCAAAACCCTTATTTTTAGTTTTTATTACATTATCTTAAATATATTCATTATATGGTCTTCAAAATTTAATTTTTTGATTTCATAATTTATTTATTTTTCTCAAATATTTTCGATCATGAATTATTTACTAAAAACAACAAATAATTTTCTCCGAAATCATTTAACGAAATAATATGCTTATCTAATCATCTTGTTTTCATCTAAATACATAGTGATATTATCCATTATTAAAATAGTTATTACATTTACGCTTAGATACAAAATTTTAAATTTGCTAATTGAAATGAAATTATTTATTACTATCTGGAAAATGATTGACAGTTTAAGACTGTGTTTAAAAATCTAGGATATAGTTAATTTAGAATACATTAAAATAAAGAATAAAATAAAAATGGAATCTTTCAGTTACTTCCTGTATATTGCCGTTATCTTTACTACCTTAAATGGGTAAGGAGTTGTTTTAAATTGAATAAACTTCAATAAAAAAGATGAGTGAAATTTCTTTTTTAAAACATATTTCACATAGGTTAAATAAGAAATATCATTTCATAATTTTTTGTAAAAGCAAGTTTTAGATGAATTAAATTAAACTATTAGCCTAGGCACTAAGAATAAATATTTTTAGAAGAATAACTTGCTTATTTATAGAAAAATTAAATTAAAATAAAGTAGCGAACATTTCAAAAGTAATTATTGTTGTTTCTATTTCAGAAAGATGATTTTGTGAGGAAAGTGGATAACAAATGTGCAAAGTGTTATGATTTTATCCTTTCGCATATTACATGCAGATAGTTTTCATAAAAGATCTGGGAAACAAACCATAACAGTGAATATTTTATTCCATGCATTTAGTAATTGGTAAAGATAAATATTTATTCTTTATTACATGAGGAAATCATTAATAATTTCTGACATCCTTGATTTCATTTATCTGCCAGTGATTCAAAAAGAAGAATTACGAATGTTATACTTGCGTTTCATTAATTCATTATAGAATCATAAGCCGAATTTAAGTGTCAAAAATTCAAAATTTGTCATTGATTCGTAATAGTATACAACCGTTTTTATTCTTGTATTTATTAACATATTTTACTAATTATTAACATACATTGATTTATTTATGAAAAGTTCATATTTCGTTTGAATGGATTTTGTTGTTCAAGATGTCAACTTATTCTCATCTTAAACTGAAAATTAAGTTTGATAAAGCAATATTATTTTAATACATATTAATAAACACAAATTACACCATGGGATTGATGCGATTATACCCACACCACAAAATTGAAATGAAAGAGATTTAGCTGTCGTAAAAAGCATCATTGCTTATATTTATTACAAATTCACTAATTCGATATTAGTTTTCTCACCTGAATATAGCTAAGCATATATAGTATTTTATAGTTAGTCTAACTTACTGCTATTAAATTATATTTTTTATATAGAAAACGTGACTAAATTTAATAACTTCAGTTTAAGTGGATTACGTAATTCCAGAAATGTTTAGTTATTCGAAAATGTTCTTAATATAAATAATCAAACTTATGTTTATTTCTAAAAAAATTCAAAAATATTCCAATGTTTTCTTTTATTGGCTTAATATTTTATATTTTTTCTAAATAAGAGCTTAAAAACTTCATAATAAAATAAAATTTATTTATTTAAAGTAAGAAATTTAGTAAATTTCCAATAAAACTGCGTATTTCTATAAAGAAAAATGAAATACATTTCAACAATATATCTTTTATAGTATTCACAAATGCATAAATCGTACAAAACTTATTACATTTTAATTATAAAAGTTATTAATGACAATAAGGTTAAGCTTACAATGTTTCTAGAAATAAGTATGCTCTATAAAAATACATACATTTTAGTAAATACTCAATGGAATACCACTCTTTGGATTTTCCTATGATTTTAAAATTATACATTTTGTTAATCATTACAAAAGTAAAAAAAATATTTTATTAAGAGAAACTACTAAGATTAAATACACACATTTTTTAATTGATTTTAAAAAAATTTCGTAATCCCATCTATCAAATATAGATGAATATTAAACTGAATAATTGTTTTCAGAAATGCATATTACACTTTTTTATTTCTCTTGGTACAACATTTTTGATGTTTCATATTATAAATGAAGATAAGGCTTGTATTTTCCATTAAAACTTTGGATTTTGATACACACTGATTATAAAGTAAAAAAAAAGTATTTGTAAATTATTGATTTTCAAAAACTGTAGTAAATATTATGTTTGAAAATTATAAATTCCTAATATATTTGAATATTATCAAGAATATTCATTTAAATTTCTTTTGTTAATATTCAAATATGATAGAACAATCATTAAATTATATGTATATATATATATATGTATATATATATATAAAATTAAATTGATTTTAAATTAAAGCTCATCTTGGTTTACTGTTAGGAGGGCTCTGTTTGGAATAAAAGATTGTGGTTTTAATCCTTGGTACAATTGAACAAAGGAAGATGAAATGTACAATTACACACGGTGTATTAATATGTACCAAGTATTTGGAACTTAGATATTTCCTAATTTTTCTATCTTGCTACACGTGAATAAAAGCCATTTATGTATGATTATTTGTACCGAAAAAAATTCTTTATTTTATTATTTAGTCATTAAGAAAACTTCATCAATTCATTCTTAATTCGTTCTGTAATACCATTTTAATATAAAATATTTAGCATGCTGAAAAAATATTGTGTAACATGCTTAGATAATTAAAAAATAAATATGTTTTTAAATAAAACTGAATAGTGTTTTTAATATGCCTTTTGTAACAACAGGGATCAGGAATTATAATTTTGACAATTTTAAAAAATAGCTCCAGCATGTGTAAGACTTTAATCAATTGAATTATATTATGTAAAATTTCTAAATTTTTATTGAATTTTTAAATTAAGAATAATAAAGAAAACATTTACTAAGAATAAATAATATAAAGAGAAAATTTAGTTTCATAAGTGTCACTTACTTGTTTAAATAAGACTACGTCTGCATCTCTCATCTGAAATTGAAAAATTAGTAAGTTTTAATATATGCTTGTTATCATATATAATTTAAACTGCACTCTATGTGTGAGATCGAATTAATATTTTAATTAAACTTAAAATTTTATTAATTTTATATATAAGTATTTGATATGAAAAAAAAAATAATAATTTAAGTAGCATGAGTTTTTAAAATAAAAATAAATTAACAAATTAATGTTAGACTTAAAAAAGATAAATTATGTCCTCATGTTATTGCAAGAATAATATATATTATACATGAAAATTTCAATACTTATAAAATATTATCTTTACAAGCAAGAAGTTTGACCTGAGAAATAAAAAATTGTCTTAGTTATTTTTTTCTCATTTTCGAAATTAGATTTGGTTGTCAAGGTATCTCTGTTAAAATGATATTTTAGGTGGATCACCAAGTCTGAGATACCATTTTGTGCCAAGCAGCAAATGAAAAATAATCTAGCTAAGTATTTTAGAGTCTCCATTTCGTTTATGAAATCAGAAAGGCCACTTAAGGATTGCAGTGTATTTCTGTAAAATCAAGATTATTTAAAGAAGTTAATGAAATGAGGACAACGGCAAAAGGGCATTAACTCATACACAAAGTGATGCGCTGTTTACTAGCACTTGGAACATTTTCTATCTGTTATATATAAAGCTTTTTCTTCAACATTTGTTTTACTTTGGATAAAGATTACCAAATAAAGGGTTATTTTGTAATGACAGGTCTACCTCAAATATCTTAATTGCATGAACTGTGTTTTCACTCTCAAGAAAAAAATGTCAGTTGGCCACTTTATCAATGACTGAAAAAGAAAAGATACTCCGGAATTTTGTTAGGCATAATAATCTGACCCTTCAATGAGAATAACACTGCGACTATAGTATCCTAAAGGCTCTGTTCGGGCATTTTAACTTCAGTGCCATCCACTTCAAGGGGCTGGTCCCATAAACAGCAAAGTTAAGGAAGAGTGGTCGTGGTTTCTTCGAAACATACTTTCCGAAACAAGCGAAGAGACGTTCATCCATTGATAATCTATCAATAGTTTAACTTCTTTAAAGCAATAGTAGATTGTTTTAATTATGTGTTTTAACAATATTTTCCCCTTTTCTTCTAGAACTTTACTTATGTCTGAAACTGTCGTAATATAAAGGGTGTTATTTCTAAATAATTATTTTAGCTTTAATACCAATTTGTATAGGGTTGGACGCTGATGAATACATAGACAGACCTCAAAGCATGGTAATAAGTGTATGTCCCAAATAATCTGACTCCTGGATATTAGAAGATATCTTCAATTTGTCGATAAATAAAAAAAACTATCTAAATTAAGGAAAAATCTAAAGTTAAATGCGAATATAAACTTTCAGTGGAATAGATTAGAGTGGATCAATACAATCCATTATTATTAATTTAATATTATGCAAATAAATGGGGCATATGATTTAAATTAATATGTAAAATAATTAATAACATTTATTTGAATTACAAATGCAGTAAGGATATCCTTTTCAAAAATCATATTCATACTACTATTTAAAATATTCTCCCTGGAATAAATAAGCTCCCTGGAATAAATAAGCTACCATTGCAAATCATGAGGAAACGGTTGTCCGCATCATACTTATATTATATTCCTGATTAAATTATTAAACTCTAACAATAATACAATTTGTGTAATCACTAGTATAAGCATGTTATATTACTGTAAATAAAAATAAATTGATTAATTTCAGTAAATATAATGGAATACACCAAATAATATAATGCTGAATTATCGTTAAAAAATCTAAATTCCCAACAAGTAATCTAAATGGTAATTTTCTGTTGATTTCCTGTTATTTTGTTGTGGAATATGAGCACTCATTAATAAATATAAGTTTCCTTTTATTTTACTAACACAATTATATACAGACATGTTAATTCATGTAAAAAGTTGATAGAGAGAAAGATAAAATAAGTTTTCTGACTATAATTTTTTATTTCAAATTATTAATTTAAATATACTTTCGCATTGGAATATTACAAAAACAAATTTTATTCAAGCATGAAGAAATCAGAAATCATTATGTTTTTCCACACCTTTAGAAGTATGATATATATATATATCATATTTCTAAAGGTGTGGAAAAATATAATGATTTTCAATTTACTTCATATTTAGATAAAATTTTGTTTATATATATATATATATATATATATATATATATATATATATATATATATATATATATATATATATATATATATATATATATATATATATATATATATATATATATATATATATATATATATATATATATATATATATGTATAAATATGTATATGCATATTTATTTATTTACTTGGGTGTATGTCATATAAATTGATTTATAAAATAACTTTAAATTTTTTTAGTGGTAAATTTTTGTACATTTGATAGATATTTGATGATTGAAATTATTTATTAATTTTCATTCAATAGAAATTAATTTAAGTATTAGGTGTATATATGAAAAAGAGCAGAATCGGTATTTAAAGTACAAAAATTTCTAATTTTCACAATGAATCCTTGTTTTAAAACCGATCGCAATTTTCTTAGAACGTTGATTACTAATTCTCAAAATATTAAAATTCTTTTTGGAATCATATAAAATTTTTGTTAGCATACTCAAAAACAATGTTTACATTTATTTCAAAAATTTTAATAAATAACAAACAATCACGTAGATTAACGGATTGTTTAATAACCGAAGAGAATTTCGAGAAATTTTACGAAATTCCTTTTTGTTATATAATGGGCTGTATTACTCTGAATTTGATTAGAAATTCTTGAAAAAAACCCAAGCCAGATAACCACATATATTCTGGCAGAAAGTAAAATTCCATCTTCACTGCGACAATATCTCAGCTGTAGAATTTAAAATTAATTTATTTCAGTAAATATTAAAATTTTTTGAATTAGCATTTCATCCAGAAGATTTTTATCTGTATAAAAACTGGTTTACTGTGTAGTGTGTAGACAAAATTATAAGTCTCCGTTTTTTTAAAAATATGTTGTTACTTTTAGGACTTTATTAATATAATTTATAATCGTTTTAAATATAATTCACTTATGTGTCTAATTATGAACAAAATATCATGCGTATCTTAATAAATAGATACCACTTTGAAGTTACATTTCGTATGACGCAGGTAAAATAGCTTAACAACTAAACTCATTATTTTAACTAAAATATTTTTTAAATGAACTTCAAAATTAAAATCTTTTTTTCGATTTTTGTATACATTAAACTTTAGACAGTGTATTTTACAATAATTATTTAATATGAATATAACTCGTAAATAAACATTTTAAAATCGATTCCATTACAGCTGGCATTTGATAATATAAATAACAATTTTATGGGAAAAGTAACATATAAAGATTTTAAATGATTTTAAAATTATTACCTGAATATATATTACTTTAAAAAAAAACAAGAATTATTTTCTTAAGTAAACAAATTGTTAAAATTTCCAATAATTAAATTAAATGTCTTAATTTTTACTGACAATTATGCAAATTACCAATCATTGCAATAATATAAAAAAGTATATTGTTTTAAAAATTCTACTTTAAATTTCATGCATGAGCAAAAAATAGATGTAATTTTTTTTATGTATTTCCATAAATTAATGAATTTTTCATATGACAAAGTTGGGAGCTCAACAAAATTTGTATTCATCAGGATAAAATACAAAAATTTAGACAATCGTTAATGTTTATAACTTTAGTTTTCCGATAATTAAATGCAGAATAAAAAAGTAAAGTCAGATAATTAAAATAAAATATTGGATTATAAAAATCAATAATTAATAATTTTACTAGTTAATGATAAGAAAAAATGAGCATCTCGATGATAAACTTTTAAATGTATGAAATTATTTTTTATAAAGTAATGAGTTTCGCGAAAACTTGAAATTATGATACTACTAATTAGTGTGTCAGTTTAAATTATCTTGTTTCTGAGTAAACCAATTTGCTTCACTGGTAACTTCTCACATAAAACAGAATCTGTAATAATTAAATTGATTTTCTGAAACACGAATTATTTTAAGCATAAATCAATGTAATGTTTATATGAATATCTGTAAATGTATTTTTTAAGTAGGACAATACTTAAAATTCCTAATGAGTGGCACTTGTAAATATTGATCAGGATTTGGTATTTAATTTTTAGTAAAAAAAATAAAGAGTTAAGATATTTGATTTGGAAGCAATATTAAAAAAATTATTTCGATTTTATAGATCGATTTCATTTTCGCATAATTTCGAATTTTGAAACCATTGACTTCTTTCTGCTAGGAAAGTTTAAAAATATCTTTACATTGTATAAAAGTTCATTGAATTTATTTTAAAAATATTTGTATATGTAAATTTATTAAATGTCTCATGAAACAATTTCAAAAATTACTCTACCACTGTTCAGTATTAGATCCCCTATTCATTTAATAACCTTAAATTAAGTATTGATACTTTTATGCTTATATCAAAACAACTTTAAAATTTCCCAATAGTGATCAATGATTTTCATTGTAATGCTTGAGAAAAGACATTGCCTAAGAAAGTTTCTCTGAACTTTTCTCGTGTTTTCTTATAGAAATCTGTGTACTTTACCATGAAAAAAAATATACGAAGAGATCAAAGTAAATTGATGAAGTGGAGTGTTAGACAATACAAAATATGTGTGAAAAAAGGATAAAACGTGCATTTTTTCATGCTTTTTTCTATTTCGCAGTCCAGTTACTCAGCATTTGAAACAAAAGTACATAACAAAGGCCCAGATCCAGACAAGTATCCTGGGTTACCTGAATCGATTGATGCACTTCACTCTTAAGATGAAGTAATAAAATATTTAGAGGAATTCTTACTCAATTCTTCTTTTAAGATAGATAAGTAAAATCAGCTTACTTCTTTTTGAGTCTGCAAAACTTCTGGATATGTATGCTTTTAATTCCACGTGTTTCGCTTTTTCGTAGAAAAAAGAATATTTCTTATCGGTTAAAATTTTATTATATTAGATGAATACATTTGAATATTACTTCAAGTATTTCATGTTTTGGATTTTCACAAAAGTTTATAAAATGAAATTTAGCATTTTTTTTTTATTTTGTAAGTATGAATATTTTTTATGTAAATCATAATTAAGTAAAACGATATTTTTAACATAGAAGTACAACAAAGAAGGTAAATTCATTTCCATCAATTAACATAAAATATAATTGATGCGAAAACTGGCATTGGTTATCAAGAAAATTTCGCACATTTCAAATTGTTTATTATTAGCAAATTGAAAGATTATTGAATGTTAAATAGAAATAATATTATATATATATATATATATATATAATTTAGCTATCTTTCATTTATTCAAATTATTATGATTATTAACTCAGTAATTATCATCAAAAAGTAATGGCAGTATTCATCATAGGTGAAAACGTCCTGACCATATTCGGCAAAAAAAAAATCCAAATATATTTACAGATACAACATATTGAACAGTATTTTTCAAAATTCCCTATACAATATATGCTTGTTTCGAAGTATACACTCTTTATTAATTTTCAATATGCATATGTTTGTACATTTAAAGTAATTAATGAATTAATTACTTGAAAAATCATCATTTAATTTGATATACATTATATCATTTAAATGCTTAATTTATCTCGTATCATATTTAAAAATATTTTTATTATTTTTAAATTTCAAAATTTTTTTAAAATATATTTATAAACAAATTTATTTGCTTTCATACATTCAATTTGTAATTTTACAAAATATTAAATATATGCACTTGCTCATAATTACATATTTTTATGTTCAATGATTTTTCTTACATAGTACACTACTTGAAATTAATCATGTTGAATTAATTTTAAAAAAAATATAGGCTTATTTGGTTGAGACTAGTTTTATTTGAATTATACTTGCCTTTCAGGAAGCATATGTCACTACGTAACACTAAAATACACCTTTTTCAAAATAAAATATGTAATTCAATATAAAATAACGGAGCCAACTTCAATATTACAATATATACAAATATTTAAATTTATATATATCTATATATTTCCTGAAATTCATTTCAAACTATTTGATGTCAGCTAAAATTAAAAAAAAAGAAGTTATTTATTTTTTCAATTCAGTGAAGTATTGGCGTGATTCTGTTTTAATCATAGAATGAATAAAGTCATGAATTTCCAATATGAGGATAGAAATTTCTGGGTGTTTGTATTCATAATTACATTAACCTAATTCTTTTTATGTTTATATATTCTTATTTCTGGACTGCAAATTGTCTCTACTGTAAATGTAATTATTTGTCTACTGTCTCTAGTAAAAAAAATTTATTTATTTCTTACTCCCATAGTATTTTTTAGTTACTACACTGTTGGAAATTAATGTTATATACTTTTATTGCAAAAAAGAGTCTGATTGCTTCAACCAATAATTAGATTTTAAACTAACAGACAACAATATAATTCAAATTTATGATGCATATAACTATTTAATATAACAATTATAGGCAGTCCAATAGACTCATTGTAAATACAATATAACTTCCATATCAAAGGGAAATAACTAATCAAAGATAGCACGTGCCTGCCCATTGCAACCAAATGTCTGAGGAAATCAAAAAACATTTCAATCGTCGTTGTTTCTTTGGTGTAGAAATATTTAACTGTCATGGAATAGGACATGCATATAGACTTTCTAATCTACGAGGGAAGGATATAAAAAGAGGTTAATGCTGTAATCTATACGACTCTACTTATAATTCGTAATTTTTTTAATAATGATATATTTAAAATTTCTAAATGACGCAGTAATATGATTAATGGTCGTACTACTATTGTGGTTATTTATTTTAAACATATTGAAATGGATATCACCATTCTACAATCATACAAACATATCTAAAATTAAATAGGATGGCATTAACTGGATTATTCTCTGTGAATTCTTTAGCTTTGATAAATTACATGTTTGAAAATTAAAACGTGAAATAAAACTCACAAAAAAAATGTGACACATATAACATTTAGTAGGTTATTTTACCAAACTTTTTATAAAATCACAAAATTCAATTTTAAAAATAATTATCATGTTGAGGCTAATATATACAAAAAATTATTCAACAGTCACTAATAAAAAATTAAACGATTAACAATTAATTTTAAACATTTAATTCCTGGTTATGACTAAAACTATAAAATGATTTTTAATGCAAAAAAATCCCTACAGAAAATGACATGTGTTTAAAGAAAAATGTGCTACTTCTTAATATGCATGCGAATTTCTAAAACTTTGTAACTTACAGATGTATTAAATTTTCGAAATACAACAAACGTAATTTATGCTTAAATCAGACTATATCAGTAATTCTCAACCTGTGGGGCGAGGTCTCCTACGGGCGCTAGCATATCCAAGAGAAAATGCTATTTAAAAAAAATTATTAAGAGACTGAACTGAAAAAACATACACGCATACAAAGCAAAATGCATTCCGACATATTTAATAATTAACTGATTTAATTAAAACAACTTACTAAATTAAAAACAAATATAATAATTATTAGTGACTTCCTTGGGCCTGTCTTTCAGAGCAAAATTTTTCGAGGGAGGGTTTAATATTAGAAATAGACACGCTCTATTCTTTTTCTATATTTAGTTGAGATCTATATTTTGTCTTCAAAGAAGCCACCGTAGAAAATTCAGTTTCACAAAGGAAAGATGTTGAAAATGGTAATGGAATGCGAAATGCCCTTGTTTTTAGTGCAGAAAACTCATCATCTACTCCTGCCCAAAATCCAAAGAGTGATTTATTACTCAATTGTCTTTTGGTTTCGCCTGAGGTCTATGAAAGTCTTGCAGTGAAGTCTATGATATATCTTGTAGTGAAGTCTATGAAAGTTTCTTCCTCTTCAATTGAGAGTTTTTCGGGAGTATTTTGAAATGGATCCATCACCCATTTGTAACTTGATATCAGTTTGCCATCAGCAAGAACGTACTTTTTTAAATTATTTGCTAGCATTGCTAAATGATTTTCAATGGTTACAAAAACAAATTTTACTTGTTGTTCTTCAGCTTTTTAAAATTTAATATAATCATTCGAATTTGCAAATATTGTTAAGTTTTCTTGATTTAAATTTCTGCTTCACAATTCCAATTTCCTACAAAAAGTATTAACTTTATCACTCGTAACCAATACATGTGTATTTGCTCCTTACAGTTGAAGATTCAAGTTATTTAATTTTTCAAATACCTCGACCATGTATCCCAATTTCATCACAAATAAACTATCGTGAAAATTCTCAGCTTCCTGTCTGTTTTCCTCTTCTAAGAAAACGGAGATTTCTTCTCTTAATTTATAAGCACGTTGCAAAAATTTTCCTCGTGATAACCATCTTGTCTCGCAATAAAATATCAACGCTGAATGTATATTTGTACATTCAGCGTTGTACAGAAATAATGTGCAGAATGTACAGAAAACAACGTAACGAATGTACAGAAAACATTTGTTGAATCCTGCGTCCATACCTGAACCTGGTTCAAATCCCGGTTCAGGCATGGACGCACTTTATCTCTCTCTATCCTGTTTTTGCCCTTTCCTTGTGTGAGAATGATTGCCTACCATATAAGCGGATCCTATAGCATATGTGTGCACTGAAGAAGTCGGACTCCACACCAAATACGGCTCAATTTGGAAAAGTTGAGCAGTGCACCCCAATTTGCCAGCTTAGGTGGCACACGAGAAAAACAACATTAGATAACTATAACATGGTAGCCGCTAGTCAATGAATGGAATCAATTTATAGAAATTTGGACTGTATATAGATTATCTGGTTGAAATGTAACCAATATTTTATATTTAAGTTTTATTTGATCTACTCTTTAAGTGTAGGGCATATAGTTTCATATTTTTTCAGAATTTCATATGATTATCTAAATTATTAGTTTACTTAGGTAATTAAATTTTTACTGTTTGCACTTTAGACATTAATTCACAGTAATTAAATGTTTATATGATATCAAAATCATTCGTTGAATAAAGACAATATATAGAATCCAAAAATGTTTCCAAGATCATATATTATTCCGTTAGAAGATAGGATGAGCAAAGAGTGTGCCCAAGCTTCGAAGCTTAACATGCATAGGGAAACTGTTTATCTGTAATTCATCATTCTTTCAGTATCCTCCTATGTCCCTAACCTTGGAACAGATATTGTTATTTATTTTTCACTTGCCCTTTCTTTTTTTTACTTTGAAGCTACCTTTTCTTGGAATTAATTTGATTTTGTAGTCACAATGTACTCCATGCGACCATTATGGCTTCGAAATTCGTTTTATACGACGCTCAATTTTCTATTCTGGTGTGTTCTAATAACTTTATTTGTTATTTTTAAATAATGGTATAACATACTTAAATTAACAGAGTAAGAAAAAGGGATGGAGTGTTTGAAAATTCTGTTAAATGATGTTAAATCTTCTGTGTAAGATATTTATGAATTTCGTTGAGATGAATCAGATAAAAAATATCCCTCTCACTAAAGTAATTGTGAATTTGAGCTGAGTGATTAAAATAATGAAGAAGCTAAATTTGGAGAAATCATTTTCTTAATCATTAATCAAATATATTGGAAAAAAGAAAAACATAAAAAAATGAAATCCTCTTGTCAAAAATTTTTCTTTGATTAAACTGATAAGGAAAAGCAAATTTTACTATCAAACATTAGAAGGGATTGATATAGGGTATGATATGTATGTATCAATCCTAGCGATAAAAAACAATAGATAATCCAGGATTTCTTTTATTGCAGAATGAACGTCAAATGGATATATAGCTGAATTGTTCTAATATCAATACAGAATTCTCCAAAGTAATATACAAATAAAAGTAAATTCCTGAAATATAAAATTATCTCCTATAAAGCCACATATGAAGACAAAAACTACGTAAAGGTATTCCAGAGAACTGCTAAGTATTCAGTTAAGTCACTTTCAAGGAACCAAAGAGAATTCAGTGTCCAACATTAGTACAAAAGACGAAAAGGTATATGTTTTTTGGATCTAAGACCCAAGGATACTATAACAATTCATCATACCAAATGCGATAATTTTACAAGCATATATCATTTTTATTATGCTTACCAGAAGTGAGTATTTGATTCAGAAACTTTAATACCAACATGTAATACCGTATTATAGTTTATACATTTTCTGAAACATTAAAAACATTTTTCTCAGAATAGAACTATTCTTTCCTAATTATTTAGCTTGATCATTATTTATAATAAATATCATTTTTTTTAATTTATGTATTACTTTATAATGAAATTGATTGATAGTTATACCGTATGATTTCTGACTACAGTGTCAAAAGTTAGTCTTGTGGATCCAATTAATAAAATACAGAAATTACCAAATAAAATTTATATTAACAATAAGCTTATGCATAAGTAAATCTCTCCTTTACTATTACATTTTAAATCCATTTATATATATATATATATATATATATATATATATATATATATATATATATATATATATATATATATATATATATATATATATATATATATATATATATATATATATATATATATATATATATATATATACATATATATATATATTATATATATACATACATATATATATATACATATATATATATATATTCTTTTTTTCATCCCTAAATTTCACTGGTTACCGATGTTCTTTTTAGGACATCAGTTACTGTGCCAGTTTGAATTTCCTTATGTTGTGTTTCATGTCTCATTAGCAACGACAATCTTTTTCCACTTTTGAAAAGTATGATTGTCAGAAATGATGATTTCAATAATGATATTTGTAGTAAGATAAAAGTTTGTGCTGAGAGAGATTTAAGCTTTATAATATTTCTCTTTTTTCGAATCTCTATAATATTTTATAATATTTCTCTTTTTCGAATCTCTATTAATCTTTATAATATTTCTCTTTTTTGATGACTTCCAATAAGATATCTTTACTATGAGAATACCTAAATCGTAATGTTTGTTTAAAATGGTATATGATAAGTTTAAAATTGTCTATTTTTTACATTTGATTTTTTATATTGCACAAATATATAAATTATTCTCTTTAGAATAAGCAAAAAACTGGAATTAAGAGCCATTTCTTTTGATTGCAATGTGTGTTGTTCAAATCAATATAATTTACATCATATTTTTGTTTGCGTTACTATATAAATTATACCATACTTGTTGTATAATTCTACAGTAAGATTAAATGCGCAGAGTAAGATTAAATATAACACAATTAAAATCTTCGTAAAAGCAAATGTTTTGGTGTACTAACTTATAACCCTTAAAATGACTATTTCCTAATGTAAACATGAATTATTTATTCAATAATAGAATACAAATTGCTACTTAAATGGTTTTAACGATTATACATAATTTTTTAATGAAACAGTTATTTTGATTCTAATTAAAAGTAGAAACTTTGAAAAAAACTTTTGGATCTCTCAGTTACAGTATGTACTTTCACTAAACTTACAAATTTCTTTCACATATATTTTTTATTTATTCATAAGTCTGACAAATTCATATGGAGATTCTTATTTCGAGTTCTTCTTTATTATTATTATTATTTTTTAATATATATGTAATGTTAGAAACAGGAATGTGTTAGATATACGAATAAATAAAAAGAAATAAGAAAAATATATTTACGAATTTTTCGTATTGCGTATTGGTCTAAATTTACTATTATTTCACAAATAAAACTACAGCAATAAAATCAGCTCAGTTTGCAAAAAAAATGAATTAATGAATAACACATATCGTCCTCTTTTATATAAATCTTTCTTAAACAATAACGAAAATGCATTAAAATGAAGCATTAATATGCATTTTCGTACTTCACACTAAATGCTACTACATTTATTCTAAAAATACCATATAAGAATAGACTGCTGCAAAGTACCGCTTTGAATTTTGGGACCATAAAATATTTAAAACTTGCTTTGTTGGGATAAAATAGCTACTTCAACACCATCCCAAGTGATTTTATGTGAATATACTATTACTAGAACCTCAGTTTCCGAGATGAAATCCGAAGAGCCAACTTCTATTATGTGTGAGTAAAGATAATTCTCTCGATGTGGGTAATTCAGAATCTTTATATCTTCGGACTTGGCTATTAATGTCCATCTACATACACTTCACTTAACACATTGTCTCAGTGCATTAAGTGACACTGGATTAGGAAATTACTGTCAACTCTAAGATCATCATTAGTAATAAATGTGCGAAAACTCATTGCCTTTATGAGTTTATATATATATATATATATATATATATATATTATACCTCAGATTACATTTATACTGACAAATAAGGGAAAATGGAAAAATACAGGTATTGCATCTTCTTTTAAAAACAATAAAAAACATGTATTACGAATTTCTAATTAAAAAATATTAAAATATGTTCCTCACATTTTATTTGTTTAGCACTTTTTGAAAAATATCTTATTTAAAATACTTTTGAGGAAATTATTCCAACTGAAAAAAAAAGCATATTACAGAGATTGCTGTTTTAACTATGAGACATTATAAAATTATTCAGAATGCAGCAATTAATTATTAAATAAAGAATTTTATTATATATATTTTAAGTGTAACCAAAGCAACAATTTTCTAAATCTGTGTGAAATACATAATTATAGGAAGAGTGTGTTTGTGATTTCTAAGTCAATTATTAAATTAATTTAAAATGAATATGATTATAATTTATAATTAAATTAGAAATAGAAATCTATACGTATTAGTCAGTTGTGAGAGATTCCTATGAAACAATCCAAATGTATTTTGATTTATAAATAATTAAATATCATTGAAAATAAATTTAACTCTCATCTCCTTATTCTGATTTTACTAAATTCAATTAATTAAATTTGAAAATTAATAAAAATAATAATATGAAATAAATATTGATTTAAATTGGCAAATAATTTAATTAACTGATAAATAACGTGAATTTATGATTATAAGAGAATTAATCTTTATCTTTTTTAGATTAAAAAACATTCAACGTTAAAAGGCAATTTTTTTTTAATTTACTAAAAAAGTACGAGAGAGCCAAAACGAAAAATCTAATTAGTTTTTTATAATTAAGTTTTCTTGAATTTCGTCTACTTTTATCTAACGTCAAATTATTTTATGTTACTTAATCTTATTCTATTACACTAAGGAAAAGAATAATTTTCTCATATAAATTAAATCAAGTTTCTCAACTGGGGGCTGTAATTTACTTTTCATTTACTTTTATGCACACAGGAAAGAAAAAATGAAATTCATTATTGAACAATGTTTAAATCGTAAATAAAAATGAGCCTTTACCAGTTATAAGACAAAATGTAAGCAAATCAATCAATCAATGGAAACTCATTTCATAATCTATACATAAGTTTATGAAATGACTTACTTATACTTTAGTCAGAAATCAACTGTATTTTAATTCAAAATTTACGAAATGAAACACTGCTTTTTCTCTTGTACAAGAACAAATCCTATTAAATTTAGAATTATTTAAAATAAATAATTCTCGTATATCATCATTATTTATCTTAGAATCATTATTTTGCTTATTAAACCATTTGTTTTGGAAAAAAAATTACAATAAATAATTATCAAGAAGTAAATGTTTTGATTTAAGCACGTAGGAAAAAATTCTAGTTTCCATTAAATAACTAAACTGTGAGAATAATGATATATTTGTTTTTTTATTTAATTGATATGGTAATTTTGTATGATGATTTTAACGCAAGTACCATGCATAATACTAAATTTTAACATGTTAAAGGGGTTTTACTTTTCTTAGATAAAAATATTTTTCTTTAAAATCAGGAGTTGAGATAAAAATTTTTGAATTTTTAATATTTCGAAAACAACAAACAAATTTCCAGTATAACATCAAATGGAAAATAATTTTTAATTAAAATAGAATTTTTCTTAAATAACTTTTGCAATATTTTAAAAGTATTAAATTGAAAATATTGACTTACAAATTTGTGTATTATTAACAACTGAAAAATGAAAAAATCATATATGTTAGTTAATAAAGTGAAATAGTTAACAATTTTAACAAACGAAATACATAAAATTTATGTAACAAAATACAAAATCCAGAAAAATGAAAGAGTATACACTTTGTAGGGAAATTTTATACAAGTAGGACTCTAAAAAAATTTTATTACATTATTATTTTAAATAATACGTTACTCATGAATACTAACCATATCTTTAACTTTCCACATCATGTATGCGCATATTTCAAAAAATATATCTTTAATAAAAAAATTGATTTGTTCAACTGTTTTTCATTAATCTTAGTAAGCGAAAGATTCTGAAAGTATTGCTTCATTATTTGGATTGTATATTTAAGTATTAAATACATTTAGTTATTTTATTATTCATACATAGTTATTTTTTTATAATAAAGTAATCGCATTTGTTCAACATTCTGATTAAGCAACTATACATGATATTTATTCATATTAAAGAAAACATTGCTATAAACATTTAATAAATATTTTGTGGCAGTATTTATAATAAAAAATAAGGTTCACTTTATTTTAATGTACATGCACATGTATAAATATGCAGTTACAGTTTAATACAATTTCCTAAGTTTTCAATTCGATTTCTACTTTTATTTATTAAATTATAACCACTTTAAGAAACATGATTAGAAGTTATTTCTTAATTAAAATTTAAATTTATGATGTATGCGATAATTGAGGGCATAATTATAATAATTCAAAAAGTTATAAATAATATAAGCAATAAAATTAAACAAATTTGTTTTATCTTTTAAAAAAAATTGCACTTACACATATGCAAATAAGTGATTGTAGAAGAGAGAGATTAAGTGAAGAGTAAATATATACACATATAATTCTTTGATTTAGCATAGAAGTTTTACAGGTTATACAAAAGGCAACATCTTGAATAAAGCATGCATAAAAAGTGAATCTAACATCAGGCGTTAGTGTAATGAAATATCCATTGCTTTGCATACGCACAGTGCATGTAAGGTAAGTATCACGTGCAAAGGTCATTCCAAGTGAAAGTTACTCCCGATATCCAGTTCGTTACTTGTTTTCCATGTGTGTCATTTATTTTTCCGAAAGCTGTTAAACTTTTTGTAAAAAGCATCAAGAATCTTTGGAACAAATTCCTGAATTCGATGGAAGAAGGATAGTAATATATATGGATTATTATTCAAAGAAATCAGTGATGGTTTGATCCAAAATGAATAACTGATAGAGATTTGTAATATCTGTACGCAGAAAAAAAGTAACTGGCTAATGAGATCAATTCCACCCATCTTGTTGCATTACTGCTTGTGAAGATGGTCATATTGTGTACATGTAAGTTATTTATCTCTTAGCCACATATCATAGCACAACATATTTATTCCTGTATGGATTATTGCTGTCCACCATATGTTTCGACGCAATTTTCAGA
Source organism: Latrodectus elegans (assembly GCA_030067965.1). Lineage (NCBI taxonomy): Eukaryota > Metazoa > Arthropoda > Arachnida > Araneae > Theridiidae > Latrodectus > Latrodectus elegans. The sequence continues at coordinate 111,943,353 of CM057814.1, read as the reverse complement.
TAAGTGAAATGTTAGCAAGTAATTCATTACTTATTTATTTATTTATTTCTTTTTTTAGTAGTGGATTGTACAACGAATAACGGTCATGTACAACAAAATGAATATTGTTATTTGTATTGATGAAATTCACCTCTGCCTTCAATGCCACAATTTTTAGATTCCAGACTAGAGACATGGTGGAGAGATACTATTGAAATGTTATGTTATGCGTCACTACCTAATCCTGCTGTCGATATCCTAGCTGGGGTTTTGTTGAATATCAGTCCCACATTTTTCTTTGATTGCATTGCTAGTATATTGAAAAACCAGTGCTACGTCTTTGAGTTGCAGGAAAGAATATAATCTCATACGTTTAGCACTTGCATTCCACCATATTTCAAAGGGATAATGCATGATCCTACGTGGCACCTAATATGCAAGAGATCTTTATTTAATAGATTGAATTGCTTCTTTGGCCATCTTATTTTTCGAATCTATTGCCAGTAAGAATCCTCTGGTCCTTACTTGCACAAGATATGTTAGGTGTTATACCAATAATGTTTATAGCAGATTAACTTTTCCAATACCTGGAAATCACATGGACGGTTATACACCAAGAATGTATTCAAAGCTGATCTTTTTTTTTGATTAAATACCCAGGTTTGTGACAGTGGTTATACCAACAAATGGCAACTACGCTTATTATTAATTTTGCCATTATCTACACCTCGCAAGAAGATATAATTTTAATCACTTGATATTTGTATAGCATGTTATCTGCTAAATAGACTTGGCTGTAATATCTCCGGTCTTTCTTGAGTCAGGGTTTGGGTGGCCCACAGTGAACATTACAATTAAGCAATAATTTATTGATCTCCCATTTTGAATGATAAAACTTCGAAGTCAAATAAGAATATATCTGCTTTGATTTCGTTTATTACAACATTATCTAAATGTTCATTCCTGACATGTCGTATGGTTTTAAATTCCACTTATCAAATATCAATGCATATTTCTCGTCAAATATCAATGTATGGGGTATAAAGGAATCTAAATATTAATCCATGTAATCTAACATTACTAAACACAATATTTTATTTTACTTAAAAGGTTACTTTTTAATAATTTATAATTTTATTGCATGATTAAATGTATAAAATATATTCGATAATATCTGCGTATTTTTTGTTCCTTTATATTTGATTTATTATACTTTTTCTGACCCAAATTTTGAAATTATTTTAAAATATTAAGACTTGTTCCTAATTATTACTTAATTAAGTAAGTGTTATTTTCAAAAAATGTTATAGCAGAATTGCTTAAATTAAAACATTCAGAAATCTGTATTCCTTTATTTTAGGTACTATTTAAATGAGTGCATTGTGAATTTAAAATTTTCATACGCCACTTATCACGAAATGTAAAGAGGCAGAAAATTTGAACCATAAATCATTTATAGTTAGATAATAAAATTAAAAGAAGTATTAAAATACATTCCTGTGCATGACGTTCACTTATGAAATAAGTGAGGATAAATACATTCCATTAATATTAATATTATTGTATAATATTTATTAAATACGTCCCTATAAGTAATAAGAATATATTTCTCAGCTAACATCAATAATAATTCTGAACTAAGTATAATCTGAATTTAAATATTTAAACCTATATTTTAAACACACATATGTGGGTGTCTATGTGCGTTTGTATGTTCAAGAATATCTTCTCTCCTATTGATTCTGAAGAAGAAATTTGCTTCCTGGGATAAATCATTCGCGTTACTTTAATTTAAATCCTCCCTTTCATTTCATTACAGAAACAATTCTAATCAAACGCATTGACCTGAAACAGAGAATGTTCGTGAACTTCAATACTGATTACAAGTAGGGCGAGTCGGGAACAGTTATCCAATTAAGTTCTACGCCTGGAATTTAGTGAATCACCGGTACTAAAAAGTGGCTGATAATTTATTCTATCAGACTAATAGTGGCTTTTCTATTCTTTCTAAGATCTAAAATTATGCTTCAATTCAATATTTTTCATCATTTATATTTTAAATGATTAAAATATGTGTGTTTCGCAATTTTTACGCAATAAAATGAATTATTTTTTTTAAAAAATTAAATTATTTAAATTTAAATTATTTTTGACAGTATATTTTAATTGTTTATTATTGTGATAGAATATATTTTTGTTGTTACTTTAAATAGCTACACTGAATATTTCTATTTACAATATTATGCATAAAGTTCTTTTTCTGAGTTACTTTTCAAGAATATATAACAATATTGTTTCAAATATTACTTAATATCTCGTTAATTATCAAAAAATATTATGTTATTGGTAACAAAAATGTATCACACAAGACCATTAACTGACTAATGAAATTTAATAAAATATTTTCATAAGAACAGCATGTTTTTTGATAAACATTTTACAGTGCTACTTATTATATATCATGAATATTTTATGGCACTATTAAAAAAAAATTCACATTTTTTATAAAACAAATTTGATTTTTTTAAAAAAAATTCATAATTTATTGCTGTAACTAAATGTATTTAATGCTGCAATATAAAATTTAAAGATATGAATTATAGAATTCTATATGGTAAATTTTCAAATATTTTTAATACTCCATAAAATTATTTTTCAAGCAAAAATGCTATTCGAAACAAAGATAGCTTGAAATTAAATTTATAAATATTTAGTCATAAGAACAATGGTGAACAACTTAAGTATTTAAAAGGTATCATGATGTTTTTTATGAAGATAAAATGCATGTTATTGTGTTATGGATGAATTAATAAAATGAAGTTACTATATTTTTCACTGAAGTAAATAAATTAAGTGAATAACATAAAATAGCATTCACATTTGCTAATTCCTCAAATGTTTCCAATCTGAAAAATATTTTTATGGAAACTTTGATTATTAAAATACAACTTCGTAAGATAAGTTTTGCCTTAAAATAAACCGATTATAAAATATTTTCTGTATCATTCATATTGCTGACTACGGATAGGGAGGTCCTGTGTTCGAATCCCGGTTCAGGAATGGATGTACTACTCTTTATCTTGTCTTTGTCTTTTCCTTGTGAGAATAGTTGCCTACTGTATAAACGTGTCACTATGGCATGTGTGTGTACTGAAGAAGTCGGACTCCAAACCAAATACGGTTCAGATGGAAAAGTGCAGCAGCGCACCCCAAATTACCAGTCTAGTTGGCACACAAGAACAACAACAATTAAAAATAATAAGAGTCTCTTCGGCTAAGTAAATTTGTGTTTAAAAAGCCGCATCACAATCAGTAATTCTCAGCACAAAAATGATTCAAATGGATTTAAGGATTACTATCATATTACTGAGAAACTTAAGTCAGTTGTTTTAAAAAATACTGTTTCACATATATTGAATGAATTAATTATTACAATAAACAATATTTTCAAAAATGCTATTTTTGAAGCAAATCAAAAGGTGTGGTAAGTTTCTAAAGCTGTTGCATGAAAAAAAATTTATTAGGATAAAATAATATTTTCCTCTTCAAAATTTAAAAAAATCTTTTGAGGTAATTCACTAGGAACTTATAAAATGAATTTATTCTGTTTCATATATTTTGAGAAAAATCCAAAATATATTAATAATATCTTCAAATTTATTATTTAACAAAAGATATTTTGAATATTGAAGTTGAAAGCAAGGATGAAAATTAAAGCATAACAATAGTGAGTTTACAATTATTTTGCTTTTTTAAAATTTAAATACATGAGAAATATTCCAAACTGTGGGTAGTAAAATAAAAGGTATAAAATAGATACTGTGGCTTAATTGACAGATAATAAGCAACACGAATATAGAAATAATTATTTAAATGTAAAATACAAACAAAAAATTTACATTAAAATTTTTATGAGCAAGCAAATTTCCACTTAACAAAGAGAACTTCGAAATAACAAATAATATCCTTCTTGAATTATTAAATTTTATAAATTTTATTTTGATATGAGAAATAATGATAAACGCTGTGTTAATTGAAAAAAATTATAAATTTTTTCTATAATATGAAATAAATTTTATTTCTTTAAAAATTCATTTATTAAATACTTAATAATAAATTCTATAAAAATCTCTAATACGATATGTATTAATAGCTTAACATTATCTATAATGATACTATAAATAAAAAACCTTTATTAAAAGTACCAATAAAAAACTTATCAAATTTATTTCTCTTAATATTAAAATTTTATATATATGTAAATATTTTGAAATTAAACTTTTTTATCATAAATAAAAAGCAATTTTTGTAAATAAATCTGTTATATATATGCCTATGCTCTATAATTTTAGAGCAAATAACTGTGTTACACTAAAAGAAATATTAATAATAAAATGACATTATTTTCACGGAAATTCAATTATGTACATTGTATAAGCATCCATATTTTTAACTAACAAAATATAAGAGATAATAGGAGACATCAAAGCTAACAAATGTATTTCAGACATTTAGGCAGTTCACATCGATATAAGCACTTTCAGTCTTACAAATTATATATATATATATATATATATATATATATATATATATATATATATATATATATATATATATATATATATATATATATATATATATATATATATATATATATATATATATATATATATATATATATATATATATATATATATATATATATATATATATATATATATATATATACATTTATTTATTTATAAACATATATATAATGCAAGATTAGATATATAACTGAAAATTACAAAAATAGATAAACTCATTTATGCTTAGTAATACATTCAGCGCAAAAGCAGCTAAAATATAATTAATAGTATATTTTATAAAGTTAACAATCAAATATTAGGTATGGAGAATAATCCATTTAAAATACAATGAAAATACCAAATTTAGAATAATATTATAATTTATGAATATATTATTATTCTCCATCTAACATTTGATATACAATTGATTATATATATATATATATATATATATATATATATATATATATATATATATATATATATATATATATATATATATATATATATATATATATATATATATATATATATACGAGATATATAGAATGTTAGTGTTTTTGAAGTTAACACTTTCATAAACAATTATAAAAATAATTTGACTTCTCATACTTATGCGAGCTTTTATAGAAATTAGAAAGCTTTTATCGCTTATAATATCCCAGATTTTCTCTCCCCAGATCAACATTCGTGATTGTAGCTTATAAAAACAGCAATATATTTATGATTCTTAACATTACAACATTACACGTTGTTGTTGTCTTACATCTGAACGCTGAATCTGGTCTATAAAATTTTATCATTAAAATTGTACTTGTTATTTATTTACTAAAAATGCCCAAAAATTTGGCTATGATGCCATTATTTCTATACCCTTTCCAATATTTCTGAACTCTACAGTTTAAAAAAAAAATGTAGTCTAGATGAGTAGCATCAAAAAGTTGATTTTGTCTGTACATATTGCATAAAGGAGGGTCACAAAGTTCAAACTTATGCAAATATTCAGATAAGCAGTCATGGCCCGTAGTAAGTTGGAAGATAGTCAAAGCTAAGATTCTGAGAAATTAGGAATGGGCTGTGTATGCTTAAGCAGCGAGGCACGTGGTTTACTGAAGTCAAGCAATGTTTTCTGCTTCATCTTTGGGGCATATCTTCTTCTTATGAGCAGTTTCACTGAATGAAAAGATAATATTTTTAAAGGTCTATAGAGGACCCTTGCGCCATTTTTGGCCAAACATTCGTCACTGTGTAATGTAGCAGGCTTCCACATGGTGCACCCTAGTTAATACTAAGTATGTTAGGGCTTTGCCTCCTTTATTCTATCTCTGGACATCTTTATGAGGGTTTTTTAATAAGGTTAATAAAGTTTTGAAATTGCTTCAGTATAACGCAGGCGGCCTCTCACTTGAAAAACTTGTTCTTGATAGAAGGGTATTGACGCTTTCCCTATAACTTCTCCTCAATCCTCATATTTCTCTACATACCTTCTTGCTTTTTGTGTTATGGAGCGATTTTAGTGCTTTTCAAGTTAGATATGCAGGTAAACAAGAATCACATAAACTATCAACAAGTTCGTTGCATTGTTCTCTCTACCATTCACAACAAATACTCAAAGGATACATGGTTACATGTATAAATTGGGCTAGTAAAAAAGAAAAATTTTTGTCATGTAAAAATAAGACAGTAAAAATATGGTCAAGAATGGCCTGAGAGCCAGTACGTAATTTTTGTAAGAATAATATAAATTAATCCAATATTTTTAGTTCATTATTTATAAATATACGCAGATGCTATTATTAAAACATAAAATTTAATTAGCACTGGAAAAATTTAATATTTTAATATTAATATCCCATATAATTCCTTTTAATTGTATATGTATTCTTAATAACTTGTTATAAATTCATGATTAAATATTTACTTCATTTATCAGGAGTGATTTATTAGAAAGTGACATGTATTGTGCCCTTTGTCTACAGCAACACCCATGACGTCATCAACAAGGAAGACAGTATCTATCCAGCAACCATAGGAACTAGACGCATGTTGATATAACTCTCATGTTAGCCCTCTCATGTTAAACTTTATATGTTTAAATTTATTTTTTTTTCTTGTAGTATATAAATCTGTGTTTTTTGCCAAAGTGTTCAACTAAATTGTAATAAATTACCTTTCAGCCATTTAAGAAATTTATTTCTTTTTCAACCTTTCTTTCCTATTCAAACACATAAGTGCTACATAAGTATTTTATTACATAACTATAAGGAAAAATTGTTAAATAGTATCAATTGTGTTTTGTTGAAATGATGTCAAGTTAGTTTTTTAAATCCATGATTTTTTGACGTACTTTATATTATATATATATATATATATATATATATATATATATATATATATATATATATTTAAGTAGTTAATATGTGTAATATGTGTGTGTGTATATATTTAATAGGTTTAAGAAAATACTGTTGACCTTATAAATATGCGTTTTGTGCAATAATTATTTTACCACTTCACGCAAAAGGTATTTAATATTTCATTGATTGAAAGTGCTGCTTTGAAATTGTGACATTTGGTATTTAGTTTCCTGTTTGACATTTCAAATGTATTCTTATGCCTTTAACGATATTATTTTTTCTGAAAAACGAGATATCAGCAAATCTATAGAAGCGTCACGCTAACTATGACAATAGCATATCACGTGATTGATTTTCCACAAGACATAGTAAAAGAAGAAATAAAAATTGAAGCTCAATGCATTTTTTGTTCATTAACTGGAAATAATCGTTGCAAAATTTATAAAAAATGTTTTCTAAGTTAAATAGTTTTTTTTTTATTTTTTTATATGAAAATGATCTATATTTTGCTAATGTTTTGATATACAACTTAAAGAATCAAAATAATATATTAATGTATTGTTAAAATTTCTAGTAATTATTTATCAGACATTAACGTTAAATATTTGAAACCTAGGGTGAATATTGTATCAAAAACCTATTGAAAGGCTTTGGAATTTTCAAAGTTTATTTTTACTTAGAATATTTTTAAATAAATTCACTCACATATTTTATAATTTATATATTTTAAAGTTTAAATAAGATTAGCATGATGTATGTTTTTACTTAAATAGGAATAACATTATTGATTGATTAATAACTAATCAAATTGTCAGCTAACAAGTTAAACTTAAGATATGTAATAGTATATTTAGTTCTCCATTAGTTTAAAAAAACGTTTCATGAAACCAATCATGATTAAAATAATGCTTTAAGAATAATTCTTTTCAATTCTAGATGAAAATAAGCATAAATATATATAAAATAGGATTTTAAATCGAAGTATTATAGTAGACATATATAATTTTGTATTTAAGAATAACTTAAATTACTGACTTACAAATTGTTTTACTTTAAAAATAGTGTCTAAATATTAAGTATACTTTTCTGAATTTCTTTCTTTTTATCAACTAATACGATTTTATAATGTTATTTATAGGTCCGTAATGTGTAATAATACAAATGATAAAACTAATTTTAATAAAGAGCTGGAGGATCAAAATTTTGTTAAAATATTTCTTTCAGCTTTTTTGATGAACAAAATTAAATATTTGAAAGTAATTCACTGTGATGTTCTCATAATGGAATAGTTTTAGAATTTAAATGTTCAGAATTTACTATTTAAGAATAGGTCAAGAAAAACACTGATAAATCAACATTCTTAAATAGTGTTGATTGATGTATTAACAATTTAGCTACATGTTTGGTAATAGATTGCTTGGCGTAATGAAACCAAATATCTCTGTAGCATTTTCCAGAGGTCTAGCTTGAAATTCAAATGACAAAATAAACATGTTCTTTAAATCAATACATACATCAAATGGCTTTGTGGTATCATTTTACCAAATTTCTATTAACTCAAAAAAGAATTTAAAACAAATTATAAGATAAGTGAAACAAATGTAATAATTGTTGAAGTAATTCTTAATTAACCTTTACACATATACTTATATTAAGATCTTCGAAGATTGTTTTACAATTCTTGAATTATATCTAATGTTCATTGTATTTATTTATATAGCATAAGAAGAAAACATAATAATAAATGATTTATGATGAATGCTACTGAAAATGCTACAAGAATCAATAATTTTTGAATTAAATTTAGCTGGCGTTCAAATAAAATCTTATGATAACGTCGACATCGCAGCACTTTAAATTATTGTGAATATTAACTATGATATTTGATAATATTTTATTTACTTAACATATGTAATATATATTCTCAAATTTCAGCTTAACATATTTAATTTTGAAGAAAAATGAATGTTTATTCAAATCACTTACACGTGAATAAGAAATTAATAGTAATTAATCTCAAGTATGTTAGTGTTATTTATTACAATATAGATTTACAGCCTAATCAATTTTTCAAGTATATCTTAAAGAAATATATATAACTGTAGAAAAATTATATAATAATAAAAATTATTTAAACATTGATTTTTAACGCTTTTATTTCATAAACATTCATTTTTAAGCATTTGTGATTAACGCATTTTTAAGACAACAATTGATTTAATAAACAAATATACAATCACATTTGTTGTGTGAAATATCTTCCTCACTGAAATATCTGTCTTACTCATTATTATTTTTTGATCGTACCAATTGAACCTTATATTTTATTTAATCAATATTTATTTTCATCAATATTTTCATATCGAAGCAATAATAAATCTCCAATGACAAAACTTGTTTCTTTTATTAACTATCCAATCATTAAGTTTTGGGATAATTAGACTATTTCTTTGGTGAAAATAATTATTTTTTCCTTCCAAATAGGGATCATATTTTCTTAAAGATTAAACTTAAATATATAATCATTAAAATATATAATTTATATGTATATGTTAAATTACTTTTTATTGAAAAAATGCATGTCAGTCAGCAGTTAATATTTATGGGACAAAAAATTATATATATTAATGTGTGTGTGCGTGTGCGCGTGTGTGCGTGTGCGTGTGTGCGTGTGCGTGTGTGCGTGTGCGTGTGCGTGTGCGCGTGTGTGCGTGTGCGTGTGCGCGTGTGTGCGTGTGCGTGTGCGCGTGTGTGCGTGTGCGTATGCGCGTGTGTGCGTGTGCGTATGCGCGTGTGTGCGTGTGCGTGTGCGCGTGTGCGTGTGCGCGTGTGCGTGTGCGCGTGCGCGTGTGCGTGTGCGCGTGCGCGTGTGCGTGTGCGCGTGCGCGTGTGCGTGTGCGCGTGCGCGTGTGCGTGTGCGTGTGCGTGTGCGCGTGCGCGTGTGCGTGTGCGTGTGCGCGTGTGCGTGTGCGTGTGCGTGCGCGCGTGTGTGTGTGTTCGCGCGTGTGTGTGTGTGCGCGCGTGTGCGTGTGTGTGTGTTATAAATCTCAGTGATCATGAAGATTGTCGATTATCACGTTTATTATTTTTAAGCTCTAAGATACTTTTCTTTCAGAAAATATTATAACTTAGAATTCTATTTTTTTAGCAGATGAACAGAATGAAAGAAAGTAATTAAAGTATCAATTTATGAATGTTTTTGAAATGAATCGTTAATTTTGCATATTAAATGAATAAACATTGCTTTCTGAATAAGATTATAAAAAAAATGTTCCCAATCGAAGTAAAATTATTTTGTAATATTTTTGTTTTCTAAATGATTTCGTGATAAATCTAGCACTCCAATAATCATTATACGCATTTTCAAATAACCATAAGCTTGTTCTAAGAGTGGTGTAAATTACTAGTTCATGAAAGAATATAACTCTAATGGATAAAATTTATATTCGTTGTGTACTCATATTCTTTTAAAACAAGATATTCATTATTTAGAACCTTTTAAAAAGTAAATAGTTAGCTCATCTTGCACAATTTGTGTAGTTCCATATGTAATTTTCTGGAGCATGAGCATAGAATCGCTGATAACTTAAACTGGTTACATTAATGGTAGATATGCATGCACAAACTACCGAGTAAACGCTGAACATTTTTCAACTGATAATTGCTTACTCAAAAATATTTAATATGATTTCTAAATCAAGGAAAAAATGTACATATTAATTGAAAGATTGCATTTTATTTAAAATAAATCTTTATTTTCTGATTTTTTTTGTAGTTCTCTGATTGCTGGTATTTAAAACATTTGTGAATTTAAACGAATTCACCTTTTTTTAGGAAATTCATAGATACTAAACTCAATGGATAATAACGATAATATAAGTGACACACTTATTACATTTTTAAAAAATATTTATTTGCATAAACCTCATGATATTGCTTTTAATTTGTAATTGCCCAAACTATTATTTTTCCTATGACTATAATAACCTAAAATTATGCAGAAAATTTACCTTATAATAACCATTTATAATAATTAGTTGAAGATATTTTAAGAAGAACATCATTTATCAATTTCTAAAGGAAACAAAGTAATGCATATAGCTTTTTTTCCAAATTTAGTGCATTTGAAAACTATAAACTAATATCTTATTTTTTTAATTTAAATGAAAAACACTTTTAAAAGCATTTTCCTATGCATTTAAATAATAAGAAAATAAAAGAATTTCAATAAAAGAAAAGAAATATTAGATTTATTAAAATTTCTTCTTAAGTGAAATGAAAAACGTATCTTATCTCGATAATAAATTATAAATCGTTTCTCTTTAGATTAAAAAAGCTATGCAAAACAGTACTTAAAAAGTATTGATAAATGCAACAAATTCCTTAAAGAAATACCATAGTGAATAACTTTCAAGATCAAAATGTCGGAAACTAAGATTTCAATGCCACGACATTTAAATACTCGTAAGAAGATTAAAAATTTTAGCACTAATACGTCATTAACTGCTTCTTAGATTCTGTCATCTTCGAGATATGATTGATCAGTGGAAGTAATGTGAGAATTTTTCTTAAGTGTCGAGTTAGAGTATCACACACACACACACACCTCAAGCAGCTGCGCAGTTTAATGTTGTATAGCATCTCCTCATCTCCTGTATCCAGCGGTGTGAATTGACCCTTCGTTATTATGTTTTGTTTTTGTAGTTACCAGTTTATTTTTCCCATCCATCAGCTACAAAGACCAAATAAAAAGAGTTAACTAAAGTTTTAAGTTTCTAAGAAAGTTACTTACGTTGATGACAGAATAAATTAGAGTTAAGAAATTCATGGAATTTTAAAATACCGAAACGAAACTCATCAATGCAATATTTAACATGAATTTTTAATAATATAATATACAAAATGGTTAAAATAAATTCAATAAAAATATTCTATTTCTACTAATGTTCTTAAAAACTAAATAAAAAATTGCTTTCTTTTTTTTTTTTTTTTTTTTTTTAAGGAAACCGAATGTTTCAGTACTTTCCCGTTAACAAGGCGTGAATACCACCAATTGAGAACCAAAAGTAAGTTAAGTCCCCAAGTGAAGCGAAAGACAAACAGTCAATGGAGTAAAAATCGAAAATGTTCAACTATACACAAATATTAAGTAATTGTTAGCAAAAAATTTCAACTCTAAATAAATATTAATGAATAGTAAGCAAAACATTATCTTATAGTTGTATGAAATTAGGTGGAATTCTAGATAATTTGGCGATTTTTTACTTGAGCACAGCTAACAGAAAACTACTAATTTTCTTCTAACAAAAATCCATATTAATACATGTTTAGGAGCAATAAGTTGCGTATTAATCTGTTAAGGGGTTGCGTTTATGAAATTTAAATAGATTCTGATAAAAATAAGTTATTTTTTGAAATTCCTCTTTAATAATATTACTTCCCTTATAAAGTTTATTATTTTTCTAACTCTTAAAAATTATATAAAAATACTGTAACGTCATTCATAATATTGAGTATTTAATTGATTTTTATTTACAAAGAAAATCTAGTTCAGTTTAATTAATTTCATACTGGTTTATAGAAACCTATATTCATTTTAATACAAAAATAATAATTATATAATTTACAAAAGATTTTTAAGAAATTAGGAATTACAGTAAAAAAAAAATATATTAATTTAAAAAAGTCATTTATAAATTTATCAAAAAAAATAAATAAAATAAGTTAGAATTCCAGTATAGTATCCTTTAAAAGTAAATTATTTGCATGTAAATTAAATTTTAATTCTTTTAGAAAACAACATTTGCTTTAGACAGTCACTCGTTAATTAACTTTAAAATAAAGATAATAAATTAGAAAATAGTTACTTGAAATAATGTTGATAAGTGAGAAACTGTATTGTGTTTAAGAGTGAATTTTTATAAGAAATAAATAAAAAAATGCTTATTTTCCTTCAAATATAAAGTAAAATCTTCCAAATTTGAGTTTTTTACTATTATCAAAATGACATCCGCATTTCTGGCGAAAAATTTAATTAGTTTTTTTTAGATTAATTCACGCGTCAGTCTCTATAACTTACTCATTTATTTATGTCAAAATACTTTATTTTGATTTAAATTGCGGCCTAAAGTAAAAAAAACAGAGTTGTTTTTACAGTTTAATTTACTAATTTAAAACAGTGTTATGTTTTTATCTTGAGTTCTTTATTAATTCAATTTTAATTATAGTATCAATATATTTTAAGAATAATCTGTATAAGAAGTAAATTATATAAAAATGTGGTTACGATTTTTTTTAATGTTGAAATGTGATTTATTTTTTTATATATTTCACCGCTTATATCTTTTTATTTGTTCCCCTGATAAAATTTAGATTTTCTTTTGTTTTATTTAAAAAAAAGTTCTATCACATCTAAATGTATTGTGTATTAAAGTAATTTTAACAATTATAATATTACTACTGATTAGTTAAAATAATACATAAATATTTTTACCAATTTTTCTTCCAAAATTTAAGAAATTTATAGAAATTTACTACTTAAAATTGTACATTGAAATGATTTTATTGTATTGCTTTTACTTCTAAAGCGTTCTCTAATTTACGCAATTTTTAGCAAAATAAAAAATGCATTTGACTACTGTCCGTCATTTATTTTCGCTCATGTTTTGGATTTTTGTATATTATTTTTAGTTCAGAATAGTTTCCATTGTTCTGAAAATTAAACAACTTCAAGATAAATATAATAAAAAAATAAATATGTAATAAAATGCAAGAGCAAATTTTATATAATTTTATAAGGCCTCATTAAATTCTAAAAAAAATATTTTATTTTTTCAGCTAAAGTTGTTTAGCTGTAAATATTTCATCTTCTAATTCAACAAGGTTTATATTTTGCAAGATGTTTTGAATTACATATTTAAACATAAATAATGGCATTTAAGTATGTTATTGTAGTAATTGGATCTTGTTATTTTATAGTTTCTAAATATTATTAATTTGGTGATGAATATTATAAAGTGGACATTAGTGAACCCTTTTTCATCTAGATTTTTCAAGCTGTATTAGTATTGAATATTACAACGTTTAAGTATTCTTCTCCAAACGCTAAATCATAGGAATCATAGTTTTCTTTAAGACAGTTATAGATATAAGAAAAATGCACTTTTGATCCATAATTGGAATGTTTGTCAGACATTTAACTGAAAAATAACTATTAGGAAGGGGAAAATGTAAAATTTATATCAATATGTTAGTCTCTGACATATTTAAGATATAGGGCATTTTTTGTTCCGGAGTTTCAATTACAGTACTTTTAACTAATTTAAACTGTAACTAACGTTGTTTTGAACACACTTTACAGTTGCTTAAACAATGATGCATACCACTCCGAAACTCTTCTTGCTTCTAGCATGGAAAGGGGTGAATCTTTTTCCCCATTTCAAATTGCTATTTTTAGGTTACGTAAAAAGAATATGAACGGCATGATATCTCAAATTATTTCTACATTTCCATACAGTTTTCTTTGAAAAAATAAAGATGTTTACATTTTTGAAAATTTATCACCCACTACAATGAATGCGTTTCTATTTTTCTTAATAAGTCACTGGCCAGAAATGAAATGGAGACGATTGAAAAGATTTATTCTTTCAATGTTTAATGTCCTTAAGAGAGATTGATGGAAAATTTCAAGATTTTAACATCACTCTTTTGATTTGTTTTCAATTGATGTCTATTTGGAATCTTATTTCATGGTATTACACAGAATTTTGAAAAATTAAAGAAAATAGAAAAATGTCAAAAAATGTACAAATATCGTTATTTTCTCAAATCAATCGCAAATTTTGGCAAGAATTTAGGTAAACATATTATACTGGTAACTAAGAATCTTGAAAAAGTGAAACGTTTTACCAGTTAGTATAGTTACATATTCGAAGCACTTTCAATGGTATTTAGGCAGTTTCCCTTATAATATCTTTTTTTAAATAATGACTTTCGCATACTATTGTTTTGCTTGCTAATTTCTTCCTCAAGAAATGTAAATAGGAAAAAAGAACCACTAAATACTTTTAGATAAAAGTAAATAAATTATAGTTAATTATTAAAAAAATCATAAAATGTATTTATAAGCTTTGTCCTTTAAAAGATAAATATATGTTTTAAAGTACTCTTTCTTATATAAATATATATAACATTTTTCAGGCCATCTATTTTGATGCCATCCATTGGGAGTAAGAATTAATTTTAAAAACAAATACAAAGGCATTGTATAGAAAGCTTTAATGAAAACAATCTAAAAGGCTCTTATAAATTTCACTTAACATATAGATATTTCATCCAATATGTATTTTCCAATTTACACCTTCACTATTAACCGATTACAATAAAAAACTTTCTTTACTTATCTGCGTTTTTTAAAATCTATATGTAAGCACAATTCTAAGTTATAAAGTTTTGCAAGAAATTTATTGAATTACACTTTATGGCTTATGTATTTTCCGTTATTGAAATACAAGACTTTATAAATTTTATTTTCCAACAATTTTATTAGTAATATCAGCAAAAATAATTTTTAATACATAGCGAGTATATCCGTGAAATTTATTTTATCCTCTTTTCCTTAGAAACTTTTTTTTTCTTTATTTGGGAATAGAAAAAATGAGAGTTTATAATTTCAGCTTTAAGGAAATATCATTCTACTGGCTTGAATTTCAAAACATCATTTATAATACCTAAGTGCATCCTAATTTATAAAATGAGAAATAAAGTCAACCATTATTTAATTTACGAAAATATAAGGCTTATAAATAATTCTAATTTTTAATATCTTTGATTGAGACATATTTATAAATTATAAGGGTATGCATTTTGTAATTTAATTGAAAATTCATAAAAAAAATAGTGTACATTTGAAAATCTGTTCAACTCATTGCGTTGTATAGTACATTGTTTCATTTGATGAGATAGATTAAATAAAAGTTTAATGCAATTTTCTCAATTTCTGTTGTAAATGGGATGTGTAAATTTTTGTAACAAATGACTTAGCAAACTTTTAATATTTTTAATTAAAATTATGTGTTATCTCTTTTAAATCAAAATTGCATAAATGCTTAAACTACATTTTTAGGATTAAAAGATTTTTTTTATTCATGCTGATCATGGTATGATATGAAATTAATACCACTACTTTATTTCAAATATGCATATATAAATATATTTAAAATTTTGAGTCAAATTTCTAGAAATTACTTGACTGAATGAGAACAGTTAATATTCAATGAAGAACATTTCTCAATAGAATTTAATATTAAAAATTGAAACAATTAATTAATAGTTAAATTTAACATATTCACACATATTAAATGAAATTAAAGAGTTTTTGCTATATCTTAAGATCTTGATACTGTTCAATAATTAAATTTATCAAAAACTGGGTGAAAGTAAAGCAGTTATCTGAATTTCAAATAAAGAAATTATGCATATTTAATACATAAAATTTTGATTCTTAATATACCAAACCTCATACAATTGATTTATTCTGATGTAATCAGATTTCATGCGCTTAAACAATTTACTATTCATTCGATTGAAAGAAAATAAACGTTATTAAATTTCAAATTTCTAAAGTTTCACTATATTTATGTGAATATAAAATATCTAGAATAATTTTCAAGCAATTTTATTATCCATAGTGTTGAAACTCATAATTTATTTCAATTTCATTTTACCATTAAACAATTTGCTAACGCGTTTTCATTTTCTTATAAATACTGTTCCTGCTAAAAAGGTCATTACATTTTCACGTTTCAATTTTATATTTTTTCTTAATTTTAGTATAATGCAAAAATGTGTATGCATCTAAAAATTTTTATGGCAGTGAAGATTATTTATTACAAAATCTTTATGCATTGAAATCCAATAAAAATTTAATAAATGGTATCATTAATTACATACTTACATCAAATAAAATTAATTGTTTCAGAGATACAACATAAACCATATATAATTTGACCGTACTCATACCCTTTATAGCAAATAGAACATTCAAAGCCATAGTTTTCTATTATCTTAATTTCAAATTTTAAATTGTTATATTTTAATCTACTAAATTGCAAAGAAAGTTAAAATTTAAAAATTCATTTTAACACAATTGTGTAAAATGCAAAACCTCCTCCAGTATTATACTTTAGCAGTAAGAACTAATCTCAAACTGATGCAATTTAAAATGCTTATTTGTCAGCGGATTTTATATAATGATAGTAAATAAGAAATGGTAAGCAATGGGAGAAAACCTGACTAGATATCAATAAGAAAGAAATGATGAAAATATTTTTCCAAAGAAAGTATTTTATATGCATTAAAACCTTAGTTGTTTGCATGTACTAAATCTTCAATACTGAAAATTTGAGTATTATAAAAATTGAAGACATTGCTTTTATAAAATAAACTCTAATATTTTTAAATTATGTAATGTTACGAAAATATTTTATTAACTTCTATTATAAAAATTTAATTTTATGATGCTTAAGCACGTTTCAAGTTATTGATATAATAATGCCTATATTTATAAAGATTTTTTTCTGATAGAAATTAAAGCATTGATTTTATTGTATTTCCTATGTATTTTTTATTTTTCATCAAAAAGTAATCAAAACTATCAAATATCATCGTAGCCAAACTAAATATTTTTAAGTTTTTGTCACGCAAAACACTAGTTAAGGTTAGAACACCTGTTCCTTCACTGAAAATATTGAACTATGTTCCCAATTTATATTTGTTCTTGATTTATTTTTTAATGGTTGACTTATTATATAGTTACTGGTAAATATTTTGTGATTTCATGGTGTGATGATTCTTTTTGAATTTCCATGGTAAATTAAAATTATAGAAGGTATATATATATATATATATATATATATATATATATATATATATATATATATATATATATATATATATATATATATATATATATATATATATATATATATATATATATATATATATATATATATATATATACCGAATGAGCCAAAAATTTGTTACAATTTTAAAAATTCATAAAAAAAGAAGAAAGTGAGATAAAGAAGTGTGGTTTTCAAGCAAGGGCTCACAAAATAGTCGAATTTTTTTAGCAACAAAAAAGTTTTAGTTAAAAAAGTCACCTATAGATGGCGCTGACATCGAGAGATTCAGCAGAATTATGCAAATTAATCTTGTGATAAAAGGCCGTGATACTCGAGAATTTCTCATTCGCTTTCAGAATGTTATCATTACCCGATCGAGCGTTGTTGGTGAAGTTATTCTATTTGAACGGAGAGTCAGCAACTATTGCGTTGCGAAAATTTCGCACGACGAAAAGACTGAAGACGAAGAAAGGCCCCATATCGTGTCCTGGAATAGTCAAGCTTGTCAAGAGGTTCGAGGAAACTGGCTCTTTGGAGGATCGCAATGGAAGACCCTCGTTGACGCAGAGCCGAATTACTGCAGTGGAAACCACAATGAATGATTTAGCGGCGGAATCGTCCATTAGGAGTAGCAGTGCTCGCGAAGCTGGAAGAATATTGGATGAGCCTCAATCATCAATTCGACATATCCTCCACGGGATATTGCATCTCTATCCCTACAAACTGCAGTCACTGCAGGAGTTACAACCGGGAGACACAGCTATGCGGGAATCCTTTGCCGAGTGGGCTATGGCAAGAATCGAAAACGACCCTCAGTGGTTGTTCAACGTTTTCTGGACGGATGAGGCGCACTTCACACTACACGGGGATGTCAACACCCATAACACTCGTATATGGGCAACATCTAATCCTCGTGAATACACGACGAAATCTCTGCATCCAGCCAAGTTGACAGTCTGATGTGGCTTCACCTCATCTTTCATTGTTGGACCTTTTTTCTTTGAAGAACAGTGTCCCAGATTGGGCTGGAAAACGTGCACAGTAACCACTAAGCGTTACCTCACTCTTTTGCGTGACAAAGTCGTGCCCGCATTAAATCAAAGAGGTGTGCTATCTGTAATAAACTTTATGCAGGATGGCGCACCACCACATTATACCAATCTAGTAAAACGATTCCTTTTGAGTACCTTTGGTGAAGAGAGACTGATCAGTCAAGGTTGCAAGATCGCATGGCCTCTACGATCACCCGACCTCACTCCGGTCGACTTCTGGTTGTGGGGCTATTTGAAATCACGTGTGTACCGTTCCTCTCCTTCAACATTGGCCGAACTCAAAGATTCCATCTGTCGTGAGGTTTCTGCAATTCATTCCGACATATTGCATTCAGCTAAGGCGACATATTGACACAACTATTCATTCCGACATATTGACAAAACTAAGACGTTGCTAGTCGACTTAGTTGTGTCGCACAATGAACTGGAGGTCATATTGAACAACTGTTATTATCAGAATAAATAAATGGAGCGTACTGTTGTCCTTTTCATTGTGTTTCGGACAATCAGCGCCATCTATAGGTGACTTTTGTAACTAAGACTTTTTTTGCTGCAAAAAAAAAAAAAAAAAGAAAAAAAAAATCCGACTATTTTGTGAGTTTTTTCTTGCAAACCGCACTTCTTTATCTTACATTCTTCTTTTTTTATGAATTTTTAAAATTGTAACGAACTTTTGGCTCACCCGGTGTGTATATATATATAACTAAATATTTTTAATTTAAACACAACTTTATTATATACGTGAAAACAGTATTGAACCAACAGAAATAAGAAAATTACAAAGGTCACAACCTTACTTGGCACTCATCTCTTCAAATTCCCATCACTCACCAAGAGACATTAAATTCCATGAAATATAGACGTGTGTACAGATCTATCGGAATGATGTCAAACTAGATATTTTCTGGCTTCAAGAATAAAATCTCCATCTACAAGCTCGTTGCATCAAAGAAAATAAATTCGGTAGAAAATATTTGAAAATAAAAAAATACTTGAAGTAACTTGTTCACAAAGAACTATCATATATCATGAATATATTTATAGTTTCAATGAATAGTATTCACTGTATTTTTCAGCTTTTTGCATTAAATTTGTTTGTTTTGAGTTTTTTTGGGAATAAAAAAATAAACATTCGAGAAATATGTGGAACAAAATCATGTGAATTTGATAGAATTGTGAAAGTTGAAATTTTTGAAAAACTACTTTAACCTATTGTTTATTGGCCAAACCATGAACATTTTATTTATATTCACATATATTATGCAGAAGCAATTTCACTAATGTATTATAAATTGCATCTTCTTATATGTTAAAATATAAATAGCTATTTTGGGATAATTATGAAAAATATGAATTCTATTTAATTCTTTGGAAACATTTTTATTGAAAGCAATAACATAATATCCTCTTTCAAACTGAAATGATATACAAAGAGTGGAAAGCCCCTTTCAGAACTTTCGATGATATTACTGGTGATATTTGCAAAAATACCAAAATTACTTAGTTTAATGTTATTCATATCTTCATTGCCAAATACGTTAGTATAAATTGTTCACGATACAGAATATAAATAGATACCTAAGAATGAAGGCACAAAATATTTTAATGTATATTGATTTTTAATTAGATACGTTAGATATTTAGAATTCAAAAAGTAGAAAATTAATAAAAAAAACTATTGATCCCTTTTTATTTGCTGTTCAGAAGATTTTTTAATAAATAAAAACTAATTAGTTTTTATAATTAAAAATTCATTAAATGTAGCAAAGTATAATTTCAAATTTAGAATAATAAATGTTAAAGGTATTCCTTTGCAAATTAAAAAGTTCTTCATTTTTTCAGGCAGATGGGATTGAGATTTTCCTTATGCATATAAATTTATCAAAAATGTTTTGCAATATATGCAAGTTTTCTTTTTCATGTGGCTTATTTCGTAAAAGACATTTTAGAAAGAATCTTTTTCTCTAAATTTACAACATTTTCTTTAACTTGAAGAAAAATCCCAAAGATAGCTTATCTTTAAAGTTGCGTGAAATGCAATTATGAATGTATCAAATTCTCTTAATTTTTAAATTAAAATTCATACTTTCTTAGTACTACTGAAAAATAAGAAATAATAAGAAATATTTACAGAATCTGTATGCAGTAAAGGAAATGAGCAGTTTTATAAAAAATGATTTCATAGACTGCTTGAATCTACAATATAGGGCACATCCAAATAAATGACTGAGCAATAGGAAGAAAAAATGATATTTGTTGTCAAATATTAGCAATTAAATAGAATTTAAATTACAGCTAGCCCTGATTTACATAAAATTAAATGAAAATAATGTAAACTGATTTCTAAGAGCAATGTGGGGTCTCAGCATTCTTTAGTTTTCTTGAAATATTTACTGTAAATTTAATGAAAATGTTTATAGATGATATAATGCTTAGAAACAGTTTAATCAACGATGAATTCCTTGATTAAAACATAAAAAGGTAAATAAAGTAATGGCATTTATATGCAAAAATGAATACTCCTAAATAGTGTAGTGCATATAAGTCATTATAGAATAATAAACACAAAAGGAAGAAATTTAAAATATATTTAATACTTTCTATTAATTCCATTAAGTCTTAGAAGCTCTTCATATAAAAAAGATGTTATCAAAATCTATATTTCTAATATTATTGTGAATTTATTGAAAGAAAATTGTTGATCAGACAGTGGCCATTTCAAAAGAAAAATAAATAAAATCTTCAATAATTATTGTCATCAATAAGTTTGGTAGCCCTAATGGATTGAAGATGTTAAAGTAATTTTTACATTGGAATGTTTGTTTCTTTTTCACTCTATTTGATTTACAAAATTTTAAATAAAATATTGAATTTTAACATAATCTCCATCAAGAAATTTTTGAACAATACATTTTTTATGCTTGATAGGTAATTTTCTGCAAGAAAAGTCATTTACAGTTTGTATACAGTGATTTTATTGATTGCAAAATAGAAGTAAGTAATATTCCATCACCTAAATGAATTAATAAAAATCATTCTCATAAAAGAAAAGAGAAACTGTTTTTAGCTGTACCTGATGTCCACATTTAAGATTTAAATTTTATTTGTAATGATTAATAGTATATGTAATATATACTTAGTAATTTTTTTAAAGTACCGATATCCTTATTATAGTAGAATATATTTAAGCCATAATATATCAAACATAACAAAGTGAAAAAAGAAAATACACTTTAACGATTGATAATATAACAATTACTTCTTAAAATATTGGAATTCTAGGAATTGAAAATATCTATACATAATATGGAAATTGTTACAAGAAATTATTCATCTTTATTATTTAAACGCAACGTTCTTAACTAAATTTAAAATTTCCATTTAATTAATTATTTAATACTTTCCATTAATTCTTTTAAATTTTATTTAGAATTAAATTTAATTTTTTAAAATTCTTTTTGAAAATTTAATTTAATTCTTTCATGGCGCAACTTTAATAAATTAGATATATTCATATATAATGAATTATTACGGCATAATGTTTTCATTTACTTGTAAAACAATTATTCATTTAGCTATTTAAATATCAATTGGATTATGAAATTTAATGTTTCAAATTTTCAGAAGTAGATAATTTGTTTAATATCTTTTGGTTTTGTAAAAGTCTTCAAGCAATTTTTTTATTCCAATTTGAAATACACATTGAATTCAACAACAAACCACTTATTTCCTCATTGCCACTAAATTTATAGATTAGAATATGCATTCTGGTATCAATATTTGGGATACTTTATATGAATTATTGCAAAATAAATTCCTTTAGTGGCACTTCATTTTTAAGCTATTATGATAAAAAATGCATTGACATAAATGCCCAGAAATGATGTAGTTTTGAAAATTTATTGCACAAATGTTTTATTATATCAGAAAGAATGTAACTTTCATGGCAAGAGATAAAGGAATTTTACGCTTAATATGCTTTAATGTATTTCATTATCTATGAAATAAATAAATAGAAAATTATGAATTTTTTTATCATCTATCTAATATATGCTTATATCATATCATTTTATCACCCTTTTTATGTGTTTAAAATTTATTTTAAATCTATAAAAGTCAGTAAGGCCAATTATATTGGAGTAAAATATTTTATGTATTATAAATAATCAACTGATAAACCATTTTTAAACAACTTGTGTTTTATCTTTTCTCTTATATCGTAACTAACACAGTTTTATGATTGGTGGCAAAATTATCTGCTACAAAGTTTTTGCAGAATTTGTTTAACTTTTATGTGAATCTAAACTTATTTAAACTACCCCAGTTGATTTCTGTCGTATAATATCTCATCAGTAATCAATGTGGATTCATAAAATTTTGGAAATTAATTTTATAACAAAAAAGAATTTTATTTAAGTTTTGTTAATTTTTATTGACCATACTTTAATTTTTTAAAAATTTATCACATATTCTTACAATCATTTTCATCATTATAAATAACATATATTTCTTAATTACTTTTATAATTTTCTTATAATACATTTCTAATCCAATATTTTACATCAAATATTCTACCATGTGTTATTAGTAAAATAAAATGATTTCAGTTGGAAATTTTTTTTTATTTGCTTATATAATGTATATTATTTTAAAATTAAAAAGCGTCAAAAAATCATCATTATAAATTATGTGTTAAATATCTTTGAGAAACAATAAATTTGTTAACATATATTTTGTTCATATTAATTTCTTTTTTCATACTTAGAGTGAAAAAAAATTGATTATGATACTGCTGTCTGAATTAAGTAGAAATAAATTTGGTCTTCATCTTCATTTCATCTTTGTTATTAAAAGTTTTAAATCATTTGCATATGAATTCTGCATGTCACTTATTCAAAATCTCACATGTTAAATTTGTTCATTGCAAACGCATTTTATCATACAGAAATTATTCATCCTTTGAAAATCATCCCACGACTTAGAAAAATATTTTCCACTGTTTCAACGTCATCTAAAAACTGAGAGAAATTTCATGATTTGGTCTCGAGCCATTTACAATATGGATGAGAATTTCATTAGTTGTCAGAAAATAAATCTATCATAATTCGCAACATAGAATAACACAAATTTCTCGTTTTCCACGTTATTTTTCATCCATACTTTTATTCATAGTAAAAGACATTTGTTTAAAAATATTGTAATACTTTGAACAAATCATTATGCAATGATATGAAAGACAATTGCTATTGGTGACTACTAGAATAATAGAAATCATATTCAAACATATCATATTATCTGAAATCTTAATTAAATCAGAATGATTAATATTCCTTACGTTTGTTAAATATGCTAAAACTTTACTCACATGTAATCTTATTTTATGATTATGATTCAAAATAGAGAATTAAATTTTAATGACAAATTCTCTTTATCAATTTGTCAAAATTTACCCTCACTCATTTTTATCGTACTACATTGGTTTATAATATATAATATACAATAATTAACATTAGAAATATTTTAAAGTAAAACATTTAATTATCAAAATACAAATTTTTCATATTAAATTTTGTTTCAGGTATTTTGAATTTTAATGTTCCAAAAATAATCACAGATACGAATTGAAATATGCTATACTAAATTATTTGTGATACATAAATTTCACATTTATATCGTAATAAACAAATTTATTTCTTTTTATTCTCTTAAAAGTTATTTAGAATTTCTTAGAAAGTTGATTTAGATACATGTTTTAAAAGTAGAAAATTGGAAGTTTCATAATTATTTGTTAATATAAATTTTATATTCATTAAATTAATCTATAATTAAATTATTTAGCACACATTTATTAGGTTGTAAAATAATAAGTTAATTTTTATGAAAAATATTGTCCACAAGCATAAACTTTGTACTTACTTTAATTAAATTATAAGAAAGAACAATAATCTACATTAAACCTAAGTATTCAAATTAATCAGAAATATGCATTTCATTTTAAGCTCTCTTAAGATTTCTTAACTTTCTCTTCCTTTTAAGAAAATTCAGTTTTCAATTTTATGCATTGTAACAAAATCAGAGTAATCTGATATAGTAATGAAAAAGTAGGAGCTTTCTGATAAAATGTAGTAAGTGGATCATTTAAGTAACATCCAGCAAAGATGTGTATTTTTATTCTATAAACGGGTATATGTATTAAAAATAAATACTAGAAGTACCAAATAAAATTGGTATTGAAGAAACATTGATATTTAGTTGAAACAGAATTCGTAAGAAGATCATATATTGAAAAAATATTAAAACTACATATGGAGCAAGAAAAAAATTTCCAACGATTTTTAGACTTTTTTGAATATTTAAATCAATAAAATATAGGATAAATACAACTGATAAATCTGTTGTATGCATAGTGAATGAGATATTTAAAATTCAAGCGGAATTAACTAAAATGTAGAAATATAACACCAATTTTGATAAATAAAACATCGATAAATTGCAAGAAGTTATACTCTTGTCAAGTTCTTGAAAATTCAAAAAATAGTTAATTGATATTTGAGAAATAATTATTTTTATGATAGTTGAATTTTTATTTCTAATGCAGATAAAATATATTTTTTGAGACTTTTAATATATTTGTTATTTGTGTTGTAAATAATCATTCGATGATCACATTATGAAAATAATTATATTTTATCCCTTTTTTCATAATAAACAATTAATTTAAAACGCCTGTTACGGGCAAATTGTTTTATTTGATGAGTTGTAATTTTTTGATGAACATTAATTTAAATGTTAACATAAATTTAGATGCATTAAAATTAATGTCCAAAATATTACATCCAAAGCAAAAGAAAATAGGTATGCTCATAACAAGCGATATTTCAAAATTCTATAAGCAGATATTGTATAAACAAAATTTTCTTCAATTCACAAATCCTATATTCTGAAATCAATTTTGATCTTTTTTCATCTTGATGCTTAATGAGAGCATTTACAGTAAGATAATAACTGTTATTTAAAATATTTAAGAGCATATTTAATATTTTCTAAGCTTATATAATTTAATATAGCTGTTATTATTGAAAATTTTGTTATGAAAAACTAACTAAACTTTTCGTAATTGCCATCAAAATATAAGTGATTTTTAATATACTAATAAACATTCTAAAGTTTATAAATGACTAAAGATTACAGCTAACAGTTTAATTAGAATACAGGGAAAATAAATTAAAAAGCACTCTAACGTTACGAACAAAATAGACATTTTCTTATCATGGGCTATAAAACATAAACTGCGAATATTAAAACTGTTTTTAATGATAATCAGCACGATAACATATGTAACGTTAATGATTATTAAATAATACAAACTTTCAAGCAATTTCAAGAGTCTAATTTTCATTAGTTTGAATTTTGTGATAGATATACGTCTCTCTCTCATTTTTAAATAAATCTAAACTATATATACATATATATATATATATATATATATATATATATATATATATATATATATATATATATATATATATATATATATATATATATATATATATATATATATATATATATATATATATATATATATATATATATATATATATATATATATATATATATATATATATATATATATATATATATATATATATATATATATATATATATATATATATATATATATATATATATATATATATATATATATATATATATATATATATATATATATATATATATATATATATATATATATATATATATATATATATATATATATATATATATATATATATATATATATATATATATATATATATAAATGTGGAATTATGTTTCTTAAATGAAATAAACCATTTTAAGAAAATGTTTTAAGGAAAAACAGAATATTCTAAAATATTCTAAGAAAATTTTCTTTTCTTTAGTTATGAAAAGAATAAGTAACCGGAACAAATGTTTACTTTTAAAAGAGCAATTTTTATGCTCAGAAAGTGACATCTTACCGATGTTGCAGAAAAAGAAAACAGAAAAAACTATATAAAAAGGTTTTTTTTTATTTTATTTTCCTAAAAAATGTTTAACATTCTCCCAAGCTTTCACTTTGGGCGATCATTTTGATGAAAAAAATCCCTTGATGGGAGAGAATTTATTAGTTTTTTTGTTGGAAATTGTTGTGTACTTTGAAAATCTTGTGTTTTTACGAGTGCATAGTTTTGTATTCCACAGACAGGAACAAATAAATTTACAATATACGCACGTATAAAAAAATGTTTCAGTAAATGAAAGCGATCTCACGATAAAAGAATGTTTAAAAAAATTTATTCTTATTATGTAATAAAATAACATTTTTCCTAAGAAGCGAAGATTTAAAAATTCTTGAATATTAAAATTTACTTTAAGTTTTAAAATTAAATTAATTAATAAGCTAAATATTAAAATTGTTGAAGTATAATGCATAAAAAGTAAATCAAATGTGCATGCAAACACTTTTGATACTGTTTTGCATAAATTAATTTAAATCAGTAAGCACAAAACGTAAAATACAAATTTATTTTTTAAAAGCATTTTTAAGTAATCATATGAAACATTTTATTTTTTTAAATATTTCAATGTAGATTGTTGGATTAAATGTTAGTTTGTACATTTCTAATTTCGAAATGATCTTTCTCCGTAGTAGAAAATGATTTTAAAGAAATGAAAACCAATAGAATGAAAAAATTGCTATGTTAATGTTTTGAAGACAAAGTCTATTATATAAATAAAAAATAGTATAATATCTAAAGATTCTTGTAAATAAAAGTGATAAAATATCCCTTGTATCTTCAAGTAACAAAACGTAGCTAGCCTCATGTAATGTAGCGAGCTCTATAAAGTCTTTGTGCGACAAAGCTTGACAATAGTTTTCTAATAATTCTTTCTTAAACATTTCATTTTTATTACTTACCGTATAAAAGTGTTTAAAAATTGCTCCAAAATTTATCTAATATTTCCAAGCAATTATCTAATATGTCCTGGATAAATTATCCAAAATTTTCCAAGCAAGAAATATGATCGAAAAGTGATATTCTCTATGAATTCATGTCCCATTTGGGTTTTACGAAAATTCAAAATAAAGCAAAGAAAAGGATTTTATTTCAGCTGTAAAACAGATTCCGATTTCAAACACAAAGAACAAATTACGAAATAAATTAATAATTTTATTGGAACATTTATTTCATAATCTTTATAGCATGTTTTGGCACAAATGAAAAGTATTATATTCTATAAATTCATGCCTAATTATATCTTCACGAAATATTGAAATAAAGCAAGGATAACTCATAGTTTTACTTAAAATATATATACTTCACATACAAAGAAGCATGAATTATGAATTAAATAAGAAATTGTATTGAAATACATATGTCATAAACTTTAATGAAATAAGAAATACTTTGTGAAAATTCCAATAAAATTAGTAATTTAATAATTAAATTGATATTCATCAATTTTTTATTTTAGACTTTCTTTCTCAAAATCTATCTATTTAATTAAAAACTTGAAATATATATATGATTCCATCTGATTTAACTTTTAGCATTTAACATTTTATCCTATTTTATAAGATTAAATTAGTATGTTTATGATCGCGACTTTTTGCCTAAATCAATATGATTATAAAATAGTGCAATACAAAATATTCAAAGTTAGAAGGACACACAAATATCTAAACATTTTTTACAGTAAATGTACAGAATTTATAGTCTAATATCCAAATATCAATCATACTGTAGGGCGAGTTGATTTCAGCATTCTCTTTTACAAAAACTAATCACACTAGGCTTGTAGAATATTTCATTTATTGATACCATTTATGATTCAAAATTCAGACGATATTTAGTGGTAATGCTTATTATTTAAGTTCTACAGAATGAGCAGCCATTCAATTGGGGCACCTACTTGCAAAATTAGACGTCGACATAGTGTGATGGGAAGAGAAGTTAACTTTCTTTGTCACATTAATTTTTTTTATGATTAACAGTTCAACAAAATTTTAGCTAAGCAATTAATTGAGAGGTACTTGTTCAGTATTTGATTTTAAGAGTGTGTGGACTCATATATCTGCCAGGTTATATATTGTCTCATCAAATTTCTGAAAAAATTTAAATTATCATTACTAATATGGCTAGTAATAATAAAGTAAGGACTCGCACCATTTTCTTCTGAATTAAGTATTATATTTCCTTTTAAATGCAGACTCTTTTAAGTACTTAAAAACACGCAGTTTTGCCATAATAATGCATTAACCAAACTTACTGACAATTATATGTTTTATAATAATGAGCAATTATTAAAATTATTAAATCTAATTTACACTTACTTTTATAGATGTATTATTTCAAACCGCAAAAGGAGATGGTTGAATATTTTTTACATAATGCATTATGAATTTTAGTTTTGCATCTTTATTATAAGTATTTTAAATCTTTATAAGATTAATATTTGCACGATTTAAAAAAGAAGAAATATATTAAAATAACTTAAAATTAATGCATGATTAATATGATTAAAGATGATTATTTGCACAGTGTTTCAATTCTTTATAAATGAAATATTTTACATTCTTTTTGTTCACTTCTTCTTTTAATTATAAAATAACTAACTTATAGTTAGTGTTTTAATTTAATTTTAAATAAATGTTAAAAAATTACAATTTATGTAAAGTATTTTTTAGAGAAAACACTGTTTTTTCTTGATTGATTTACAACTAGAAAATATAATTCTTAGCAAGTATATTTCCAATTAAAATATTTTTAAAATCACAATAGAAATAAGTTATTTTACGTAAAGTTTTCTTAGTTAAATTATTTTGAAAAAAACATCAAGATAAAAGAAAGACAAATTGCCAATTAAAAAAGAATTCAATTATCAACTATCGAAAACAAACTCGGTAATTTCTTTGTTTGATCCAATTCTTTCTCTTGACTAATTTCTTCTGATAAGATAGCATGTAATTTTCTTATAGCTGATGGGATTTATGTGTGATTTGAGTTATTTCATACTGTATGTATATTCTAACAATTTAAGTAAAGTACTTTTCACGCTTCGCTAAAATCATTGTCATGAAATAAAGATGTTTTTTAAGCAAAACACAGACACACATCTAGTTTGTCTTATTTAGACATGATAGCATTTGCAAAATTCACAAAATATTCATGTTTATTAAAAAAATATTTTATTATCATTAAAGTTTTTAAAGAATATATTAAATTTTCTTAAAATTTTATATGCTGATTTTTATAAGACATATCTTTACATAAATATTTTAAATTTTTTTACAGATCTTCTCTGAAAAAAAGTAACAAAAGATTTTAAGTTAAAAATAATAAAAACTAATTATAGAAAGCTTGAATGAAAAAAAGCATACTAATTATGTGTACTTATGTAGATAAAATAAAGTTTAAGAGAATTCAATAACTTTATGGTCTCATAGAAAATGTCCCACAGATTTAGAGATCAATATAAAAAATCTAACACCAGTGTTTATTATATAATTGAAAATGTTTATTAGTAACACATATTTAATAAATCCCTACATTTGGTGATTTGAAATCTAAGCAAAAATAGATATATTCCTTTATTTTAGTACTTTTACTTACTCCTGAAACAATGAGGAACATTAGATTTCGCTTCTAATAATATTTTTTGTATCAGTGACATGTTATTTCAAATAATTCCTTTGATACCAACTCACAAATATAGCTATCTGTAGTAAATTTTAAAAGTAAAAAGAAATTAAATGCATTTTAACTGTTCTTATTAAATCATTGAATGTTTCTGAATGTCTTTTAACATGAAATATTCAAAGACTATTTTTATCACTAGTGAAATACAAGGTGATAACTTTATTCTGCGTTGACAATATTGTCATGCTTTTGATTAGTTTAATTCATGTCCAACACATTTATATAAATTTCATTTCCTTAACAGACCTTAATACTAATAAAACAAAAAGGTAGTTTTTATTTCCTTTTGTAAAATAATATGCCAAACTAACAACAATAAATAATTAATTGAGACTGGATTAAGGCAAATTCAGATTTCCAGAAAGCTGAATATCAACAGACAAACGGTATCACGCACTATAAGGCAATTTTTGGAGCTTGACCATGATGGTGATAGACACCGAAAACCAAAAAAAAAAATAATAATTAAATACCAATAAAACTCGTAAAATTATTTAGAAACTAATTAACTGAAATCCAAAAAACTCTATGAAAAAAATAGCTTAAGAAATAGTAGTTAACAGAGAATCAGACAAATTGCAAAAGAAGAACTTGGACTTAAGCCATATAGACTTCGAATAGTACAGAAACTAATTGAGCAAAGTAAGCAAACACGCTTGCAAAGATGTCGAGCTCTCCTTCGAAAGGCTGAACTAGCAGCCGAATGGTTATCTCTCTTACCTTCAGTTCAACAGTTCGTGGGTTCGAATCCCACCTTGGGCATGGATGTTTGTAGTGGTTTGGAATCCACTTTAAACCGTAGGTCCTGGTCTAATTAGCACTTGTGTGCAAAAAATGACCATTGAGTGATAAACAAACAAACATCTCCTTCGAAAGACCGCAAAAGGTGAATAGAAGCATTTCATCTTCACAGATATAAAAACTTTTCACAACTGAACAATCCTATACTCGACAAAATGACTGTTATTGGTCATCTGATTGTCCTGGAGCTGCCACAAGAGTAAAACGTCGGTGAAAACCACAATCAGTTATGATTTCGGAAGGCATTTGCGAATCAGGAAAAAGTTCTTTGATTTTCAGAGATCAGGGCATCAAAATGAACAAGACCGGGCACTGCAATGAGATTTTACAGTTGGTTTTACATCCTTAGACCCAAAAACATTTTAAAAACATCATCTGAACATTTAAACAAGATTTTGTCCCTTCTTATAGAGCAAAAGCAACGCAAGACCAATGTCAAGCAAATATTCCGGATTTCACACCTGTGGGAATGTGGCCTCCATATTCACCTGACTAAACCCAATGGACTATAGTGTTTGGTCTATTCGGCAATCAAGAGTATGCTCTAAACCATATCGAAGTTTGGAATGCCTAAAGGCTACTCTTAAGAAGGGATGAGGTAAATTAACGGCTGATGAACTGTGGCCTTTTTCAGAAAATTTTAAAGGTGTTTGCGTTGCTTAAGGCTCTGTATCGATACCCAAGGGTGCCATTTTGAAAATACTTAAATATGTTATATCTAAGTAACAAATGACTTAAGAAAAATCAATTTTTTGAAAATAAATCCCTTATTTTTAGTTTAATACAATATTTTTTGTCAACAGTATATTTTTTGTCACTAATGATTTTATTCAATCGTTGACTTAAAAACTATTTTCCAGAACTCCCACTCATTAAAGAGAGTTTACGCGATAGATTTATCACTCTTACTCACATTAATATTTGATAAAATTCTGTTAATTTCATTTTAAGTAATGAAAGGTATTGATGCATAGTAATTATTTTAAAATATAAAATAAAATTGAGACGTTTTATTGTAACTCTTTCGATTGAAGAATAAAAATGAAGTGTATATTATACCATATTTTAAAGTTGTGAATATCTAATTTAAAATTATCAAAATCCTTTTAACAAATACAAATTTATGTTAATAAAATAAAAATAAACAAGGAAAAAATTAACCAAAGCGTCATTAGAATTAAGAATTTAAAATTTTTCTGTTATACTCAATGAATAGCTAATAGTGACAAATTTTCGTACCAATTTATTTACCTTATTGTCTCAATTAGCACTGTAAAATTATTATGACATCTCATCTAATTTATATCCAAATCCTTAGCGTTTTTAAATTAATTTGAATGACTATTCAAAATGTTAATGTATTATCAAAACTTCCTGATTATTGAAAACAAAAAGGTAATTCTCTCTCACACACCCGCAACTAGATTTTCATTACTGTAATATGATAGCAAACTTCAAGTTACATATTAATTAAATTCCTAGAAGTGGTTTTAATGGCTTCCCCGCGAAAGGAGTTGGTTTTGATTTATAATTATGTACCCTTATGTAAACTATTGAAAAGTTAATTATCTCATAGGAATATATGATCCCCTTTAAAAAAGAGCTGTTACTTATTAAAATATCCATGAAGGTCAATATTATTGGAATTAATGTACATTTTTCTAATATTAAGTGACGATCATTGAAATTTATTTTGTAATGGAAGAATTGCAGAATTTTCAAAAATTCGAAAACCATCAATTAAAGTTAAAGTTAAGGTTGACATACTTGTGAACTTTATTTCTTTTTTATTAGTAATTGTAATTTTAAGTAAACTATCTTATAAAACTTATTTTAATAAATTTAGAGTAAAAATAATTAGAGATAAAAATAATTCAATTAGGAGAATCTGTAAATTAAAACATAATATTGCCAGATTAATTGTTGTGTGACCATGGTTACAACAACATTATTTGGTATTTAAGTAAATTTACTATCATACAATCAGAAAAAATTCGCTACAAAGACTTAAAAGCAATGTGTTTAAAAAAGAAGTAAAAATTAATTTAATCGATATAGATTAAACGAAAATATTATCATATATATGATATCAGATATATAGCCTACTTTTGCATTTTTCATGACATGTAAGGAAACACTCCTAAATATTTTATAGGTATTCTAATCCAGAAAAAACATTTAACCCTTAGGGATGTGATAAAAAGAGAAAAAATAACGAATTCTGAAGTTTTACGACACTTAAACAAACGTTTGTACCCTCATCAGTTTTCCTTCTGGCGAGGCCATAAAACGTTTCCGACTTTTATAGTCTGAGAAGAGAAAAACTGAGAAAAGTTCTTATTTCAAAAGTAACTAGGCAAACACCCACAAAAGTGATCCATCAAACTCTTAAAACAGCTGACAAATCCAATGACATATTCCAGCTAACATCAACAGTCTTCCTCATCTCAGAATCAAAACAAAACTAGTATAAGACCTCTTCTATAATTAGCCGAAATTCTAGCAATGTATTATTTTACAGTTGAGCAATTCTCTCCTGCATTTGTGTGCTTATTTTGTGTTGGAAGAATATAAGTACTAATATTTTAAGCGTGTTTCAAGATCTTCCTCCATCTTGTTAATGGATAAAATGTGTTTGTTTTCGAATAACATGATAACATAAAACTAAGTACTTTGGTTAGTTTTGAAGTGTTAAATATTTGTCTGAACACAATAAAAGTTAAATTTATCTATCATAATTTTTTCAAGTAAATAAGTTTCCTTAACTAAATTATTTATAGAAATAATTTATTTAGGGACCATAATCAAATTTCTGGACAGTAATCATTTATGGACCGTAAATCTGTTTCTAGACTTCTTGCATTAGTGGAATAAGATCATTATTAATTAGGCTCTATATAGATATAATTTAGCGAATTGCTTATAAACTAAATTTTAATTTTTATAATTTCTTGATGCGTATGTTTCTACAAACATTTAAAATCACGATATCATAAAAATATGAAAAGATTTGATTATTAAATATAAAATGATTACACCCTTTCGTGATAGTAAAAATTACAATGGATAATAATATGATATAAAGCAGAAAGCGTAAAAATTATAATGTAAAACAGAAAGCGTAAAAATTATAATGTAAAACAGAAAGCGTAAAAAATATAATATAAAGCAGAAAGCGTAAAAATTACAATGTAAAATAGAAAGCGTAAATAATATAATATAAAGCAGAAAGCGTAAAAATTATAATGTAAAACATAAAGCGTAAATAATATAATATAAAGTAGAAAGTGTAAATAATATGATATAAGGCAGAAAGCATTATTTAAAGCATTATTAAAGCATTATTTCCAAGCTAGAAGAATAGAAAGCATTATTTCCAAAAATATCATTAAACAAAGTTATCTTTTACATACTACAGTCAAAAATATCATACTCTTAATAATATAAAAGAAATATTTTTAATAAAATATAAAACCAACATGCAATGTAAAAATATTGCGATAAGCATGTAAAAAATAATAAAATTGATTAATCATGCAAACATAATTCAAATTAACTAATTATAACTCAATATTAGGATTAAAATGAAGTAATATTAGGGATATAAAATACATCATAAATATAACACGAATAAGTAATTTAAGATTGTTAAATTACCGATTAACATCTTAATGCAATGTAAAATATATAAGAAAATAGATTTCCTGAATTTAATGATAATTTCTCTTTGACTTTAAGCAAATAAAAACAATTTTTAAAATATTTATTGTAATTCTTGTTGTTCAATTTTCGGTACATATTACATAAAAAATCTTATATAGTTCCTGATTCTGGCACCTAGAAAAAATCTGAATAATGATATGAATTTAGTTTTAAAGAAAACAGAGTTTTATTTCTTGGCGCATTTTCAAAGTTTCATCCGAAAAAATTGGGTTGAATCTATTTGAACTCGCTTTAAAATAAGGTCGAGCAAGTACGTTTTTAGCACGTGAAGAACTTGATGCGGTGGAGGATAAAGATCCACACGCACATGATATGTTTTTCTTCCTTAGTTTAATAAAAAAGCATATAACTCTGTTTATATCTAAATAACTTATGCTATGTGTAGAAAACGTAAAAGAGAAACTTTTAACAATGAATATCAGTTTTATTAAATTTATGTGAGATTTTCTTTGCAGTTTTTTTTTTAATTTTTCAATGAATTCATTCTAAAATAGCAAACAAGTTAAACTGTTTTTAAAATGGAATTTTTATTTATAATTTAGATAAAAACCTGATTATATATATACTCTAAAAGTTACTTACAATTATCATTTTATGAAATCTTGTACTAGTTTTAAGCATTAAATCCCGATCTGGTAACCAAATATTTAGGGCTACATTCAACAGTTTGTGAGTTCTAATCCCACATTAGATTAAAAGTAAGTCCGATTTAATTATGATTTATACAAGAGATGCAAGCAAATAGAATTTTTAAATTTTTAAAAATGCAAAATTTAATGATGAATATCATTATATCTTTATTATGTATTATAGTTTAAACAGCTTTTAAGCTTTAGTTAGTTTTTAGTGTTTGGTAAGTATTTTTAGTATTTCTCGTAATTAGTATTTTTCTTAAGGAATAAAGCTTTACACTGAGCTAGAAAACGTAATAGCAATATTTTTTAAAATTTCTGTAGTAAGACTTTTGAAAAATACAGGTTTTAAACAGAAATATTTTTATTATTTACACATAAAAAGCGATTCTTACAAAATTTAAAAGTTTGTGCTCTCTCAAATCGTTTCATCAAGTAATAAATTTGTCCGCATACCAAGAAAATTTGGTTATATTTTGGTATTTATTGCGATATATAAAGCAAATTTTTTGCAAAAGGGATT
The DNA here is from genome assembly GCA_030067965.1 of Latrodectus elegans. NCBI lineage: Eukaryota > Metazoa > Arthropoda > Arachnida > Araneae > Theridiidae > Latrodectus > Latrodectus elegans. The sequence continues at coordinate 111,907,091 of CM057814.1, read as the reverse complement.
ATTTAATACACCGAAGGTAAATACAGCCTGATGAAATTTAATATTACTTTGAATGTTTCGAAATAATCACCATAAATCCCAGTGTTAGCTGTGAATGTATTTCAGATAATAAAATTACTATTGAATTGACTTACACATTTTACTACCTTTACCATCAATTAATATTGTAAGGAATATTAGTATTTATAATTGAAAAATGTCATAAAATCTCAATATTGTACGAAGAAGACTTACAGGATGTAAAACAGAGAGATTTTATCAACACTAGTTATCCTGATTGTTATAAAGAAATTTAATATTTTAAAACTTCAATTTATATATAATCAGTGTAAACACCATTAATATAAGTAGAAGCACTGAAGGTAATGGAAACAAAATATTGGAAATTTTAACTTTCTCGGTAGTTATTTTAATTATATTAATTAAATTTAATCAATCAAAATATCTATAAAATATTTTCATTGTTCTATAAATATCTTGAAGGTTAGTTACTGAGCACCAGTTTGTAGTTCGAAAAAAAGATTAAAAGCAGAAATTTAGTTAGCAGCATTAAAGAAGAAAATCAATTTTATAAATATGATAAGTACATGTAAGCAAATATAATAACTTATGTCAAATAACTCATAGTTTACCAAGAAGTTTTTAAATAAAATAAATTTATTTTATCTTTCTTTAGGTATTAGACCCCACTTAACAGTTCATTTACACTCACAAAAGAATTCAAGTTTAGAAAAAAGCTAGTCACCTTAATGTTTTTCTTTATTAAGACTTCTAGATTTTAAAATATTTAAGAAATAAACTGTTGAGAGATCAACAAGAAAATAAATTTTCTTAATATACCTGGCTCAAAATCATCCTTTTTTCTGTATATTATTTATGATCTAAGGGAATAACAAAATGGTTTGCTTACTCAGGATCAAGTAAGCTATAAAGAATATTAATATCATCCCTTTCAGTCACAAAATATCTAAACGATAAGGAGAATGACTATTTGTGATCCTCCCTAGATTATAAGAAAGCAAGGAAGATGGTCATAATGGGCTCCAAAGAAAAACATGCTTTGCCACGAAGAAAAAAAGAATAGTAAATATTCTTTCAAAGTAGGTTTTTTTTCCTTCTCATATGATAACCAAGCAAACGGTAAAAGATTTCTCTTTTATCTATTTTAATCAGATACATCCAAGATTTTAATCATTCTTTGGGAATGAGATAAAATGAAAATATGTGTGTTCTTTTGATATTCTACTTAATAGACATTTTAAATTATTTTTCATATATGTATTTCTCTTACTATTAAAATGAATTTTTATCACATTATCTAAGGAATTCAAAACGTGTTTTTAATAAAATTAGATTTGTGAGTAAATGGTAGAGTTAATGCATAGAAAAGCAAACATTTTAAATATTAATCAATTTTCTTATTTTTTTAAACCAGACGTGATTATGAAATTTTATTATATATAGATTTATTATATTATTTTGTAAGTATTTTTATTTAATAAATAAAAATCTGAATTTGTTTAAAACACAATCTCATTTTCAAAAATTATTCTAACAATAAAAATCACTATTTACAATAGTAAGAAATTTTGATAATTTTTCATGAAATTAAATATTTTTATGCATCTTGTAGAAGCATGTGTGATTTTTTGATTAAAGTTTTTGTATTACACTTTAGGTTATAAATCATTGAATAAAGAAATTTAATAAATGAGGAACAGAATATGAAGTTTATAAATTAATTTTTTTGCATTTAAATACAAACATTAAAGTCAACTAAGCAGGCAGCAAAGTTGAAAATTATAATCAAAATAAAAGATAACTTTTGATACAATGGAAAACATTACAAACGGAAGTTTTTCTTTTACTTTTTAAATTTAAATCTGCAATTCTTACAACCATACTTGAATTTACTATTATTTGTAAGAAAATTTCAGGTCAAATATTTTTTTATTAATTTATGCACTGATGAAATTTCAATGTTGTTAAATTCTTTATTTAAGTTGTTAGAAATATTTAGTTAACAATTCTTAAACATTCTACTTAAATGTTCTAATTAATTTTCATTTAAATTTTAGATGTGGAAGCTTTTTTGTGAAAACTGCTTTATTTCAGAAATGATTTAATGATTGCTATTATACATGTCAATTCCTTTTCCGAAGTTTATGTTGGGTACTGCTAAATACTTTAAGTTCCAATTGACTCCAAATTTGCATAAATAAGTTAAATCTAATTAATTCATTTTTTTCTTTTACTATATCCTGGGATTTTTAATTTATAATCCAAGCAATTCTTAAAATTTCATAAAATAGACATAAATCTGTTGATATGTAAATTACAAACTACCAAAATATTAATTTTAATTTAACAGAAATTATTTTCCTCTCTTTAAGATATTGAAAGATTTATATTCGTTAATAATAGAAAAAAATTATTGAATTTATTTTTCTTTAACAAATTAATTTATTAATTTTAATATATTTTGGCTTATAGAAGATATATATTCAGACTAAAAAACGTCGAAACATTTAAAATATTTAAAATACAAATTGAATATAAGATGTTTATTTTTAATAATTGTTTCTTTTATGTTTTATTTCAATAAATTTTTTGATTGTACAGTCATATAAATTTTTCATCAATAAAATTTCTTTTATCTGTAACGTTTCTTGTTAATAAACAGTTAGAAAGTGTGATAAACCATTATATCACATGAAATTTACTTCAATCATAATGTCAGCAGACATTATTTAATTAATTATCTATTATTGGTTATTTCATAAAATGTTTTATGTATAGCTTAATATTCAAAATACAATAAAAAAATTATGAATATTCAAGCAACTAAAATGTACATATGAATGATTAAACATATGAATAGTTGCAATAAATGAAAACTAAAATATCTTAACGTGAATAATTTTATCCGACAATATTATTAGTTAAAATTAAAGTTTATATGAATCTCAGTAAAGGGTGATTGTATTGTTTGATGACTTTCTCTTTTCCATTTTTTACGTTGGTGGTGTTCTTGTAACGGATGACAGATTCGGACTTCAATACATACTGCTTCTGTTGACAGAGTTAAGTAAAAAATTCCTTAATCGGACGCATTCAAGTTAAAATATGACGTCATTTCAAACCATTGCATAAATGGAGAGAATATCGATTAAAGAATTTTAATAAACATTCACGTGCAAGGAAAATACAGATCACTTTAAAATATTTTTCACTTTTAAATACAGTATTTTTTGAACGGGCAGCTTTCCTGTTTCATTAATTATGTTATACACTCCCTCGTTGCTAATTTCGGGATGTAAGATGTCACGCAACTGCCATTAGTTTTGCTAAGCCATGTCAAGTAATGATAAACAGGACACGTCTATGTCTTTTCTTAAGGAGACATGAAGTTAATATTAGTTCGAATTCTTTTATTTATTTTGAAATAAATTTTGCATAAATCTAGAACTTTTAATTCCTTTCACATTAAAAATAGAAATGAGATAGTTGTACAAAAAATAGATTAAAAATACTGCTTAAAATTTGTAACAAGAAATAAGTAGCCTTACATAAAATGATTGAAATTAGCATATGAAAGTTGCATACTAATTTTCTATAAGAACAGAAAACACATATCATATTAAGTCAATGTCTTTTCAGTTAATTGCGCAAGATTATCGAAATATGTTTTCAGATGTTATTTAAAAAATTAATTATGATTGTCACACTTAAAATATATATTCAATAATAAAATGAAATTAAATTAAATTAAAATTAAAAAATAAACTATAAAAATTACAATTAAATTCAGATCAGGAAAATTTTTCTGGTGATGACTATTTCACTCTTTTTACCATAATTTAGCAGATTTCTGATTAAAGAAGTTTATTTTAAATAATTGCCTGTAATGTTTATTAATTTTGACTACCAATTTCAGAAAAGTTTTGTATGTTAGAAGGAAAATTTTTATTTAATGATAACTGATGTTTCTAAATTATTATCTATCATTAAAATTACTATTTATGGTGTTCGGTAATGAATATGCTCAATGATTTTTTCTCGAATATGTATTTTAAATTAAAGGGTTTATCAGCATACATATTTAAAATAACGTATGTGATTACCTTAAACATTGTAAAATCACATTTAACCTGTTTTTAAATACATATTCCTTAAATCTACATTTTTCCATAATAATTCCTTTGGATGGATCATAAATTAAAAACAAAAATTTTCTATTAGTACCAATTTGCGAACTTATAAAAGTAAATTAGTGCACTGTTAACATTCTACACATCTGAAAGTCATTTAGTCTATTTATAAATAGACAATTTTACTCGTATATTTGGCATTAGAAGTTTCACAAATATCAACGTTGATACTGAATGCAATCATATATATTTTTGCTTTCCCATTGTCCCTTAATTTTTCAGAATTAATTGTATTTTAGAATTAGAAAATTAATTTAATTAATTTATTGTAAATATTATTGACATAACTTTTTAGCCGATGGTTTGCTGAAATGATTTAAAATTTTATCAACGTTATTACATATTTAAATTTGCATTTTCAGAAATCATTACAAATAAATTATATATTGAATAATGTTATGTGAAGTGATTTAATGGCACGAAAGTTGTGCCTGTAATCGATCTAATCTTGATGTACTCTTGTTAAAAGAAACGATATGTAAATTTCAGTTACTTTAATAACACACAACAAAATGTAGTCAAAAATTTCTCTGAAGTTTTATGAATAATTTAAGGAAATTTAATAATTGAAATATTTACTGGGAACATTCATAACATTTCCTAAGAAATAAATTCTTTACCATTTAAAAATAATACTAATATTTATGAAAATTAGAATTACATATTTGAAGTACTTGTTAAAATCCTATTTCGGTCCACAACTTGGCAAGTGCTGGAAAAACGGTGATTAATATTTTCTCGCCAACCAAAATGACATGATATTAAATGATTGCAAATTTCCAAAATTGTGATTTCAAATATTTTTTATTAAGATATATTTGCAAAATTTATAAATTCGAATACTGTGATTTTTAATTACAGAGTAACTGTTCTTATTTGCACTTTTATGCGATTTCAAATAATTTTGATTAGTGTTAAGTTTCAATATTTCTTATTACTTACATAATTATAAGATTCTGAATATCACAATTTATAATTTTTTTTACAGTTTGTCACATTAATCTGAAATGTTAAAAAGATAATTTTATTTGATTAATGATGATTTACTTTATAAAATATAAAAAATAAACCGTGAAAAAACAAATGATACTTATGCATTACTTAAAAAAAAAAAAAAAAAAAAAAAAAACGACTTTTTTAAATATTTCATTTCAACTAATCATGCAATAACGCTATAGCAATAATGTGACTAATATTGAATTTTTGTAAATTTAATAAAGCAATAAAAAATAATGATTAACGAGAATATTTTTTAATTAGTTTTGAAAATTAATATATTTTTATTTTTTCTGACGCGCTTACTTCAATTGTAAAAATATGAAAAAACCTCAAGTTCCCAACATTTTTCTGTAATTTTGAAATAATAATATAAATAAAAGTACTTACTTTGTTTCCTTTACTTTATATTTTCTGCATTTATATATTTGAAACATCTTTAAGAATTTAAAATTCAGACATTATTGACTGTATTTTGGACATATATACATGATTTTGAAATTAAATCAAGCTTCACACATCATTCGTTTACATCTTCCTAATCTCAAATATTCCATAAATGAACAAATTTGGATGTGTATGCTCTCAAGGTACTGGACCATCGCTCAACATAAATCAACTGGTCATTAAGAAAAGTTTAAGTATGTTACGCGTTATATTGGTTTTCATAGAGTGTGTTGCAACCAATTAAAGCGCAGCTCCAAAATCATCATATAGAAGACCAAATAATAAGTACTTTAAATTCACTGTATGAAATAATTCAGCTTGGCGTAATAATCTACTGATTTAGATGCACATTTCATCATCAGCAAAATGATATGTCAAATACGATTCAACCGAGGTATTTAAAAATAATTTGGATCTTGAAGTTTACGTACCACCTGAGATTTTTTTTGATATCAAAATATTATTTAAAATAAATTTTGTGAAAAATACAATGGATTTAATTTAATATTATACAATTTTTTGCTGTTTCTGATTTAAAAATTGAAAGGATGTATAGAAAATAATTTTGAAATACATTTGATTAAATGGATAAAAAAAATCACCAAAATATTTCTTGAAAATGCTATTATATAAACCACAACACAAAAACTTTGAATTTATTTAGTAGGATTTTATATCATTTTCACTTAAATACATTGAAAATATGAAGATGAAACACTGAAATTTGGAGAATGTCGACATTCACCTAGTCGCTTGAGGTATGTCCGAAATATTTGCTAAATAACCTTATTTCTGACTTTCACCGGTGAATGTCGACGTTCACCATGCATTAATGGTAAATGTTGAACAAGTCGAGATTTGTATTTTTTCTCCGTATTTCAATTGCGATGAATTTTTCGCCTCTCTTTCTGAGAAGAATAACTAAGAAATTAAAACACAGAGTACTTTTAAAATGAGAAAGAAAAATTATAGAAATTAAAAAACTTATTCAATTATACAGTACGTTCTAAATGAAAATTTTTTAGGTGTTACAGGTGGGGAGAAATCTTCATAAGAGACATTCGTGTTTGAACAGTCGTTCAATCCCACTCCAGCACTATGAGATTCAAAATGAGAAAGGAAAATAATAGAAATAAAAAACTTACTTAATTATACAATACATTCTAAATGAGAAAATAAAATAATAGTAATAAAAAATTTACTAAATTATATATGAATCAAATCTTATTTATTGCAACAACTTAAACTATTATGACACTTTGAATGGCACAACAGGCCCTTGTTCTTACAACTGCATTTATTTGTGGAACACTTCCTTTTGCAATGACAGCATGTACAGCTTTGCTTACCGCTTCTCGAATCAGCTACAGCTGCTTCTCTTAGAAATTTTTTGAAAAGAAATCTAATCTATGGAACCTTTCTTTACAAATTTTGAACTGATTACGTGTGTAAAGTTACTTGAGAGTACAATTTTCATTCGCAAGTTTATAGAAATCGGAGTCTTCTATTCCAACAACAACTGCGAACATATTTCGGTTATCTGTACTACCACGGACGACATCAGGGACTTGTAATCGTATAGTATTACCAATTTGAACAGGAAGAAGTTGATTTTGTGAGGATAGCAACATTTTTGTTGCATACAGTAGTATCTTTCGTGGTCGCTCTTTTTACAGAAATTAACTCGTGTTTTCATTCACAACTTGATGTGAAGACGTGGTAGATTGCAAGTCCTCTTCAATATTTTTTTTTTTGGAATTTGGTTTCTGCATTGACCACCCCTCAAATTGTTTTTAGAAGTATTACCAGTTTCTTCAAGCTGTTCTTCGGTGTCAAAAGTATTGGCGATTTCTTCAAGTTGTTCCTCAGTTTTGATACTTACGATTTGTTCGCTAGTCAAAAAGGACGATGCTATGCCTCTTTTCGCGTTAATGCTAAACATGGCTTCTTAAGGACTTTGGCGTATTCTTTCATGGTATGTAGTGTTCTTGGCAAATTGAACAAAGGGTAAACTTTCTGACCATTTATTTTTTTGTTATCGTTCATCCATGCAGATAGCATATTCTGTATATCCTGATTCGCTCTTGCAACTGAGCCTTGTGTTTGACTGTGACGAGGCTTTCCATGAAGTATCTTAACATCTTTTCACATAGCGCATACTTCGAATAGGACTTGATTACTGAATTCTCTATCATTTCTGATTGCAGTATTGCTAGAGCACCAAATGTTAAAAAAATTGAAAGAACGTGATACGCCTCTTCTTCAAACCTCTTTGTTTTCAAAGGTAGTAGATGGACAAACTTAGTTAACAAATGATCTTAATACACCATTATGAACTTACATTCACCATCTGCCTTTGTCTGCAGATCTATCAGATCAACTTGTCCTCTTGAGTTTAATTCAGAATTGATCATTGATTTCAAAACAATACCTTTCTTAGGTGCACTGCGTTTCATTTGACACTGTTTGCATAAATTTAAATACATTACAACATCATATGTAATATTTTTGTATTTATTTTGCAACTCTTTAAGCATACTGTTCTTTCTCCATGTCCAATCCTGGTGTGAGTTTCACATAGTATACTGAAAAATTCCTCATTGGTAACATAATACTGTATATTCGTTTCTCCTGGTTTTAATGGTACAATTAAATTATCTTCATCATTAATTTTTAAAATATCAAAATGTTTTGATCGTCTGTTACCCAAAGGTCTTTTGCACTTATTAGAGCAGAAATCACTTCAGAAAGTATTTTAGAGTACTTTTCTCGAGAAAAATAAAAGCAATTGTCTTCTCGTTAACCTGCAATTAATACATTTAACTTTTTTAAAAAAAAATATCACGATTCACTGCAGTATCCATTCTGTATAAATCAGGAAATCAGAAAAAATTTAGAAAACTTTGCTCTCACCATCAAACTTTGCATATTCATAAGACAGACAAAACTTATTGACTCCACCAGAACAAAGGATTTGGCTGGAAACAGCCAGTCGCCAAGATTTGGTGAGAGACTCCATTCGAACAAAGAATTTGGCGAGAAACAGCCAGTCGCCTTTTTGTCGGCTCCTCTCTTTTCGACATCCACCAGAGCATATCTGTGATTATTCACGTACACCGTGAAAGTCCGAATCTATATATTAAGCTATTTTAGGACGTTTCAAACTGTAGTAATTTTCCTATTAAATACTTGACAATTATCTTCATAAAGCACACTTGATGATGCTATATCATTTTAAATTCCATTTTTCATAATTTTATATAGAAATATGTAATAAATTTTACAATAAAAATCTATTGTGTTAATTGTTTGTAAAGTAATTAATGATTAATTATAGAAGTTTAAAAGAACTATCATTATATTACATACAAGAATAATTATATATATATACAAACTTTTAATGTATTTTAGATTAAAGTTTTAATGTATTTTGCAAATTTAAATTCTTAATATTTACAAATGATTCTCCTTCTGTAAATATTACAAAATAAATTCTAGTTATTTTGAATTCCCTTAAAGCTTTTGAGAAGTACATTTAATTAGTGCAATCAAGAAAATGGTTTTAAGCTTTAGTCTATGTTATTATTAGTTAATAAACAGAGCAAAGCATTAATTGCGTTAAATAAAACTAAATAACAGCTAAACCTGATTTGTCACGAAATAATTATTTCGGGAAATAGTAAGAATAATGAAGAATCATTATATTCTAAGTATAAGTCATTCTAGTTAGTAATAAAGTAGAAAATTATCATATTGTTTCTTAAAACTATGCGATGTATTTCTTTTTATACTTGGACATGCCTTTAAGAATGTCCCATTTCAATTTAAATAAAATGATCGAAAAATGAATAAAGAGATTAATAAAAAATCATGCTTAGTCTTGTCTTTTTTTTTTTGCTTTAAATTCCTTATATTAATTACTCTTACAATACTTTTTACAGTATAAGGCTATTTCTGGAACAACAGGCTATTAATAAGAACTTCTAGAAGTGTCTTCTCTTCTACTTATACGACGGTTACTCTGAAATTTTTGTGATACGCGCAGACGA
>CM057814.1:110952388-111292388 GCA_030067965.1 Latrodectus elegans | reverse complement strand
GTTAGCATAATGCTTTTCAAATTCTCAACTTCAGGACACTGTCAGAATTCTAGTGATGAAATATTCACCTTTTAAGTTTCATGCACCATTCTAAACGGTGGCACCGATTGCCAACTTCAAAGCGATGTTTCCTGGAGACCGACGGATAAATATTCCACATTTGCAAAGCAGTCAGTGCATAATAAACACATATTTGCTACCAGGATGCAACACACTGTACTTGAACAATGACAATTACAAACTAATAATGTTACTTAACTTTTAAATTGTAATCAAAAATAAGATTATCAAATAATAAATAATCAGTAATGAGGACAGAGAGAGAGAGGAAGAAAGAGTTTTTTTTATATTTAGAAACTAGCCGATGACTGCATAGTTAACGTTGCTGCTGTTTGCCCCTAGTTCGAATCCCGGTTCGGGAATGATTCTTTTTCTCTCTGTTCTTTCTTCTGGGATGATGTGAATATGGCCCACCCTATAGACCAATTTGGAGTACAGTGACTTAGGTAATGCAACTTGTCTCTTACATTGAGGTTATATTTGAAGTTCATTTAAATATACTGACTGCATAAATGATCGTCATGCAATCTATAAAGGGTATTCATTAATTCTTATGAAAATCATATTCGCTAATATTAAATAAAACTGGTTTAATTGGAAAAAACTTTGATGCATATTTTTTTACATAGGCTTGCAATAATAATTTGAAGGACTGTTTTACATCCAAGCCCACTCCAAGCATGTTTTATAAAGCAAATAAAAATTATTGTCATATTTTCTGTTTTATATGATAAAAATCAGCTAACTTTAATTGCTGAGTATGATAAGTTACACCATAGATTAAATATAAAGAAGTTTAATGAAGTATTTTTAGTATTAATTATCCATAAAAATCTTATCATTCTTGTAGAAATGTATTATGTTTACTAAAATATTTTTTTTTGAAATATAAAGCATAATGTGTTTAAGAATTATGGAGGTTCTAGTATAAAATACCAGTCTATGTGTAATTATTAAGTTGAATAGGATTTTTCAAGAGCTTATAATGAATGTTATTTTTGAATATTCAGATTTCTGGTGAAATCTTTAACATAGATTTATTTGCTCTTGTATTTTTTAATTATTAAAATATTTTTAGAAATATTTTTAATATTTTATTACTTTTATTATCTACAATAAAGTAACAATAATTATCTGCATTATCAGTTTTCTAAACAATAATAACAATGTTATTCAAATTGAAGATATATTCACGTAAAATTTTTTCCACATTTTTGGATACAAGCAAATCAGTAAAGCTTAACAGTTGCCTCTAATTCAAAACACATATATACCATATTTTATATTATTTGCCAAATTATTCGTATCGTAATTAAAAGGAAGTATTTTTAAAAAAGCTTCTAAATTTTATAACTTAACTGTAAATGCTTTTAGTAGAAGAATTCTTAGAATCCTTTTAAATTTCAATAATATCATTAATTTCAGTATGTAATTCTTATCTAATTATCGCATTTATGACTTTTTATTGTTTCAATTTGTCAAAAATTTAAAATCTTTGTGCAACATAAATATTTAAGTGTTGTTATTAATAAGCTATCATATATTATGCATGTATATTTGAATTTCAATGACAAACATTTTATAATTAATGTATTCAATTCTGTTTTGTGAAATATAGCATCATTTACCTTTCATTAATGAATAAACAAAAGAAGCTAAAATAAAGTGATCATCTTTTAAAAGATTTAAAAATAGAGCAACATCATATAAAAATCATTCCGATTGTTTTTTAGGTGAAAATGAATAATGTGTTTAGAAGAATGAATCTTCTAAAATCTGATGAATTCACACTTTGCACATTTTTTAGCAAAGAATAGCAAGCATTGTTTCATCTTTTGATAACGAATATAAATTAGCTGCATTTGAAATTACATTGAAATAAACAATACGTTTGAAAAATGCTCAGTAAACAATATGCACGTGAAATGAACTAATTCTATAAGCTTTCATTTGTAAGAAAATGATACAAGAGAATTGCAAATTTAAAGATATATTTCGATCATTAACTGGAATTTTACCTTTGACAAACGAGATTGTGCAGTTTTACCAAAATGGCTATTTCAGTTGGCCACTCTCATCAAAACTACATATAAAATTAATTTCCATTTTAAGTTTATATACCCATATTTCAGTAAAATGATGAAATTAAATTTATCAATAACTTTTTCTGTTTATAATGGAAATCAATCAAAATTACAAGTAACCTCTTTTTATTTATTAACGTAAACTTAAAAGTTTGGAAAATACGGGAACATTTTATTTATAAAGAAGGCAGAAATTTTAACAAAAGCCCTAATTATGTTTCATAGATTTGAAATCTTTCGCATTCTACATATTCTTACAACGATGGAATTCTATGTACTGTTTTGGACTTTGTAAAAATATTTTTCCCGTACACTTCAAAGAAAATTTTCAAGTATTATAAAAAGATCGAAATTTATGGTCAAACAATGCAAACATAAAAGTTACAGAATAACAGAAATTTTTGGTGATACAAGAATTTAATAGGATTCTGTGTAAAGTGAGATAACCTTAATAAGTGTTCTTATATTTTCATACTTCTTTGAATTACAAGTAGATCATAATTTGTGCAGAGCTTCATTTCAATTCATTCATTTCAATAGTTTGAAAGTTGTTGTTAGACAAATGGCACTTCAGATTTCAAAACATGTTAAAAAATATGTTCCTGAAAAATGTATAAAATGTACAAAATTATATGCTTTCAACCTGAATTCAATTTTTTACAATTTTTTATACATTTTAATAATATAAGAAAAGTAAATATTACACAGTATCTTTAATTGTTAAGCCCAACTAATTCATATTGAAAAAGTCCGAAGCAAATCATTTTTTGTCCATTGTACGTTAAAGCACATTTTAGATGTAAACAAGTATTCAAATAAGAGACGATGATTTACATCTAAACACAATTTCATATAAAGTTAGCATATGATTATTTTAATACATTAAAATAAAGTCATCTATAAACATAAGGATTGTCTTCGTCTTAGAAAAATAAATATTTTCATATATTTGTATCATCCTCGAATTTTGTTTTCATAAATTATCATTCATTTTATGCCCTTAACTTTAAGTGAAGGTTAATTTCAAACAATTTTAATTTATGATTGTTATACTATATGATATTATATCCATTTATTACATTTCATTTGTTATTACTGGATTATGATGAATTTTTTATATTTTAATTTTTATTTTTAATTATAGTGAATTTTGGAAGCCTTTAAATGGTTAATTGTTGAATATACTGTATACTTATTAACATAAATAAAAAGAAAAGAATATGTATTTCTCAAAATCTAGTGAAATATGTATGAAACCTTTTTGATAACAAGAGTTAAAAAAGGAGAACAACTGTTAAATCAACAACGCATTCTTAGTAGAAGAAACTAAAAGAAACTAGAAACCTAAATAATACATTTTTGTATAAAGCGAGAAAATGTTTGTACAATGTTTTAAATTTACAACACATCAAATGAACGAATATAAGTTTAAAAATATTAAAAATAAAAATTGATTATCATAATAAACAGCATTGTTGACTGAATTATAGCAATTATAATTAAATTCTCCTTTCATCATATAATTCCTTGTTTTGAATTTCTTATAATTTGCAATTTTATTTTACTTTTATTCACTAGATGCATTTAAAACTAAAAACAAGAGCATAAATTCATTATGGTAAAAAAGGACGAATTCGATTAGAAACTTAGAATTATAAATTAAAAATAATGTTTAATACATTAATTATATTGAAGACAGCTTGCAAGTATGAAGATTAACATGTCATTTTTACTTAATATATGAACATAATATCAAAATTTAACTAAAGATATAAAAAAAAGATTTTCGCTAAACATGTGCGGATGAAAAATCCTGTTCTTAATCATTTAATAAGAATATTTGTATTGAAAAAAGATAATATTAACATGTATGCTGAAATTCAAGCAATATAAAGGTAATATTTATTTACTTCTCGAAATTGTTGGAATAGAAACAATAATCGTATATAATAATTATTTCTCTTACTTATAATTTTACACATTTATCAGAAAATAATGATATATACACATATATATTTTACTATTATAATATTTAATCAACAACAAAAACAATAGTCGAAAACCTCTAAATTAATACTTAATCAATAACAAAAACTAAAAGAAATTGAAATTATTAATTATTGGAAAAGAAACTAAGCACTTGCTCTTGAAATAAAACTATTTGGGTAAAGTTTTCGACAAATATGATCTGAATAATACATGTGCCATCAATGCGTGAAAAGAAATCTGTTGTTTTATAAAATAAATTTATCAGCAAATATCAGAGTAATTCACATAAAAAATTTATCAGAATATAAATGAAATATAAACTACATTTGTCAATTCTGCAGTAAAACAAATTTCTTAAAAGTGCGATAATTTTACACACTTCTATACTTCGCCTAGATATATTGTAAGCACTGTTTTCCATGTAAATAACTGTTTAAACAGCATACCCTCTGGAAGTTATTAGATCTTTTTTTATTCATTTTTAATTAGACTGTATCCTCCAGTGTTGTGAATCTAATTCTTTACTTATACTCTAATATTTGTAATATTCTGAAATTAATTTGTGGTATGAAGGCATAAATAAAAACGAAGTGGACCATCTTTTTTTTAATCTTATCTAGCTTAAAATTTTCTTTTCTATAATTGATTGATTTTTTGCAATTTTACCCTTATTGTATCTTAATGTGTGTATAAAAATATCTTTGGGTATTAAGTGTCTTATTTATTTTATTTTTAAACTAATAGTATTTATTCCACTAATTTTAAATTAATTCTAAAAATTTAACACATTTAAGTGTTGCATTCATTCTTGAATAATATTCAATTAAAATACAATACAATTATGTAAAACAAAGTATATTGTTTCTTTTATTTTTCTGGCAAGCAAATAAAACTCTTTCATGAAATTTTATGTTTAAAGTTATCATTAGGTAGTTCTTTGAGCCAGATGTTGAATAGTTAATGGAATATTTTATAAAACTCAACCTTAATTTAATGAAAAACTTGTTCTCTTGTATAAAATAAATTCTCATTATCATAGCGGTTTTATAATTCTTTACATTTCTTCTCAGAAAAAAAATTGTCTTGGACAATGATTTTTACTTTCAGATTAGGACAAAATTCTCAATTTTTTAACTTTTATATTTTTTACAAAAAAAAAAAATTAATTTTAAAAATATTTGTTGAGTCAAAAAGTGATGAGAATATAAAAATCATTTTTAGAAATTTGCTTCCAGTTAGCATTGTTTAAAAAAGAGACATTTTTACATCGCAACATATATTATAAATCCTTAATTTATTGTTCCACATTATTTTTCTTTGCATGTATATCTTAATATTCACAAAATCTTTCTAACGCAATTTATATTTTAAATAAATTAATTTTCTTACTAGTTTTAAAATTGTTAAATTTTAATTTTTGTACAATAACAATTTCGCGCAGTTTCAAATACATTATAATTTACAAATATTTTGTGAGTTTCTTAAATATATTTAAATTATTATTTACTCTGTGTTTTCTCAGAAATAAACACTGTAGATTTAAATATAAAATGAAAACATTTTTTCGATTGCTTTAAATTCTATGCACCTAATATCCTATTTATAATACATAAAAACTTTTTCAATTATATAAATTATTCATGCATCATTTTATAAATTACATTGCATGATATATTAAATGCGTCATAATAATCTTAAGAATATTTCAATGACTTCGCGAATGAATATGCATTTGAATATATACGCATATAAATGTGATATAATATGCATATATAATCAAATAATTTATTTTTTACTTTTCTTTCTCCGATTTTTTCAGACAATCTTCATATAAACTTCATATCATATTAACTATTCAATAAAATCAATGTGTTTAATTATTTTATATGAATATGCATGTTGAAATTACAAATTCAAATAATATAATATTTTTACAATAATAAATATTTTAAATACCATTAACTATACGTTACTATTAATATAATAAAAGAAATCAGGAATATTTAATGGAAAGGTGTTAAGTTTTCAATATGCTTAAAATGTGTCTAATTATGTAGAAATTATTCAATTTGAAAAATCAATTAAATAACTTTTTTTTGATTTTATCAAAAATGCAATAAATATTAAATTGTTTAAATAAATAAACCTAGAAAGAAAGAAAACTTTTAAATTTTTTATTGTAATATTTTCGATAAAATGTATGATGTATTTTCAATTCTGAGGAAGAATATTATAATTAATGAATAGAATATGTTTCATAGATTATATTTCATTGAATATTTATATAAGAAAAAGACAAAGTCTACTTAAGCATAAAATTTTATTGAAACTTCTAACTACAAATCATTAAATCATCTTGGGCATCTACAATACCATTCGATATTTCCTTACTTAAGGATCCAATGTTTCTATATTTCTACTTTTTATGTTACAGAGTATATATATATATGTGTTTGTGTCTACATAAATGTAAATACAGAAAACTTTTAACACTATGGCAAGAAATAAGCATTAATTGAAATAAAAATAAAATTGCTTTTTAATTAAAATCGAGCGTGTGCAAAAAATTATGTTTATTGAGTTTCATCAACGAATCGACGCTTTCGCCCAGGACCGTTAGCAAAGCTTGCTGCCGACAGTCCCATCAGGTGCTTGGCAGCTTGACTTCCAGAAAATCCTCTGGATAAGCCCAGATCTAGTCCACGTTTTTCACTGTAAAAAAGTTAAGCATTTACCATATTTCTGCTAAAGATTTAAAGATAATATACCATTTATACAAAAGGCTTAATTGTTCCAATAATTACAACTTTCGTAAGTTATAAAAGTTAAAAAAAAACATAAATATAGCAAACTAAAAAAAAAAAAAAAAAACGTAAAATTCAAAAAGTTGTATTAATTTGTCAGCAGAGTAAAATACAAAGAAATGTAAGTAATCAAATTAAATCAAATAAAGTTGATTTTTTTCTAATATCAGTAAATTTTTATCCTTTTTATTTGGCATAAGTAGAAAACTTTTTTCTTTTAATTTTTAAGTATAAAGTCATGCAATTATGCTTTGTTAATCAAATTTTATAGCTAATATTTTTTACTCTACATTTAATTTGAGTCTGACCACAACGTTATCATTTCTATATAATAATTTTAGAAATATAAATGTTCTATTTACTTCTATTTTATTTTTGAAATATTCATTTGAACTTTTTTAAGTTTAATCATCGCATCACACATCTATTTCAAAATTATTTAATTTAATGTATTTAAAAGTTACGAAAAACATTACTTTCAGCTACATTCAAGAATCTAATAGTGCTTTGATTTAAAGAAATATTCGAGAAACATTATGTTACTAATTGAGATTCTTCTGTTTTATGTTAATAAAAAGCTGAGAAATAAATCAAATTAAATTAAGAATAAGTAAATATTGCTCAAAACAAAACTAATTGCGAATTTCATCAAGTATCAAAAAATATGAATAGAAAAAGTACTTACCAAACTATTAATCAAACAAAAAACATTGATTTTTCTCATATGGTGATTATAATAATTTTTCATATATATTTTAATTTTCATTTAAAATTATAGTAAATTCATTGATAATCAATCACATTTCTTTTCACATATTTCATACACTGAAAACAATTAAATTCGCATATTAATAGTAACATAACATGAAAAAAATTAATTTCAAATGCTCTTATTTTAAAAATAAATAAGGATTGCTTTTAATTATGTAGCTGAAAACAATTTTCATTTTTATTTATATATTTTTTATTTGAATATTTATATTTATTTATATATTCATATTTGTTTTTCTATTAATCAATAAATATTTTTGAAAACATTTTAGGATTAATTAATCCGCAATCTATCTTTTATTTTTCCATTATATATATTTAACGCCAACATTTTATGAATATGATACTCTATTTTATGTATATAATTACTTGTTTCTACCATCTCATTTTGTATGACATTAATTAATGTTCCATTCTATGATAAGATAATATAAATAAGGTTTATATTTTCTATTTAAGTTTAATATATTAAATTTTTATTTATATTTTAAAATTTAAACTTTATATTTATACCATTTTTTAAATAAGAAGATTTATTGAATTTTAAATTTAAATATTCATGATAAATACAGATATCCTAGTTATCAAGTCCTATTTTAATCGTTGAATATTAAATATTTGCTTCAGTTAGCTAGCGATATTCTCTTATACATGTACTTATTTCACTTTAGTGTGTAGATCACTCGTAATTAAATTTAAAATTCAAATTGTCTTCTACATGAGCTTCACATTAAAACAGATTCCAAACAGGCCACCTATCTCTTTGATATAATTCTGATAGCAACAGGCGTTGTCACGTTTCACGGACACTTGAACATAACCAACCAATTAATCAGAGCTGCGGATTAAGGTGAAAGACAAAGAGAGTTTCGGCGTACGAGGTGCATGCGTAACGAGTAATTAGAGAAAACTCTGCGCAATAAGGATGAAGTACTAACTCTAGACGTAGAAGGAAGAGACTGCGTTAAATGGCGCAATTTCGGCTTGGAATGATTGGGCAGAAGCTTGCCCTGTTAAAGACAGATTAAGAGAAGTGAATATTAATGAAACTTAGTATAATGTGTGTGTGTGTGTGATGGTTAACTCAAGGCAAAAATGTTTAATTAGTTTAATAATTTTTCATATAACTTTACATGCAACGTTAGTTGGGTTACAAGTTTAAAAAAATGAATAAAAAAGTTGAGAAAATATATACTAACTTAGAATAAATATCAAAACATACATAAAACTCAAAATGATTAATGGAATATTATAGAAAGAAAAGTGATTTTAATTACTATACGAATTTTTTAGTAAACCCTTAAAAAACGTAATATTCATACAACTATATTAAACTCAGTTACCTTATATTAATGAATTATTTATATTGGAAGTGGAATATAATATTAGATTTTAAGGTCTAAGCTGCAATAACTTTTTGTGCTCAAAAAATAAAATTATATAGTTTATGAAATCTTTGCATTATCATCGAAAGAAAGTTGTTATTCTGTACAGTAAAATCAATTTACTATAATCACGAAGAATAAAAAGTAAACTATCTGCAGATTTTTGTTCAATTAAAAACTACAATTTTTAATTAAAAATAATTGCAGTTAGTTTACTTTACATTGAAAATTAAAAATTGCAAGTTTTAACTTTCGTACAATTTCCGAAATTGAACAAACCGCTATACCAAAAAACAAATTTTTACAGATTATATTTTGTATAACTAATTATGTTTTTAAATATGTATAAGATTATTTTTTCTTAATGATTATCATGTTATAATGATAATTTTCTCAGTTAGTTATAAAATATTAACGAAAACAGTAAATCATTGGCATCTATATATTTTGCAATTTAAAATGAAATTTAAATTTTTGAATCATGTCCAATTAAATTGTGTTTGGAAACATTAGTTCAGACAAAATACTTATTTTTATCAAATCATATCTAAGAATGATACATCAATGTATTCTTCTTATCTATTATGAATAATTTTATTAAATGCAATAAATTTAGAAAAAACATCTTCAAAGATAAATAAAGCACACACAAAATTAAAAATTCAAAATTTTCAATTTTATAATTTTTTAAGAGACATGAGAACAAGAATTTGAAAAACAGGAATATTTTATTCCTATCTGTGCTTGTTATAAATGAGTATAAAAACTTTATTTGAGTTCATTTTAAAATATAATGCTTACAAATTAAATAAAATTAATTATGGAGTTCATAAGTTCCAAAGTTTCTTGTAGTGCGAATTTATTTTAGTAAAATCAGGAATCTACTTGAAACAAAATTTCTTTTTGGTAGTCGTTACTTAAGTTTAAGTAAAAAATCAGAGTCTCTAATTATATTCCCTTAGATGCAATTATAGTTTCAAAGCATTGCAAGTTTAATGTAACACATTTATTCTAGTTATGCAAAACACATAATCCTTAAGTGAAAAACCGACATAAAATCAATTTTTCGTCCTATTATTGTTATTTAAAGAGAATAAAGTACTGAAATACATTATTAATTTAACAATTGTTTCATTCAGTGAAATTAGAGACAATTACTGCTAAATAATAGAGTTTACGAAAATGATGCATATTGATTGAAATAAAGTAAAATATTCATGAAAAATGTAGAAAACAGATTAGAAACTTAATTTGACGTCTACTCGTAAACTATTATGGAAAACGTGCTTAGAAGAGATATATAATTAAATGCATATGATGTATATTGATGCATATTTTTTTTAATGTAATGTATCTCAAATTAATTTTAGTGACGCTTATTTCTGTATACCATATATAAAAGTTTTTGAAAAACAAATTAATTCATTAAATGCTACTCATTATTTGAGGAAGCAATACTGCTGTAATGAGAAAAATTGTGTTTCTTTTTTATATTTTTTCGAGTATTTTTGCAAAAATACCTATCTTTTTTTTTGTTTTCAACGATATTTTAATATTAAATTATTACAAAATTAACAGCTCTATTAAAAATATCCAAATACGATTAACATTTCTTTCCAGTAAATTTAGAAAGAAATTTTAATTTAAATACAGAAATTATAATAATGTGGATGCATTTTTTCAAATCCAATTAGAAGTTAAATAAATTCTGAGATATCTTTCATCTAAGTAAATTTTTTATGTTAATATTGCAATATATTTCTCAGTAAATAGTAAAAAAAACATTTTGCTATTTTCGTAATAAATTTTTCAATTTGAATTGAAATATATACAAATCACTTTGGAACTTTTAATTGTATTTATAAGGAAACGTTTACTTAATAAAATAACATGCTACACTTATTTAAGTTGTTTAGATTGTACTAATATGCTTAGCAAAAAGATTAAAATTATATATTCATCGGGAAATCTTAATTATGTGCAGTAACTGTAAAGCTTTAAAAGATGTTGCTTAAAAATCAACTACTGCACTGATATTTGTAAAATAACAGTTATAAATTAAATATAATACTCAAAAGGAATAAATTTTTTGCAATAAACTTTCTACAGAAATATAACATTTATTTTGCAGAGAACTTTGTTAAGAAATGCACGTTTTACAATGAAATATATGTTTAATCTTATACCAGTTTTTAAATATATTTCTCGTGAATAATTAGCATAAACTTAATTGGCTATTGGATGTAAAGCTTTTATGAATATAATATTTGGGAGGAAATAATTTTCTGCTGTTTTCAAGAACTGAAGAAAATTATATAAATATTCAGTTTCTGAAACTCATCTTGTGATTACTTTGAACAAAGTTAATTAAAAATTTTTGTAACTGTGTGAAACAAATCTGGATGAATGAAAACACTTGTTTCAGATTAGTTCTCTTTTATTAAAATTCTTATTATAATAAATCATTCTAAGAATTCATATTTACTTTATAGAAAACTTTAGATGGACCGAGATTGAATTCCTCACAGTTTCTCTTGACATAATACTTTTATTTCTTTCTCAAATAGTTTTTCCTGACAAAAACAACTTCAATTTTTTATAATTAATAGCATTTAAAAAAGTATTGTAATTTTAATTATTATGAGTATTTAAGCATAAGTTTTAGAAATAAAAATTTTCCTAATATTTACTCTGAATAATTATTTTTTAAAATATAGAAAGAAATTTATGTTAACAAATCAGATTTAAAATTCAACTGATATAGTTATGCTTTTATAAATCTTGTTTTACATTTTTATTGGCAAAAGAAAATTTTATTGTTTCATTTATGTTCTTTTAACAAATTATTTATTTTAGGAATTATTTATTTATTCCCTTTTGAAATTTGCAAAATTCTAATATAAATGTACTTTTGAATTTTCCTTTTAAAAGAAGTGAATTATATTTTCATTTTTAAAGAAATTTGTTTTATTTGCTGAAAAGCATTATTAGTTAAAACTTTATTAATTTACTACATGATCAAAATTAGCATGAATTCCAGCTGTGGACCCTAGCCTTCATCAATAGTGATCCACATTTCACCCTTTTCCCACGTTATGATTTTACGCTTGACAAAATTCTTATCTAGATTGTCCCTAGATAATTTTTTAGACCTTCCTTTATGCCATCCACAGAATACAGTGAGACTAAAAGCCTTAAGAACTGATTTCTCAGTATTATTTTTAAAAGTTGACCTGATCATTTCGTTTCACTTAATTTTATGCATTTAATAATACCAATATTTTTATAGATTCTAAAAATTTCAAAGTTACATCTTTCTTTCCAGGCATTATATTCTAAAATACCAAAAATAATTCTTAGATCCTTTTTTTTCTTTTATACAGACTCAACATTTATGGATTTCAAGTAATCATGGTAAGAATTTCTAAAAATAGCTAATAAATTAACATCTCTTTCAGTATTTTGTAGGATATATTAAGTTTGTATACCAAATTATTTTTAAAAAAAAAAGTATTTTTTTTTCAAAAAACATTTTTTATATGACTATAAACTCATGTCAACAGATATTGTTAAAATAAAACAATAATGTTTAAGAATCACAAAACTTAAATGAATATGTAAATGTCTACACATATACACGAAAATAATAATTATTAATTTTGAGAAGCTTTTAATGGACAGAAATGATATAGAAACCGATATAAGAATAATTATTACTTTGTAGAGAAAAATAGAACTTATTGAATTCATATTAAGTGTGTCATAACTGTAAGTCAATTCTGAAAACTGAATTTTTATTTATAGGAAAAGCACTGTTGCGAAATAATTTTACTTAGAATTTTTAATGTAAAACAGCATTAGAAGTATAAAAGACTATGTAAGTTTACAAAATAAAATATAGCTACAAATTTTGTATTAAAGTTGTTTTTTACTGTCAGTAAATTTTGATGCAGACTGATACTGTAGTTAAAAAATTACAAACCAGCAAAGAAATAATTAGAAATCTTCACTTTTAAAATTTTAATAAAATAAATTAAAAAATGTATCGAATATTAATTTTGCTGAAATATATTTTTATGGTATCTTTAAAAACACTGTTATCTGTTTTCTCCAATGAATGGCAGTTTACAGTCTAAACACATTTGAAAAAAAAATTCGTAATTTTGAAAAACACCTTGCTAATGGAAAATTATGTAAAGCATAGGTTCATTTATTGATATAAGTTGCTAATTATAAAACTAATAATTGTGAACTGCAATATTATTAAAATTCAGTTTTCTCCATCAATTACAATATAATTTATTTCAAGAATTGTCTAATAGTTTAAATTTTGATAAATAATATTTGAAAAAATTTCATTTTTATTTATCATTTATTTCTGATTCAAGTTAAGTGATTGCCTGTAATTTAAAAGAAGTAAACTAAAATGTTGTCTTTAAAAGCATATACATTTTTTCAGTAATTATAATAATTTTTGTCAGCTGAGTTTTTATCAGAAAAACTCAATTCTTTTCTTTATTCAGTTTTTTATTCCTTTACTTTGCCATACTTATGGATATGTGAACTTTCACATGATGATAGAATATATATAATTATACTTCAGTAATCAAAATTATTTATTTACTAATTTTAACCACTTTTAATTTGAGTATCGACATAGTAAAAATATGAGAATCGCATCAATTGCAAATATTTTATATTTTCCATATTTAAATATTTTGATAAAAAGAAATTGATTTCTATGCACATCTTATCAAAAAAAATTTAATTAAAATTGCTTAGTTTTCAAAAAACAATATTTTTAGTTCGTTTATGCGAAAGACGACGTATTATGAGTTAAATCTTGCAAAATAATTCTGTGTAATAGTTACGGTGAGACATTTTTATGATTAATGAATTGCGTTTGTTAAGTACATTAGTTAAATACAAAAGACGTTTGTTAAACATATTAGGCTGGGTCTTCTTAAAACGAAATACAGAGCTCTATTTAAATTAATTATTAACGTAGGCATATAGATATGTATATTTCGAAAAACATATTCATATTTAAAATAATACATTACACCATTAAGTAACTTTGACTGGCATCTAATATATTTATTTTATTAAATTTAGCTAAAAGTATTAATCCGACTTAATTTGTATGTTGTCTTACACTTAGTAAACAACGTACTTGAAAATAAATATTTCCAGAGGATTTAATTCTTTTATTTTGATATAAGAATAATTTTTAATGGTTGTCATAGTATTGAAATATTTTACAGAAATACTTAGTCAATACATTTTCTTATCAAGCAAAGTAATCAAAATTCTATAAATTTTAGTAACCAGTTTATTTCTTATTAGCAGGAAAAATTACAGCAAATCTTCGTGCTAATAAGAACAATGTTTCATAAATTCCTAAATTTAATAACTTGAATTCAATCAATAAATAAATTTTTTTGTAATTAATGTTATTTTAAATATATCTGTAATTCTCATCAATAAATTAGAAGTTTTTTAAACCTACTTTGAGATACCTTCTGCCTCAATAATTCGTGTGGCTAAATTACCCAGAATTTGTAAGGTTTCTTTGGGATTATCGATCTCAACAATGGATCTTTTGGACCTGAAATAAAAAATTAACAATTTAGTAATGAAATCCTACAAACAGATATATTTAAAATCTCTGTCAGATTAATGTTCATAATACAGCTTATCATAATTGGCTACGGTACAAATTTTATTATAAATAAATCATAGTAAAATATAAACAATATTTTCACAATAGTTTTACATTTATATTATTAATACGGTATTACATAATCTAAGCATCATTTAATGAAAATCATTTGAATCATTTGCATGAAAATAACTACTTTTAAATTAAAAACTGATATATATATATGCTTTTTATCTTATTTTATAAGATAAACTGTAGATCTTGTAGACTTCAACCCCATATATATATATATATATATATATATATATATATATATATATATAAATATATATATATATATATATATATATATATATATATATAAATACATGTGTGTATATATATATACTCAATAGATAAAATATATCAATTAATAGATATAAATATATATATACTCAACATACATACATATATACATATGTATGTATGCATACATAATGCAAGATTAGATACAGAACTGAAGAGTACAAAAATAGATAAAATCTTTTATGCTTAGTAATACATTTAGCGCAAAAGTAGCTGAAATAGGATTATTAAATATAATTAATAGCATATTTTATTAAATTAATAATCAAATATTAGAAGGAGAGTAGCACATTAAAAATACAATGAAAATACTAAATGGAGAATAATAATATAATGAATTTAAATATTAGATGGAGAATAATAGTATTATTCTCCATCATTTGATTTTTAATCTTATAAAATATATATATATATATATATATATGTGTGTGTGTGTGTGAGTGTATGTATGTATGTGTACCTTCCTTCAACATTAATGTTGAAAAAGTTAAATATAATTGGAATTTACCTCATTTGTTCTTATATCATATTTTTAAATGCCACTAAATGGAGTGTTTTAGCTGTTGACGTGTAAAATTATATGACAATAAAGAAAAAAACAGCCAAAAACTGAATAAAAATAATGACAATTCATTCCAAATGAAAGCAATTTTTAAAATACTTCTATTTTTGACGAAAGAGTAAATATTTAAAATTCGTAATTGATATAAAAATTAACTTTAAAAATGTTTAACTCTTTTAGACTAGTAGTAGATTCATAAATACATTTCAAATTCAAATCCCAGTCAAAGCATTTATTTAAAATCCTTATCATGGTGAAATTCTACTTACAGTTAATTTCGTTAACAAAATACAATATTCTCTCAATTTAATAATGATAAGTTTTTTTTATTTTGTCATGTATCATGTAAATACGCAAAAAGTGTTTGATGAGAATATAACCACTACGTTATCTTTACTTTTAAGTGAGTGGAATTCATTAATTACTGAACTTAAGACAGTTCAATTATCAATTCTCCTTGAGTATCAAAAGAGATATTAATTTTAAACTCATTCATATTAAAGAAAAACTGCATCAGTCTTTATATAACCATTAAGAAGAAGATAATATCATACATTGTATTTTTTATTTACAACTTTTACATTTGTAACAAGTAAAAGTATGAGATTTGTTATAACTTCTCTTATTTTATTAATTGATTAGATTTTTGATAACTCAACATTTGATTTTAATATATGGATTTGCAACGTTTTTAGCCAATATTCAGGGTAAATACTCGTAAAGTATCTTCCATAAAATTCAAAATTTCACTTATATTATGAGGACTTTTCAAAAAATAGTATGATGACGCATATTACAATGTTACTTAAAAATAATAATTAATTCAAAGTAAATTCTTATCAATATTCAGGATACTTTGGCACAAATGTATTTGGAAGTTATGTAAATTGATTTCAAACAAATTCTTTATCAAATTTTCTTCTGAAGTAATGGGAGCTTAAAACATTAGAAAATAGCTCATTAGTTTCTTTTCCAATTTCTAATTACTTATCAAAGGTAGATTATTTTCAGTTTTAATTTATTTAATATATATGCTTCTCAAGATGTTTTTGTCAAACTCATCACGAATCTTTCGATTAAATTTAAATTTTAGGATAAACATTATATCTCTAATTAAAGAAAATTTAATATTTTTTTGCTCTTAACTTGATTTAGACATCATCCATAAAACGAAACATTCAAACATTTAAAGTGAAAAATATTCTTTTAATTTCAAATATTTAAAAATGTACATCAGATTCTTTATCATTTTGAAATATCATTTTCTTTCTACAATATATTTGCAATAAATGCATTACTTTTCAATGAAATTCTCTTTTACCTCATAACTAAGTTTTCATTTATGTATTGTTAAGATTTTACATAATATTACGGTATATTTAATAATTTTTTCCATCTTTTCAAAATTACAGAAATACTTTAATGAAGTTACTCAGCAATCTTCCCAGGGAATTTATAATGTATTCTTTAAAATTTCTTTTCGAAAGATTATTTTGCTTCCTAAGTTAAGTCTTTGTATCGTCCTAAAATAACTTAGATTGAAGCTCATGTCATTTGCTCCTGGCAAGCATATTCTTAAATACAAATATGTATAAAGAATATTTTTGAGCTAATTTAGTAAATCTTTTATAAATTTTTAATGCTCGCTATCATCAAAATTTTCAAAATCAGTTACTTTTTCAAACATTTTCATTATTTTGAAGGTGGTTTATTATGTAAATATTTTATGATGTATTTAGAATATAAATTTTCATGTCTATTTTTTGTTTAAATATAATACTTATTTATTAAATGGAGAAATAAATATATTTTAATAAATTTTTCATTTATTAGGAAATCTAAATTTGTAAGACTATTTTCACAAAATTTTTAGATTTAAAATCTAACATATGATATATTGAAAAATGAAAATAATTATCTATATTATTTAGTTATTTGAATAATTTGTAATATTTTATGCAAAATACAAGATAGATTAGAAAGAAAGTGAAAATTATAAGAATTTTTTAGTTGAGGTTTTTAAACAAAAATAGCTTAAAACAATATATTTAACTGTAATTATATTCTATGAATTCAGTAATGTGACTTACATATAATGATTAAAATATTGCGTTTTAAAATAAATGCGAATTCACTTGAGTCAAAGATTCAAGAGATTTAAACAAGTGTATAGAGAATAAAAATTTAAAAATTAATTTCAGTTTTTCTCTATTTTCTAGGTTTTAGGGGTACAAATTTACATTTCATCTGTTTGCGTCAAATTTTTAGCAAGAGCTTTTGAACACTGGAAGTTACGTAGAAAAAATCATTAATTAAAAATCAGTTAAAAAATCATTAGAAAAATCATTCTTATATATATATATATATATATATATATATATATATATATTTAAAATTATAATTTCATTACTAATCAAAAACTGCTTTTTTTATCAATTCTATATCGTTTTGTATATCCTAAAACTGTATTTCATATTCTTAATGAATCTAGCTAATTTCTTTTATCACACGCATTATGATTATTTTATTCAAAAAAATTTTAAAATTTTTAAGTGGAATATTACGAGAGAATTTTTTTTAATAAATTTTGTTGAAACTCCATTATTTTAAATATAATTTAAAATAAATGTATATTATTCAAGTGCTTTTTAATGTATTCGCACAACAGCTTTTTAATGTTCTTAAAAGTTTGATATCGGTAGTTAAAAACACAGTTTCAAAATATATTCTCAAATTTTAAAAAATCGTAAAATATTTTGAAAGATTTTATATTTAATTTTTTATAGTGTTTTATATTTGTTTTTACTGTTTTGTACAAAATAAAAAATAATTTTAAAGCTGTTTTTTTTGTCTATTTGATTGGATGCAACACATTTACAACATTTCGATTCTACCTATGCATAAGTGAACACTTTCTTTGTGTGTAAATACTTTTTAAATTCAATTATTAATAAACTATTTTATATTGTTATAAATAATTCAAAAAATAAGTGACTTAACATGTTTCAAAAATTTAAATACTATTTAAAAATACAGATATACATTTCAACTATTTACAGTTTTTTATAATTTCTTAGGTTATGTGATTTTCAAATGACTAATGTGGAAAGCATTTATGATATAATATTTTATACCTAAAAATGAAAATTTAAAAGTTCATAAAGGTTAAAAATGTAAAGATATATGTTTATAAAATTGTTAGTATTTCACAAAAATTAATGTTTCTTTTGCATTTATATCACCATAGAATGATATTGATGTGAAAAAAATGTTTCAAAGGATATAAGAATATTTTTTTGAAATAATGATTAAAATCTTTCATAAAATTAAATTTAAACATTTTAATTACATCTTTTGAGAAAAATTCACCAAAATTGAGTTATACAGTGTTTTGAAAGGGGAAAAGATGAAAATATGATATTAATTTGAAATTACTATTGTTGTAACAACTTTTAACTTCTCTTATTGCACTTATTGATGTTTAAAATTCAATTAATTAGATTTTCATTTAAAGAAAAATAATTGATTTTAACTATTAAAAGTCAAATTGCTATTAAATTGTCTTCAGTATATTTGTTGATAATTAAAATTTCATAATTAATAATTACAACTTTTAATATATGTAACATTGGCAATTCATAGCTTTGATTTTAAATTTTTATTCCATCAGACTCTTAAAATGGCTTTCCTTTCAAAAATAATAATTCCTTATGAGCGTTTTCCCTTTGGACAAAATCCACTTTGAAACTTAAGAGCTTAATATATTTATTTCACTATTTATTAAAAAAATTAAATTTCATATTTGTAATAATTGTAATAAAATCCCATTACTTATGAATAAAAATATAATAAATTAAAAATTTAAATAACAATATCTTTGAGAAAATAATGAATAATACATTAAAACTTTACAACAAAATATATTATTATAAAACTTTCTTTCCTTTCCTTAATCTCATATTAGAAGGAAAATAAGAAAAACATATGTTGAAAAATGTAGAAGACTTTTCTTTTGAGATATGGGTAATATTTTTGGAAACAAAGCAGGAAGTTTAAACATATTTTCTTTTTTTCGGAAAAAAAATGTACGGTATCCTCTTAACCTTATTAGGGATTACGACAAAGAGCTCTAGATTTTCTTGAGTTTTAAAATGCCAGTAGGTTGTTATTTGTTCCTAAGAGTAGGTAATTTACTTTCTACTCGAAAATACTTTATTTATTTGTGGTTCGTGATGTCATTATATCATACTTATAATTTGCGATCATTTCTTGCAAAAGTACATCCTTTGAGGTATTTCTGTTTCTAAGAGTATTGTTTAAAACTTGCTTGAAGAAGAAATAAGGTTATTAAGTGAAAGATTTTATTTATGGCAATTATTCAAATATAAATTGTTTTGTATTGTAAATATTTCTCACAATACTGCTCTTCCATGATTTGATAAAATAAACAAACAAGTGTATTTCACGAATTATTTTTAAATATTTTATTTTTAGTGACTGCATTTTTTCTGTTACAAATATATTTCGCGAAAAAGAATAATATTATTATATTTTAAGTCAATGAAGAGTTAGATTAATGATTAGTTTAAAAAGAAAAGAGAAAGAATTTAAAATACAAAGTAGTATTCGGTATCTTATTTCAAAAAGGAATTTGATCATTATTTGTAGCAAAAAATAATTACAAAAAACAGCAGTCCCTGTTCGTTTTTTTTATAGTTCACGAGTTTTATCCCTTTGAATTTCACGTTGAATAATTTAGAACACACGATGTTTCTTATGTACACATCTGAAAATATTGGATTATATTTTTAGTTACAGTATTGTAATTTGCTTCTCCTAAGAAGGATTTGAGAATTCGGTGATACTACAGTTGTTTCACCCTTTGAGAGGAATTTTGGAGAAGAGAAAGAAATATTTAGATACTTCAAAAAGAATTTTTCTAGGAAACTTTTTAAAAATATATGTTTGCAAATTTATGTTAGAAATTTAAAATACATATCTTATATTTAATCGATACCAGGTGTGATCCTAAATTTTTTACTGCAAAGAATTTGTTTTATGTCCTTTGAATGTTATATAATCGACTATTACTTCCTTAATTTTATTAAAACATCTTAGAGTTTTTGGAACAAATACGATTCGGGATGTTTTTAATGTTGATAAAAATTTTACATACTTTTGTAAATTAGGAATTGGGAGTCATAAGCAGCTTTTATTTATGTCAAGGTGTTTCACAATATGTGTGATAAGCAATTTTAAAATACAAACAAGGACATGTATTCTAATTTTATTACTAACATTATTATCAATAATTTTATAAAATCAGATTATTTATTTTCATATAAATAATGATAATCGCTTAATATTTTTAACAAAATATACAATAATAATTTTCATTGTAAAATAGCTCTAATTAAAAAATAAGAACAGATATTTCGAAGAGCTCCTAACGAAACATATTATTAGTAATAAATAATAAAAATACCCCACAAATTTTAACTTAATTTAACTTGTAAGTTTTTATTTTTTTCTTAATAATGCATTAACACTTATAAATAGTACATCTCAAAATGAACAAAGACTCCCTTGACTTTTCTTTAACTACTTCACAATATTTAATTAACATCCTACATAAAATACTTACCATAATTTGCAGATTTCATTGTATGAAAATATCAATGAAATAATCTGAATTGAATTTGCGTTTATTGTTAATATAATAATGGCGTATTATCTACTTAATCATATAAATGCACATGTAAGGTAAAGAGAGTTTTTGACTTAATTCTATTTTACCAATTTAAATGAGTTTGACGAATCAGCAGTGACTTTCAGATTTACATTTTAATTAATTTCTTTTTGTTATCAAGAAAAGAGAATTCAAAACAAATTTCTTTCGTTTTTTTTCCCCCAATATATAGTGATTTACTAAAAGAAAAGTTTTGTTGAATTCGGGTTAACAGAAATAAATTTATTTTAATTTAAAAGTTAAATCGCTAAACTAGTTTAAAATTTACAAATTCAAATGCTTAGTAAGGAAGCCTAAAATCAGCTAAAATTATTTCGTGTTGTTTCAACATTTGTTAACCGTTTTATTTACGAACATTGGTGAAGAAGGAAAAAGTTTTTGAGACAAGAGAAACATATTTCTGTGTTCCATTACAGAATCAGTATAAAATTAAATTATACTTATTAAATTTAAGTCACATCACCGGTAAAAACAATTCTGAAATCTGTTGACTTTTGTAAAAAATCAAAATATGCATTACTTATTTTATCTTTGATTAAAACAACAGCATATTTATGAAAAGTTTCGTTGAAATATCTTATATTTTTATAATTAATAATAATTTTCATTTAATTAAGTAATACGTCTTTATAAAGTATAAATCATTGGTATCATTTTGCTTCTATATTTTATTATATATCGCAATCTTGAAGAGAAGCGTAAAGACTAAATTTAATATCGGAACAGGAAATTAACGTATTTGTTTTCATTATTCTTTGATAGCTCACTAAAATATTTTTTAAAATCTCGCAGTATTATTACATATATTTATCTGATAAATCTACTTGTGAAGTTTAATTATGTTTATGAGTTTAAACGATTCTCTACACTTTTAGACAGGAGTAACTCTTAAGAGTCATATTTTTAATACAAAAAATGTATGTATTTTTAAGTAATAAACATTTCGAAGTCTGCACATTAAAACCAATTTTGTTTGAACATTTCATATATCTTTATCAGTTATAATCAGGATTTAACTTTCAACTATTGTATTTTTTAGAAAAAAATTTATTCTAATCAAATAAATAACATCATTTCTTAAATTGAAAAAAAGAACTCTCAACAAAAAAGTGCTTATAAACTTCATAAAAATAATACATTGAATGAAGTATTCCAGTAAATAATATTGAAATTTTATAAAATCACCTTTAAAAACAATTCTCAAATCTGTTGACTTTTGAAAAAAATCAAAATATTCATTATTTATTTTATCTTTGATTTAAACAACAGTATATCTATGAAAATTTTCGTTGAAATATCTTCTGAAACAAAAATTTTTTTAAGAGAAATGGTTATCAGAAAAAACCGAGATTAAAAAAATCAGTGATAAAGGGATGTGAACGAATCATAATGAAATATCCTACATTATTCTCATAAACATTTATAAATTAATAAAATACTATACAGAGCATAAAGTAAATTCATATTAATGCTTAGGAAACTGAAATATGAAAAATAATTTTAAAATAGACAATAAAATGCCACGTTAAATTATTTTACTTATTTAGATTAATTAAAGTAACGTTTTTCTTATTACACTCTTCCTAATAATGATTATAGACTTTCTACTGTAATCAAAATCGTTTAAAAAGAAAACAATATAATACCATCCATATTTTGAGAAAAACTGAGTGAAGGTAATTTTGTTTATAATTATTGATTTTCAATTTCAGTTTCACAAAAATAATTTTAGGATGTTTTCAAAATGTCAAATAAAATTAAAGAGGAAAAAGAAATAATGAAAAAATATTAACGAAATATTAAGGTGCTCCATTTAATATCTTTTTAAAATAGTTGGGATGTGTTTCACAATTCTGAGAAATTTGATTCAGTTTTCCTTTGCACAATGTTATTATGAAATGAAACTCAGAAATATGATATTTTTATATCTAATTTCAGAAATCTCGTTTCCTTCGTCACTAAAAGTTAAATTGTGAATATTATGTTGAAAATAGTATCTTTGTAGAAAAAAAATTGCTAAATTTTGTATTGATGATAGATGCAAAAGGTAATTAATTCAACACATTATGAAATACTACCATCCTTTTATTAATATAGTTATATTTTCATTAAAGAATCATATACTTTACTGATCATATATTCTATTGAAATTTAATTTTGAATGTAATTTTTTGTGCAGCTGTTAATTGTTTAGCATTGTCTATCATAAATTTGATTATCTTCTCTTAGATTACATCTGACGTTTTTCTAAAGAAAGTAATTCACAATTTAGAAACACCTTTGAAATTAATTTCATTCTATTGTCAAGATAAACTTCATTAACTTAGCCTTCAATTATGAGTACAGCTCTCTTTCAATTTCACTTCTTACTCTTTGAAATTTTAATTCCTAAGCCCTCTTTGTCATTAATGTCCTATTGTCTAAAAGGGAAAGCTCTAAGTCACATAATATTCAAGCTTGCAGTTAAATTTGCATTATAATCATGAAAACCGACACAAAATTATTTTGGAAAAATCTAATCGTCTGTGTAGTTTTTAATTGAAACCTGTAATTCATTTTGTGAAAATTACTTGAATCGCATTATATTTCTTAATTTGACAAAGAAAAAATATAAGAGTTGTGGAAGGGATAGAAATTTGCTGATGCGACAAATTTATTACAACTTTGGAAGGAGTTCTTTTACAAATACTCTGATTACTAAGCATGGGACAATCGTTCCGAGCATCACTTTTATCCCTGTGATTCAAATCAAACTCAGCACAATAAAGATATCAAAAGTTTGAGAATTTGGAGTTTCTAAAGCCAATTGAATAATAATGGGATTTATTTCCCGTGTTAAAATGAATTTAAAATAATTTTTGCAAATATTTTATCGAAAATATAGGATTCGATCATTTAAATAAAATGCACAACATATTTATAAATTGTTTTGATGAATCTTTCTGAACATATGCATATCGAGAATTATCTTTAGAAATGCATTATCTGATATCGGCGTATTTAAGAGAATATCTAAAGTTGCGTTTACTTTAAAATATTTTGTATTTAGCTGAATTTCAATTTGAATCACTGAAATTCAAACTAAAGCTAAGATAAAACAAAAATGTAAGTGTTATAGTGGAAAGAAATGTAGATATTGTACACTTTCTTTAACAATAACTTTTCTCTTTCACAACATGCTTTTTATACGGAAATTATTTTCTCCTGTTACAAAATCAATAATTATAAAATCCTTATAAATTTGAAATTAAAAACTAAATTTTACACAGTTCATCGTTTTATATTACATTTATAATAAATCAAACTTACCTATAGTACATATATTACTTAATATTTTTGTTTAAATTTTTATTTTTGTTTAAATTTTTTTTTAGCATTTGAATTTTTTTTCATAATTGTTTGAATATTTACGTAATGTTGCTCTGCAATAAGTTAAATCCTTTTATAGTACAAATGTTGTAAAAAAATGTAATTATTTTTCTTTTCAAAGTATACATTTTCAGCTTTTTTAAATATTTGTTGTTTGTATTTCTATATATTTTAATTATGTTAAATCGTAAACAATTATAACCAAAACATCAAGTTTCCACAGTTGAAAAGACATTAAGACATATATTGGCACTCATTGAATTTCAGTTCATCTTTTAAACTAACAAATTTCAATTAGAGTAATTCCGTTTACCGATCAAATAGTTATTTTGGTTACATTGCTCTTTGATATGTTTACAGAAAAGACATATTTTTTAACATTCATGCAAAATTATTTTCATTAGTCAAGGCTAGAAGATATATTGTCTAATATTACTGTCTTAAGTACTTAAATAGCAAACTACTTAAAATTACATTTTACATTTGTCCAAAAAATTAATTTTATACTATGTCAGTAACTACCATACTGTAAATAACAAATGAACATCTGAAATTGTATTTCCTTTTATATCATTAATTATTATATAGTTTTTTGATATAAGAAACATGTTATGAATAAAAATGGGGAATCTAAAATCAATCAAAATTTATTAGTTAAAATTTTAATAAATATAATTAAAAATTAAAAAAATGTTAATTAAATTTTTTAGAAACTTACGGTGATAAAAACACACACAGTTCGTATAGTAAATTTCTCATTCTCTCTCTGTCTATCTCACTGGCAGATTTATGCATAGTTAAAAAAATCTGTTATCAAAGAATGTAGGTTACAGCACTTTAAAATTTCTTTTACATAATTTTTTTTCAAAGTTCTTTTTCATTCCCAACAGTGATTGTAAAGGCAGCACTTTTCATAATTAAGGAGGAAATTTTTTAATTGAAATCACATAATTTTTTTTCTGTGAATTTTTTCAGGTCGAATACATGAAATGTGTTTTTATCTTTGCTTGAAGTATCATTAAGAAAGAATTAATTAAGAAATCTCATATTCATTTAAAATCCTTAAAATATAATTACAACCAAAGTCTCAATAAGTAGCTGCAAACATCATTTAATAAAACTTTAACAAGATTTCTATGCTTTACACAGAAATAAATTTTATTTTATTTTAGTAAATTTCAATGCTTCTTATTTTTAAGCATGATAATTTCTTTGAAGCATCATGTTTTGTGCATTATTTTGTAATTTTTAATTTGATATATATGTCTAGAGATTAATATTTCTTATAACATTAATTTATTGAATGACTATATCTTGAAATCAATCACTTATTTTATTCGACGCTTTACATTTTATTTAAAATATTTGTCTATTTATTACTTTTCTTTTATATATTCATAACTATTTTCCCTCTATAAAATTAGCTCTAATAGTTGGAAAATCAATTTTATTGATAGATTAATAGAAAGAATCTTTCTATTAATCTCTCAATAAAATGATGATAAATTCTATGATTTTATGAAAAGAAACAAATTTTATCTCCTGTCATTTCCTACATTAGCACTTTATTCAAAAAATGCACTATTTTTTAACAACATTGATAATAATATTTTTAAATATGTTTAACCACATTTAAGTAAACAATAATTTCATCATCGAATAATTTCAGAAATAAAAATCCATCTAAGAGCATCTAAGAGAATGATGTATTGCCTTTTTAAATATTAAAATTAAAGAAAACTTTCTTAATTTAAATTTTAAAATATTATTTTCATAAAATAATTTTAAATAGAATATTTTTCAAAAATATATAACCTTAATGAATGCGTATTAATTTCCTTTTAAAAGTTCGATCAATTCAAAACAAACAATATCCTTATTAATCATTATTAAATTACTTAAATTAGAAACACATTAAGCATTTTAAGATAAAACTGAAACTGGTTTCCATGAACCAAAAATAAATCTATATTTCTTATAGCTCCTGAAATTGTAATTAAAAGATATTTATATAAAAGTAAAAGAAATGAAAATCCAGTTTAAGATTAAAGTTTTTTTTTCCATGCAAGAAACAAATAAAATATTTTATCACAGTTATAGATTTTATTAATTATTTTGCCTACAATTCAATAAAGTTTTAAAAAATCAATGCTTCTTTGTTCAACATAACCATGTTTGAAATTCTTGTTCCTTTTCAAAGCTTGCTAGTTTGATAAACAAAAGATTTAACTTCTGTTATATTTACATCATCGCAATCACATTAACATCATATTCATTAAACTATGAATCACCGAAAAAATATATAGTTTATTTCTAGAATTACTCTGGTTAAATCATGATGTTTAATGTAATATCTCTAATAGTTAAAGATAATGTAAAAACTTTGAAGATAATTTAAAAAAGTTAAATATTTAAAGATTATGTAAAAAATTCAATGAAGATAATGTGATAAAGTTGAATATTTAAAGATAATGTAGAAAATTGAATGAAGATGATGTGGATAAATTTGAATATTTAAAGATAATGTAGAAAATTGAGACTAGTGAAATAGTCTATTTTTGATTAAATTAATGTAGGGTTGTACATATGCAAAAGCCTATTAGAGCGTCTTCGCAATGATTGGATTTTAAATACGATGTAAATGTTCGCTATTTTTCTATACTTTTAACGAAGCTATTTTATTCCGCTCTTTATAAGTTACTCTGATTTTCTTAAAGTAAAGGGAAAATTCTTTTATTTCCTTGTGAATATTTACAAATCTGAGTTAATTGCAAAATAATTGTATTTTTACCTTTGCATTATTGAGTTTTAAGTAATCACACATTCTTGCATTTAAGTTATCAAATTAATATAGGAGATGCACATCGATCATGTTTCTTATTTAATTACAGTTTGTGAAAAAAAATTTAGCTTTATTTAACTACTAATTAGATAGTTAGTAATCAAATTTCCATAAAGGTTCTTACATCACTTCTAAAGCAACAAACCTAACTTTTCATGAATGTTTCAATATATAATTTTAATTCAATATTAAAATTCTCTATTTCATTTTTAGAAATATGTTGATATATATATATATATATATATATATATATATATATATATATATATATATATATATATATATATATATATATATATATATATATATATATATATATATATATATATATATATATATATATATATATATATATATATATATATATATATATATATATATATATATATATATATGAGATACCACGCAAGTTAATTAATCACTGGAAATTGCTAATTTTCTATGAAATTAATGTTTATAAAAAGTTTCTATTCAATTAACGATTCTCTTATGACGACGAAATTAACGATAAGAAATTCTTATACATATTTGATAAGAAAATGAAATTTTCTTATCAAACATATATTTTAAAACAATGATTAGGGCTCATTTCTTTAAAAAATATCTATGATTTTATATGAAATCTCATTATGATTTACCTTATTATTTTAATAAACTTATCAGTGAATCATTAATGTAAACTGCAACTAATTTTTCTCAGTACGGATTTTATCGTGAACAAATAAAATAATAGATTTAAATCATTCAATTAAATAGAAATTATTAAAATAATAAATATTTCAACTTTAATAACTACAATTATTATTAATTGGCTTAATATTATAGTAATTTTGTTTCTTAAACTTTAAATTTAACTTAAGATACAATATATATGCACCAGCGTCTGTGTCTGTCATTACTGTATAGATTATACAATATCTTCTTTACCTTAAGAAAAGGATTTTATTTTGCTTAAGAAAGAAATTTTAATTTTTTTGGATATGAAACTTTTGCGCGAATTCTAATCTTGAAAAGAATAAATCTAAATTTATTTCAAAGACAACAACTTTTACAAGTATCAATGTGAATGTTATGAGAATACAGCCTTTTAGAGGTAAATAAAAGATATTTATAAGAACAACTCTGTTTTCAAAACAATCAACAATGATTATATTTAGCAATATATCTCTTGAATATAACGAAAGAATCATTGTATGTACTCCATAAATACGACAGCATTTTAAAGTTAAGATGAAAATAATTTTGATCTGGTTTATTAATGGGTACTCTATCTAAGGTTAGTTAATCCCCAATCAATAATCAAAATGGTCAATGGATAGGAAGAAAAATTTTGGTTAAAAGTAATTAAGACATCAAATGCATAAGCGTTACATAATAGTGTGTGGAAATAATGTGATTCCTATTGGAGTTTCTATAGGAGAAAAAAAACTGATTAAAAGTAAAGGAAACAATCATCGAAATTACATATATAATGTTAATTTTTCAATGTATATTCAATATTAAGGGTTGCTGATACTGGATTTCAATTTAATTTCAAATTACAGCTCTGTATCAAAAATTAATATAATAATGCAGACCATAACAAAAGACAACTAAAATCCTTCTTGGTAGTATCTGTCTACTATAATTTCAAATTCTGAAACAACTATCAAGTTGTTTTAAAATCTCGTTTAACTCAAAATCAAGCCATTCAGGTATATATTTTTTGTCATTTGTACAATTATAATTGCTTGTTATTTAAAATCAGATAAATTGAAGCAATGGACGAATTGTGAAAATTACAGTGTGTTATATTTCATCAGAATATCTGAACATTATTGGGCCACAAATTGCATATGATGTGAAATGGTTACGATTTACACTTATTTTTCCGACAAGTTCACAATTGGTTTGGTATCTGTATAAAAAGATATCTGAGTACATCTTACTCATTCATCCACCAATTAGGTATTCACACGATTTTGTACTATAAGACCAGTTAAAGAAGTCAATATATTGGAGGGATAACCCTTAATATTTACAGGAAAGATTTTTTTCTTGGTTTAACAGAGAATCATACTTGATTGGTACTTTTTTACGTTGCATACTAAAACTGAACATAACAAGATTCCTTCAGAAAATCAAGTTCTCCAAAACAATGGTTTTCCTTGCTTGAGACTCCAATCATAAAAGTAATATTTTATTTTTCATGAGATACAATGATGCTTATACACCTAATGAATTACATTATAAACATGAAAATTATCAAATATAATTAAATAATCCTAATATTGTCAAAAAAATTCAATCTTTTGAATAATACGTAAATAATTATTAGAAATTAGAATTTTATGTTGGAAATTTCTTGTTATTTGCATGCTTCCTTTAAGGTGTTGCATTTATTGAGGTCAGTAGTGTAAAATATGATTTCAAAATCATATTTACCAAAATTAGGGCCAGGTAATTAAATCACATTTTAAAAGTAACTTGCAAAACGTATCCTTATAAAATTTAATGTCACAATACTACTGAATCATATTTCAAACAATGGAATATTTATTAAAACTTAAAATATTCTGTAAAAGTAGTGCGATAACAGCCATTTATTATTGCTACGTAAAATATAATTATTATCATAACTACTCGTTCTTTAAATCATTATCCTCTTAAATTTTGGCTGTTGTGCTCTTTAAAACACAGCGTTTAAAAAAACTACTTAAAATTGAGGAATAAAGCTTCATTTGGAATATAGCAAGATCACAAAAGCCCAAATGCATGCTGCAGTTCAAGAAGTCAACCCATATTATAAATTCTTGTATTTAAAAAGATATGCATAAAACAAAATCAATGACTTGCTTTCTTACAGCTTATACGCTCTATGTGGGGAATATAAATCTTAATTATCATCTGGTTTTATACATCAATCATTAATATATAATATAATTATGTTAAATGCTTAAGCTATAATTCTCAAGAATTAAAACTATAAAAATAATATTTTTCTGACCAAATTTTATGACCCACTCTATGAATCGAAAATCTAAACATCCCAAAACTTTTTAGCTATATTTACGTATGAGTATGCTTGTCACTGTATATATGCGATTCGTTCTTTTTCCAAGTAGTTATCAATGATGGCAGTGTTAAGGAGAACTTTTTATCATTTATTTAAATAAAATTATTAACACATCTGGCATATAATTTTAAAATATGGAATATAACCTCATAACGATTCCTTACATTTGTTACAAAACCTTTATGACTATCTGCTGGTTTGTTCAATATCACAATAGAACACTCCTTCAGATACGTTTTTTGCTCTAGGCTAAAATTTATTAATGTCTCTGCTCAAATTTTGTATTCCAAGTTTTCTCCAGACTCAAATATGCTTTTATTAAACTGCAAAGGAAATGTGAACTCTTACAGAGATATACAGCTTTGTATTAATCAGCTGTATTCCAACTGATATGTTGGCAGCTGTGTCCGTCTATGAAGATTAGGTAATGAAAGAAATACAATTCATGACTTTACATGATTAAGCAAGAACATATTGTCAAACTTTCAAAGGATCACTGTATTATATACTATTTACTAGTCTCACAGTAAACGTAAATCCTACTCATATGCATGTGATTCATTTCTTCTGCTTGTCTACAATAGAAACGTTACAACTTTTTAAAAGAATTTTCAACGGATTTTAAAATACGTTTTTTTTTAGGTTTTAAATAAAAAGGAAATGTGAATGATCCTACAAATAATTGACAGGTAAAAATTGCTTTAAGAATTCTAAAATTAATTAAACTTGAGAAGTCTAGAAACGTCTGTAATTTGCTTTTCTGGTTCAATTCGTCATATTCAAATTATATTATAAACTGAAAGCCAGAGAAGTGAATTTATTTTGGCAACAAATCACATTAACTTCAAAACACATTTTAACCGTACCAACAAGCATTTTTCAGAGATGAATCACAATGCTGATTTTCAGAGAATTTTCTACTGTCTTATAAGATGAATATGACGTTTTTCATTTTTCGCAACAATAAGTCATGATTAGATGTTTCATAACTTATGGTTCTGTATTTTTCTATATTTAATTTCCTTACTTCTATTTCCAGTTAATGAAAAAATTGCCATTTTCTAAATTCTCGTGTACTGGAGGTTAAAGTATATATAGTTGAATTCTTCCTTTGCTAAAATAAGCTAAAGTTCTAAATTATTTTTCGTAATAACTTTAACTCAACATATAATAAAATTAAATCAAATATTACGTTTAAATATTCAAGTATTATGTAATTAAATCACTTTAATATTAGCTTGTATTATTTATTTTTAAAATAACTTTAAAAGATTGGAAATTTTCCCATAATTTTTCCTTATTTTTTGAGATGCACATATCTTATTTAAATAGTAAATACTTGATGAAATATCAATACAAATGCAGAAATCCTATAAATCTTATATTTTCTTCAAGCAATTTTTTTAGTGTAGAGCTTGATGTCAAATATTTTTCTGCTATTCATAGTCTTTCCAGATTTCAATTTTTCTTTTTATATATTCTATGTTTACACGCATAAGCAATAAAAGATTTCAGCAAACTTAAGCCTTCCATGATAACATCCATTAAGGAACAGTCATTCATATACTTCAACAACCAAAAAGAAAATAAATAAATACAGAAACCG
The DNA here is from genome assembly GCA_030067965.1 of Latrodectus elegans. NCBI lineage: Eukaryota > Metazoa > Arthropoda > Arachnida > Araneae > Theridiidae > Latrodectus > Latrodectus elegans. The sequence continues at coordinate 111,260,105 of CM057814.1, read as the reverse complement.
GAAGCGTAAACTGACATCACGATCTCACTATCAGTATTTCATTCTTATGAAGAGATTTAGTAGTTTTCAGTTTAGAATTTTTTATTGATTCAATTCGTTGTTTTTGCGATATTTTATCCACGAATTTTCGTTTCCCATTGAGCGTAGTGATTAGAATCTGCTTTGCTGATAAAATAATAAATTGAACAGCTCACATTCGTAAATATTGAAGGAGTTATATATTAGTTTCAAGGAATAAATAAAAAATTGATAAATTCTAAAGTATTTTGATATATTTGCTTATTGTAAATTGCGTAGTTAGTTTATTTTGTAGAAATTTAGATGGATAACTATAATTTTAAAAAAATTTATTTTCTAATCTAAGTTCTATGATTATTTTCCATTATATACGTACATTCATACGAAAAATAATTTATTTAAAATACAAACACAAGTGAGTTTCTAAAAGAAATTATATTTTTTTTATTTTATATATTATTTATACATTTGAAGCATAATTAATATGAAATCTTTTTTCCCATTATTTTCAATTTTGGTATTTATCCATTAAAGAACAAGTAAAAGTATAATGTTAGGTTAGATCCTAGCAAAGTCCACACCCATGACGCAAATGAGTTTGGTTGGCTATAAATGCGGCTTGTGCCCATCTTCTTTACTACTTCGGTACACTAGATATGGTAAAACAAACTATTTTTAGAAGTTCATTCTGATTTGGAACTTTTTTTCAGTTTGTCGCCAAGGGTGTGGGCTCTCCTAGGATTTTATAATAATGTTTATATTTTTAACTGAACACTCATATTTTGAATGCTGCAATAAATGTAATTTTAACAGATTGTTTTTTGAATATTTTTAATTAATAGATAAAATTGTTACCAATGGCTATTTTTAAAAATCCTTTCAAATTTTCCATGTATTCTTATTGTATTTTCCGTCCAGAGTTTCATATTTTATGTTATTACTCTGTTCCTTTGTATTAATATTTAGGATAATCGTTAATTTGGAGTTATTTAAAACTTCATTGAATAACTTAATTTTTCTTAAGAATAAGAAAATTAAACTTACTCCTAAGATTTATTTCAAAATTATTTACACAAAAATGTCGGTATTATTCCATTTAACTTCCGTGATTGGTCATCGAAGTAATTACTAAGTAGTTTTTGTCAGAGATAAACTTTGTCGTTCAAATATTTTTTGACTATAAATGATAATTTAATTTAAATATTTGTACTATATTTTTGTAGTTTCTAAAAATATATGTATTTTTAAATAAAGCATAGCGTGGGTTTGGTGTAGAATTAGGTATCAATTTGTAGTTTCTAAAAGTGTATATATTTTTAAATAAAGCATAGCGTGGGTTTGGTGTAGAATTAGATATCACTTGGTTTGACGATGAACTTCAAATAATCCTGGCAATCCAACATTTCTAATGTTTTGTGTAGTGGCCATATTGTTAATCACATCTTGGCACTTGGTTTGGCTTCAAAGAAATCGCCAAAGATTCAAGAGATACCCGATTGTAAGCTTTTACCGACAGGGCAAATATTTACAATAAATGTGATTTCTTTTTCTGTTTCTCTGCAATGATTGTGGTATGGGAGTATAAAGGAATTGTACAAAAATGTCTTATTTGAATAAAGAGTTCTTTGATTATATTTGAATATACTTTATAGGCCCGTTACTTAAATTATCATTTATTGGTTGCTTTTTTTAATCATTTATTCTTCTATTTATCACAACAAAATAAAATGTTAGATTTTGGAAAACTAAATTGTAAGTTACTAAAGTAATTTAATTTAAAAAGTTGAGATCTGAACCGTCAAACGTAATTAATAAAAATCTAATAATTAACCGCAGACAATAACTAATTTCATTTATTTCTAAGATATAGAAATTAAATTGGCATGTACCTTGAAGTCACTTGAGCATCAGACATTACCATACAACATACTACAATCGCCAAAGTTGTGAACAAAAGCTTTGAAATGACGCTACTTTCCATTGTATCCACTTCTGATTCTTCTTTCTAATACGAATAAGAATCAGGCAAATCTTTGAACCTGAAAAGTTAGAATAAATCTATCAACACATGTATGTAATAGATAAACTGACAATATATAAATATTTTTTTTCAAATGCCCTGCTGCCTATAGTTACATATTTATTACTATATATACATATATTTCAAGAAGATGATAACATCTTATACAATAGGTCAATCAATGGGTGTGTCAATTTCGCCCTGAAATTGAAGGGATAAAGAAAGATAAACACAAAGAGAAAAACGAACAATCAATCTCAAATCAAGTTTCGATCCCAGAACCTACAGCTTACAAGTTAGGGACACAAACCTCTCCGCCATCGATTGGCCAATGCTTGTAAGTATATACATATAATAAAAGTAAATTATATAAGAAATTTTGTATAAACTAATTTATAAAAATGACTTTTTATTTCTTTGTAGAGAAATGGCTGATGTTATGAAATATACTATTATTTTATTTAAAAATAATTTTTAAAGCTTTACTACAAACATTTTATTAATAATATAAATGCAAATATTAGAAAGAATTTCTAGTTTATAAAATAATTTATTTAATTAACTAATCTTTTATTGAAAACTGCATTGCATATTTCACACAATTTTCTATTTCTTTTTATAAATTATTCATTAAGTAAGTTCTCTATTCATTTCATGATAATTCAGTAATTCATATTATATTTTAATTTCCATTTTATGCATCTGATATAAATTATAGTGTTTTATCAATAATTAATCAAAAAAAATGTTTCACTTTAAAGTCATTGTTAAATTTGAATGCACTTGAATAATCCTATTTATGTATGTCGATGCATTTTTAAAGCAATACTTTTTCTTATTATTTTTATTGTCAGTCTGGCAGTAATCCAAAAGTTGTTTAAGCGTATTCCTTATGAAAATAAATTAATTGTATTTATAAGCTTTTTATACGTTATTAATTAGAAATTTTCTTTTGTAATTTACAGAAACAGTATAAAAATTATGGGGACCGATACGAAAAGAAGTCTTGAAACTTCATCGTGATTCAAATTCTGTATGATTGGAAAATCCTACATGATTGTTCCTGGTTCACGTGTTTTTGTAGCTGAGGAAATCAGTCGGTGCTGAAATAAAAATTAGCAGAACTTTTCGTTTTTAACATGATCTTAACACTACGTTATATTTTTCAGGAGAAAAAATTTTCAAACTAAGAACAATATTTATGTGTGACAAAGGAAGAGACTGGAAAATTCTAAAGCACTATTTTGATATGCTGGTATGCAGAAGATATAAATGAAATGCAATATTAATATAAAACCTTCTATACAAATTCGGAATTTTAAATTAGAGTATGGTAATCATAAATAGTACATGAAAGTTAAAAATAGTATACATAATTTATCTAGAACTTTCTTTATTTAAGAATGAAAAAATGTTTGTACACAGAAGAAACATAACTAATAATTTGATTGGTTTTCTGTTATACTAAACTGTAATAATGTGTAATGTTTCTATTTTAAAATTACTTTTTCTCAAACTTTTATCACTATATTTCATTAGTTTTACCAGACTTGTAATGTTACAGTAAGTTAACTATTAGTTACATGAACAGTAAGAGATATACTTCAGTTGAAAGGTTTTATTTATATATATATTTCATTAACACCAAGCATTTATTTCATAAGAAATACATATAACGCTAGATTTACAGAATTGCTTTTTATTTTTAATTTGAAAAAATATTTTTCATTTGCTAGCTTTATATAAAAGCCAACTTTTGCAATATATGTTGCCATTTAAGTACTGGCTTTAAGAATTATTAAAGATTTTAGAAATGTTTATTTATGAATTCAGATTAAAAGGCAAATTAATACAATAAAAAAGAAAAATTTCTGAAGAACATATTGTGGCTTTAAAAGGTAGAAGTATGTCTACAAACTTATTAATTTTTATTTCGAAAAGAAATTATTTTTATTAATAAAAGTGTTATTTGGCATAAAAGAAATTAACGTTTGATAAACGAATTTGAATTCAAATTTTGATGGTAATTAATTTAAAATTGATATAAAATTTATTTTCAATTTATTTGTTTCAAAATAGATTGTTTATGTATATATATATATATATATATATATATATATATATATATGTATGTATGTATTGATAACAGGTTTTAACAAAGGATTATACATTCATTAGAATTTTTTATAAATTTGTCATCAGCACTATTAAACTTATGCGGGAAGGCAAGTGACAAAAATATTTTAATTAGATTTAGTTTGAAATATTAATCAAAATGCTTAAAACAATCATTATTATATATTATAAATATGAACTTCCTCTCCTCAAAATATTATTGTAAGCATTTTTCACTACTTAAGTTAAATTTGTTATGATAGGCTAATAAAACTCAATTTGGACTTAAATGTTTTTAACGTAAGCATAAGAACACATTCATTTGCAGATATTTATATGAAAAGATTAGGCTCTTTAATTAATATATTTATTAATTTATGCGTGTAATCCTATGTACAACATGTAGAAAATCTCCATTATACATCATATCTAATTTAAGTATACCAAAAAAGGGATGTGTGACTTACCCTAATTTATATAGTTTTGATACGAATAATAATTTTTGCATAATTTTCGAACTACTACTTAAAATTCAATTATTATGCGAAGTTTCCTAATTGTGCTGAAATAAAAAGATACTTAATATTTTAATCATGCGGAAAAATCTTAAATATTTTCATACTTTTCTTTTCGAAACAAAATTTTTATATATGTTCGATAAAAATACGTTCTAAGCAAATGTACTTTCTTTTGTTACGGAAAAATAAATACAACATGTTTCTACATTTGTTGTGGAATAAATTATAAATCATAATATCTTCATTTTTCCTCATTTTATGTATTTTGCATTTCAAAATTGTTGTCAAGATAGATGAGTAAAAAATGAATAATTTATAAATAAAGTATCCATTGTAATATGTGATCTTTTTTTTATACATTTTTTATATTTATTTACAATTAATCACTAAATAATAAACATAAGCAATTAGATAAATAAGTACAAATGGCTTATAAATAATTCCAATAAAAATTAAATTTAATTCAAAATTCAAATATGGCATTTAACAATATTTCCATAAATAAAAAATTTAATATAGCTTTAATGCTAAGAAATTCCTATGCACATTGAATGTATATATTGTCCCCAAATATTACCTTGACAAAGTGCACAGAAAGGAAACTACTACTCAACACATGTGTCGTAAGCTCTTATAATGCAATTTTAGTTTTAGACCGAAGGTAAAAGAATATAAAAGCGCTTTGACTCCATTACTACTTTCTAAAGGTTCACGTTTTCCGTAGAAGTTGATGTAGTTGTGCTTTTAAAAGCTTTCGTAAAAAATGTAGTTCCAAAGCTGAGAATTTCTTTGTTAGATGGCTGATTCAAGACACATATACTAAAAGTATTTCAATATCTAAAATTTAATGATTTATAAGATTAAATTTAAATAATTTTGAATATTTATTCACTTAGAATCTAAGTAATTATTAAAAAAAAGTGCTTTTTTTTAATGAAATAGAAATGCATTTACTTAACTGTTGCATTTATTTCTCATAAGCTAATAAAATTATTACATTGCATTAAACTTATTTCTCAATCTCTTTTAAAATATATTATCTTTTATTAACCATTATCTAAAGAATACGGAATTCACTTCAATTTTGTATTATTCCTTGAAATTTTATGGCAGCATTTCTAAAAATAATATGAGATTAAAGTCTACAATATTCATTAACATATTTTTACAATGCAATTTGAAACATATTATTGTTTTCTTCTCATAATTCAAGATATTTTTAAGAAATATCCCATTTGGTTTAACTAAGCCAAAGCTTAGTTAGCTAAAAAAATCTGTATTTAAAGCAATCAAATTAACTTTTAACTTTTACAGTCATTGGAAAATTCCAAAACAAAGTAATGAATAAGTAAAATTTATTTGTAAGTACATTTGCGTGCAACATATTTTACATTCAAATTCAAATGCTTAAATTAACTAAAATACCCAAATTTAAAAAATTGATAGCGAAAAGTATTCATTTTAATCTGCATCGAATTTTTTACTTAAATTTTAATCATAAGAAGTAGTGTTTAATACTTCTAATTACATTCCAATCTCAAATTCTTAAAATGCTTTATAAATGCTTTTTGAATGCACCACAATCTTTTTATCCAATTACTCAATAAAAAGTTAACGTAAATCGTTATTTAATTTCTCTTCTATAAATCAGGTTCAACATTAACATTCACATCATGGATTCACATTTACTAATTTTGTATTTTATTTCCTGTTAACCCCAAGAATATTTATGTATAAATTATGTACATTTTTAAACATTTAATATTTTAAAATTCCTGTATGCATTCATGTTTGCATGTTTTTTTTAAAATTTATACTGAAGAAACTTTTTTATCTTTTTTTGTTATAATGTCACCAGCAGTTTTTTATAAGCTTCTAGAGTTATTAACTGCATATAAAAGATAATCAAAGTAACATTATAATTTAAAGAATGGACACATTTCCACTTCTAAACTTCCAACATAGAAACAGTCATATTTGGTTGCATGAATTGATATGTGATTTATAAATGATATGAAAAGTTTGAATTAGATTAACATTTTTTCATTGCATGTAATTTGCTGAATAAAACAACATTCACGTATTGCAACATTTCAGAATATTTTTACTGAATTTAAAAAATAAGTGATAAACACCTACTTATATCATTTTGTTTGATGATTACACTTTTTTAAATAGGGGTTATATGCAATTTAAGACAACTATAGTATTAAAGCAATGTAATATATTTTTCAAATCTTTAATATGTTTATAAATTTGTTTCTTAAATTAAAAAATCTCAGTGCCTGTAGTTCTCGAACATTCATTTGAATCATTTTACTGGTCAAAGCATTTAAATTTATTCACAATTAAACAAATAAATTTATGTTATTCAAAATATAAAACAATTGTAAACTCGTTATCATCCTTTTATTTTAGATTTCTCTCTCTTTTTATCTATCTATCTATGTCTTGCACCTTTAATACTTAAAAACTTATAACACATATGCAATTTACAACTGTTGCAAATTTCTTAACAATTATCTTTTATGCAACAAGGAAAAACCCCGTTATTGTTGTTGTTTCTTATCTCCAAGGGTTCGAGGAGACAGACCAAATCTAGGAATATGTTGACGAAGATGAAATCGATGACAAGGCGGGGAGAAGTGTAGATTTCGTCCCACAGTATATTCATACAATTCGGAATATGCCTAGGAGAAGCTTGGTGTTCATGGCATTTAGGACCAAGGGAGAAGGTCTTGTTGCCCGCTACAAAAGAGGGGCATTTCAGGTGACCAGAGGCAAGAAGTGCAAGGCAAGTGCTTGATTTCTTATCACAAGAAAGAGCCAGAAAAAGTCCAGGCTTTTTACCCTTGTAGAATTAGTGAATCAAAGGTACCTAAAAATCAGTTTTAAACTGGGCTTTTCTCAGGGAAAAGAGCTCAAGGTAGGTAAGCGTGGAAGAAGAAGAAGCAAGATGACCTGAGTCTGCCTTTTCTAAAGTGTCTGCTATTTCATTGCCTTTAATATTCACGTGAGATGGGATCCATTTAAAATAGATATTATGCCGAAGGGAGACAATTTTAAGCTTGTGTAAAATAGAAAGGCTTGTTTGGTCTCCAAAGCTGGTCCATTTTTGCAGATGTTGAATTGAACTACGGCTATCAGTTAATATCTAGACATCACTATAATTATTTTGCTCATAATGAATTCCAGTACGATGTTATTGACTATTAGTTTGCTACGAAAAATCAAACACAAGTCGGGATTACGTTGACTAAGAGAGAATTTATAATGAGGAGTCTTGATGAAAACTCCGCTGCCAGTTCGGTGACTTATTTTGCTGCCATCAGTATAGATTTTTATGTCATTTGGTGGTATATTATTAATGGTTTCCAAGGCTAGTTGTTTTAGAGCAATTCAGGTAAACACTCCCTCTTGATGACTGCCGTGGAAAGTTCGTAATTGAAGTCAACATTGGAAAGAGCCTCAGCAGGGTTCAGACCGCAGTGAAGGGCATGTGGTCCAACATTGTTCTCGATTATGTGCTGTGAGTTAATCAGACTGAAGGAACTGTGCTTCTTTAATCTTTGGAACGAAGACCAGTTGATTAGATAACTTGACGTGAGATTGCCTTGCTATAACTGTTGAGTTTTTTGTAATATTTGACCAGGCAGGATTGTCTTCTGATAAGGAGAGGTTGTAAGTCTGCTTCGAAAAGTACTATTTCTGAAGGACAGCTGCTATTCAAGCCATTAATGATGCGTGCAGCACTCAATTGGACTATTTCTGAAGGACAGCTGCTATTCAAGCCATTAATGATGCGTGCAGCACTCAATTGGACTTTTTCTAATTTTTCCAAATTGGAATTAGAAGCACAACAGTTGATTGGGAAACCATATTCTAAAATGGGCCAAATGAGTGCTAGGTAGGTAGTTCTAATGGTAGTTGCATCCGCTAACCAGTCTCTACCAGCAATGTATTTCAGGATGCGTAATCGTTTCCTGGCTTTCAAGGAAATATGTTCGTTATGATTGTTGCATGTAAATTCCAAGTATGAATCCCAAGTATATTGGATATTTCTTGTGTGTAAGTTTCTGTTGATTAAATATCAAAGAAGGTTAGTAGTGATATAAGTGTTTATCTGTAGTAAAGAAGGTGGTAATTGATTTGGATGGATTAAAACTCAACCTGAGCTGCACCGCAAACTAGGAAAGAACCTCCAAAGAACTGTTAATCAGAGACTGCATCTCAGGAATGGAAGTTCCAGAGCTTCAGAGAACTATGTCATCAGCAAACATTCCAATGCGTGTTTCAGGAGAGATAGTCCTCTCAATACCATTCAAATATAAGGAAAAAAGTGTTGGGCTGAGAACAGTTCCCTGGGAACACCTTGCCCAAGTTGAGAAGTCTTTCAGAAGGATTTGTTATATTTAACCCTTATATACCTCTGATAAAGATAATCAGAAATCCACGCTTATGTATTACTTCGAATATTAAATGTATTATACAGTTTAATGATGAGTATATGCTTCCAAACTCTGTCGAAAGCCTTTGATAGGTCTAATGGAGCCGCAATGCTGTTATTAATAGGTTTAAGATTCTGGGAATCCCTGATGGTTTCAGCAAAAACAAAACTTGATCAATGTTGCTTTGTCCTTTAGGAAACACATACTGTTGCTCAGGGAGAATTTTATTTTCATCCAGAAAAAAAAAGAAGTCTGATCAAAATCATTTTCTGTATGATTTTACTAGTGGTACAAGTTAGAGCAATCGGTCTGAAGTCCTCAATATAGTGAGAATTTTTGTTTAGCTTTTTAACTGGAATAATGATGGCCTTTTTCCATTCCTGGGGGAGTCTGCCTTTGGTCCAAGAAGAGTTAAAAATGTCAAGGAGTCTTAGTTTTCCCAGTCATACCAGGTTTTCAAGCATAAAAACATAGATACGATCCGGGCCAGGAGATTTGCTGAGATCGGGAAAGGACATTGCCAAAAGTAGTTCATGCATAGAAAAGTGAGCTGCCATAGAAAATTCACCAAAGTCAGAGCTACGACGGTCATGTACAATATTCCTTGCTTTACGCAACACAGATTTATCCACGTTGGTGAAGTTGAACCTGCTTATTTGGTAATAATTAGCAAGTCCATTGGCAGCATATTGATCGCTGTTAAACAGTTGTCCATTATTGATCTTTGACTGAGTTGCACATTGTTGATGGCCTAAATAATTTTCTAAAATTTTGTATTGGGAGTTCTCTCGTCAATTTGATTACAAATTTCATTCCATCTAGATGTTTTTAAATGGGTATATGCTAATTAAATTTCTGCATTAATTTTATATATCTTAGATCTAGAACCATTCTTCTTATGACTGGTAGCTTCAAAAAGATGTTTTCTTTTTTCGAGGAGAGGCTCCAGAGTAGTAGAATCCTGAGTGAAATGAGGAATATAACGTTTTACATTACCTCTAGAAATAAAAGCTTTAGCCTGCTTCAGAATAATTTCTTTGAAATTCTTCCAGGAAGTGTTTAGAGAGTCATTAAGTGGCAGAGAAGCCAGGTCACTATCTAATGGGTTTCTAAAAGAGGTCCAGTTGGCTCTCTTAAAGTTCCAGAATTTTTCATAGGAGTTGAAGACTTTTTGTCTCTTATTGAATTCTATAATGATAGACAGATGATCACTTCCAATGCTATCAAGTGTTGACCACAAACATTGAGGAAATAACTCTGTACTTGTTATGGCTATATCTAACGCCTCGGATCAGCTATAGTTAAAGAATTGTGGGTGGGCGTTCCATCATTGAGGATCATAAAATTAATATCATCAGCCAACTGGAAAACGTCAAGACCTCTATAATTAATACTGGAGCAATCCCAGATGTATGTTTAGCATTCAAGTCACCGAGAATGATGGAATCTTTGTCCATGATGTTAGAGAGACCATGGTAGAAGGTTTTCGTTAGGTGGATGGAAAACTTTGAAAATGCTTAAGGGTTTCCCTCTCTGTGTAATTTTTATACCCTGGATTTCAAGGTCAGAGTTTCCAAAAGTGGGGGTGCTAATGCTCTGGTATTTGATGTTTCGAATAAAGAAGGCCAACCCTCCACCTCTCGAATTAGGTCTATACTTCTTGTAAATGTGGTATCCATTACACTTAATAGTTGTATTCATCCTTAATTTAGTTTCCTGAATGGCAATTATCTAGACGTCATTAGTTTCCCGCAATTTTCAATAATTAATCTATATTGACCCTAGTAGCCAAAGTAGACAATTCATTAATGTTGCACTGTACAATCTTAAGGGTTTTTAAAGCAAAGGAAGACCGTAGAAGATTTTTGAACGAGATCCTCCGCTTAAGCGCTTCCCTGTTTATCCTGAATGACGGACGATGCAGTATCGATATCATTTTTCAACTGATTCATAGGGAGAAAAAGTGTAGCTTCTGTAGTCCAAAGACTGGAGCACCGTGAGGAAGAAAACTGTCTTGGCTCCATGTCTGTTAGTGTTAGCTGGGAATTATGGTGTGGCCTTCACGCATTGGGTGACCCTACCAGGAGTAAAAACTCCCGACGTACTTCGCTCACTGCTCTCAGGATCACCCCCTTGCCACAGTGAGGCCACTAACAGGATTAAGGGGGACCATTATTGTAAAAAAGCTCAATGAAATGCATATGCATTTATAATTTATACCTTATTATAACTTATATCCATCAAAATTTATTATTTAAAATTTCCATTATTTAGCTTCATGAAAGAATGATAAAGTGTTTTATAGAACGTAGGCCACATTCGTTATGTTTGCAAAATACCAATATTTACATTTTTATATTGCATCCTAATTTTATAATAAATATATAATCCAATTGTGTGTGTAAATATTATTAAATTTATAAATGTATTAAAGTACAAATACGGCATATTCAAAGTAAATTAACATTACATTTCATATAATCATCGCTTATCAATTTGTAGGAAACTATTTAAAACAAGTTTCTTTTAATAATAAAGTTAAGCAATTTACAAATATTATTCTAAGTAAGATTTTACATTTTTCTGTTTCTAGCTATTATCCAACATATGAAAACCTCCACATTCTCATATGAATATTTTATAATTTTTTCCATAGGGCTATTTTATGTATTTATATTAATCAAAAATGTGGAATCTTAGTCTTTTATGTCCTATGTTATATTTAATTATAACATGCAAAACATTTTATAAATAAACTACACTTTCAAATATAGTTAGCCAAATTTAAAAACCAAGTTAGGATCTTTAACAAATTTTATCAACTTTTCTTGACAAAATTTAAAAAGAAAAAGAAAACAAACGTCATTATTCTGCTTAAGCCAAATAAACTATCATAAATTTTTTATGAACTCATAATGAAATAGCAAGATAATTTTAAATATCTACTTTAAAAGAAAAAGAATCGTTTTTATAAAGGATATATTGCTTCCTTAAATATTGATTAAAATAATCTTTGAAGTATTCGCCAATCGTAATTTTAGTACACTAATAGTCATTAATTGCTAATTGCTTGAAATCTGAAGCCAAAAAATTTACACACACACACACACACACACACACACACACACACACACACACATATATATATATATATATATATATATATATATTCTATTTTATTCACGTAACAAAGAAATTAGTTTATTAATTTTGTCATTAGGTTTAATGATATCAAGTTCAGGATTCCAAAATTTTAAATTAAATTTTAGTTACAAAAAACTTATAAAAATTTAGCTGTAAATTTTTCAGTTAATTTATTTTAGAAGCTAAAAATAGTAACTCTGTATAACAATGCACCAGAATTTATTCTTTTTCAGCTTTAATTATAAAAATACATTAAAATTGAGACGAAAAAATGCTACTTATTTTAAAATAAAAATAATTCAAATGAAAAGTGTTCTAAAATCTATTTCTTGTTTCATGGAAAAATTTTAGTGGAATCTCGTTAAAATTATATATGTATAAAAGAGTTCAGATAAAATTGTTCTTTTATTCTTCAAATATAAAACTTGATATTGAAAAGCAATGCAAACAACTTTGTAAGCAGATAAAGTGGACTCCAATTAATCTACAAGTATTCAAGAGGACAGCCAATTTCGATTTTCCAATTGTAGCACTCCATTATTTGTCTCCAATATAAACATGTTATTATATGTGCTTGAATAACTTTCAAGAAAAATATTTTAGATTTTTTAAAAATAAATAACAAACGAATCATCCATAGAAAGTTACAGTTTTCACATTTTACTTCAAAAGAAATTTCGCCATTTATTTCATTATTTGAAAATATGTTCTTGAAAGTTTACTCACATTAAGGAAAAAATGTCTTAAAGTATAGTTTGTGCACAGGTGCTAAATTTACCATTTATTTCTCACGAAACATTTTTCAAATATTTTTGAAAATAAATTGTTCTGTGTATTTATTGTCATCGGAGGAAAAGGAAAAGTAAATGTTCCCAAACTCTATAAATGTTTTTCATTCTTTAGTAAAAATTAGAATCTAAGTTCTTGTGCATATGCATCAAACAGTAAAGCTCATGTGAAAGAATTTGCATTTGCTAAAAATCTGTAAGTACTACCGTCATTGTAATAAGAGTTTTGAATTATTTATTTATTATTATTTGTAAATAACATCATTGCAAGTTATTTAAGAATAAAATCATAAAATCAAGAAAACTTAATTTGTTTTCTTGTTTATAATTTTATTCTTTACATAGCGCATTACTTTTAACTATTTTTTAATCTGTTAAATTTTATGTATCATAAAAAATTCGCTTGTAAAATACATTAATAGGGAAAATGTTTCTTTCTGATATTCAGTTTTTTTATTTATTATTATTTCTTACGTATTCTGCAGGCATACATAATTTTTACATGGGTAATTTAATATATTTTCCTTATTGATAATTGCGTAAATTAATTTCATTAGTTAAAGAACCTGATCTACATTTATTACCAAATATCAGTCATCAACAATTTTATCTATTATTTAATTTCATAAAAATGATCAACAGGACTCATTAAGATTAAATCAATACATTAAATGGAATAATGTCTAGCAAGCAAGATAATTTTATGAAACACACTGAATATTAATTTCCCAAAAATGTAAAGTTTGAAAACATGAAAAGCTGATGATAGTTTATTGCATCTTGTTAAAACATTTATTTTATTCATGTGAAAAACTTAAAATTAAACATGGAACTTTTTTTTTCAATAAACTAATTGCAATTCAAATTAAAATATATGATGTAACTGAATACAAGTTTCATTATTTCAAGCTTGAGATTTCTAATTATTTAATTCAATATTATTTTTTGCAAACGAATTGAAATTCAAAAGTTATATAATTAAAATAATATGTAAAAGTTAAGAAAATATCACAAATATTAATAATTTTACTTCAAAAGTTTGCAAAAGGAAAACATTTTAAATTGAAAATTGTTTTCAAATATCGAAGCAATTGATTTTATTATAAAAAAATTATTTTTGAAATATTTTCTTGTAAAATATTTCAAATAAATTTTTTGCTTTTGAATTAAAAATTTTAATATTAATATAGCAGCATTAGTAACAAATTAATATCAATTTCTTGGCATTAATTTAAATCAGATATGCCTTTTACGTGATATAAATGTATTTAAATAGCCAATTTGTTCAATCAAGGAAACCATTATTCAAATTATGCATTTAATAATAATTCGTCTAAGCATGTAGATACTAATAAATACTTATGACTTCATAATTAAACAGAAATGATATTTCTATGGATATTTTTGCAATTTATTGGCAACATATTTATGTGCGTAGATACCATCCAAACATGCAGTTCTAATAAATACTTGTTTGGATGACTATCTATTCATGAAGAGGCCAATAAGTTGTCAAAAACATTATTACTAATAACTTCAAAAAATACATAAAACTTGTTATTTCATAGGATTAACAGCATATTTTGTATGATAACGATAAAAATTTACCATTTTTAATGTGTATTAATCTACACAATGCATCAAAGTGTATATCAATCCAGAAATTTATTAAAATGTTTGCTAATATATAGATACCAGCTGTACTTATTTCGTATTGGAACATAACTATATCCACTTGAGTGGTTAAACATTATATGGATATTTTCACTTCTCAAATTAGAAATTTTTATAAAAATATTTACATTCGAATCGAATTAAGAAGCCTGAAATATCACATTATTATTTACTGATATTGGAATTTTTAAGCAGTTACTTAATAAATAGTAATCGCATGGAAAAGATCGAGCATAAAACGGTAGATGATATTATGATAAGATAATGTCTTAAGATATGCAAAGGCATTAAAAGGAATTTACTAAAATTTTAAAAAAATACTTTAAATGAGTTTAAAATTTATATTGCTGGAAATTTTAAGACACTTTTACTTAAAATATTTTGCAAATTACAATTATTACTTCAAGATAAATCGTATAGTAATCAAATTATAGTATACTGAACATTTTCGATGAATGACATTTCAACTCGAAAAATATTATTTATTTCTAAGCATGTTGATTGTGGTTATCATAAATTTAAACGTATGTTCATCTTACAATACCTTTGAGTTATGCGCACAATGTTTTTGGTGCAGGACCAAGATCTTTGGAATGGAAATTTCCCAGTTTATATATGGCCTTCATTGAATATTAGAAGAAGGATTTTGATATTTAATGTTACCCTACTAACAAGATATGGACTTCGGCATTCTCGTTAAATGAGTAACTTATTAATTTTGGATTACTGAAGGATGGATAAAAATTCTGAGTAAGAGTAGGTGAAGGATCAGTCTTCGGAAAAGCTTTTTCTTAGACACACTGCCCAATAAAATGACACATATAAAAATATTCGTAAAGTTTTCAAGTAAATAGACTGACATATATATAAGCTAAAAGCAAAAGTACAACACTTATATTAAATTGTTTAACAGTTCTTGGGATCAGACAAAAATATTTTTTAAAGATCACATTATTAAAGCACTTCAAAAAATTTTCAAAGAGCTGTCCAGAAATTTGGAATTATTTCTAAAACAACATACGTCGTAATCCAATAAATAAATAATGAAAAACATTTTGCGTAGAAATTTATTTAATTCAACTAAATTTAAAAAATAAAATTTGGTTTTTAAAAAGAAATGTAACATATCATCTAAAATGCATAAATATAATACTGAAAATAAGATTGTAATATTTCAACAGCAGGAGGTAAATTAAGTTCTCAGTAAATGCATGTATAAAAACATGATTGCACAAAACGTTTTATCAAAATGCATGAAAAAACTAACAATAACAATGTTGTTTTCAGAAATATTTTTTTATAATCAACATTTCTTAACAAATACAAACTCTGGAAAGCAATTTATTAACAGAAAAAGTTGAGAAGTTTACAAAGGAATTCTGTAACGCCCAGGGTTTTATAAGAAAATAAAAAAAGTTATGTGTTAATTAAATTCTTATTTTGTCTTAAATCCTGTTGTCTCTTGATAAAAATATTCAACAATGTTTTCCAGCAAATGTATGTCATTTCCTCTAAACCAAAAAGAATGTTAGCATCTCTAAGTACACT
Organism: Latrodectus elegans; assembly: GCA_030067965.1. Classification (NCBI taxonomy): domain Eukaryota; kingdom Metazoa; phylum Arthropoda; class Arachnida; order Araneae; family Theridiidae; genus Latrodectus; species Latrodectus elegans. The sequence goes on along the minus strand of CM057814.1, from coordinate 111,243,832 downwards.
TCTCTGTCTAAAGAAAATGTTTGCTTGAAAATAAAAATATGCATTTTCCGATCTGATTTTCAAAGATATTTGGAAGAACAATCAACTTTAAATCCCGTAAAATTATCTCTTTTTTACAAATGGTTAGCAGATGTTCACGGGTGCAATTTGTTCTCAGAGTTTTGAAATGCCTTATACTAAAAAAGTTGAGTAACTATTTTTTTCTCTTTGATTGATCGCAAGAAAGCAAATGTGTTTCGCTTGATGAAACAATTTCTTAAAACATTTGTGTGACGAATTGTAAATTTTAATCCTGCACAAGTAAGATAATTTTTTTCTTTTTATAAATCAGAAGTTTGTTTAAGGAACATGTGAAAGAATCTAATAATTAATTCTGTTTTTTTTAGATAAAAATAAATTATTTAATTACTGGTTTCAATTCCTCAGTAAGAAATATCAGATTATATTTGTATATACATCACTATTACGCCATGAATTTTTCGAAATCATGGACTTTACTTATTAAAAAATAGATATAAACTTTATATATTAGTATACATTTAAATGAACATTTTAAATAGTTTGTTCAAATCGTAATTTTTAAATGATTCATGATTCATTTTAAATGAATTCATAATTTCATGAACATTGTAAATGCATATCAGTAGTAATTAGTTTGATTACCAGTACATTTTAATTTTTTCAATTCATGTTTAAATAAATAACAATATGTTTACAATATTATAATATTCTTGTAGGAAATGGTTTCTTTAAATGAATAAATGATTCAAAACTTTTTACGAAATAACATCAATAAAAAGTACTTTATCTACAAATAAAATATTAACTAGGAAGTAATTAATAAATTACTAAAGGATACCATTTTAGTAAAGAACTATGTTAAATCAATTTCGAAAATTATTATGCATTATTTATATGCTTATTATATTATTATATAATATTTTATAAAATCTGTAAAGAAAACATGACTTTTGGAAATGTATTATTAAATCGAAAATTGTTGTGAGAAATCCTTGTGTACAGTTAATATGAATGCATTCTCCCAAAAAAGCTCTGTTCTAAATATTATTTATTTATCAATAACATAAACTTAGCTATAATTTTAAAATATACAATACTTTTAAGTTTATATTTTTTTAAAAATATAAGTTTAAATATTACAATTAAAGCTAGATACAAGAACTTAGAACTATTTTAATGTACAAATAAATGCATTCATTAAATCCATCATATAATAAAATGCGCCTTAAATTTATATTTTGGTCATCTAAATATTTTGCATTTTCCCAAACTTGATTCTGTCAAGCAGTTTGCACAGTTTACCTTAACACAGTAGCTTATTTTCTTCCATAAAAAATAATAAAAACTAGATATTTTCAATCTAATTATGAATAACAATAACTTTATGAAGCTATAAGTAAAAAATGTACTAAAACCTCAAAAATATAATTTCCTTCCGTCGATTTTTCTTTCCCTCATTAATTCTACGATAGGAAGAAGAGACATTAATCTTTCTAACTTTCAATTTATAATCCAATAACTTGTTCGAAAAAAAATGAATTTTTCGCGTATCATTAATAACAGAATCTCCCGCGAATTGCTTAAACTATTATCTTAATTGGTGAAACTCATTACATTTTGAAATTTGCTTTAACTTGAATACTATTAAGACCTTTGCAATAAAATATTTCCCCTATAATTATACTCTCCTTAAATCAGGATATAATATGCTTTTAAAATAACAAATCACTATACTAATTTAAATAAATTATCTGTTGTATAATATACTTAAACTAAGGTAACAGATATCAGGAACTAGATACACTGAATAAAATACATATGAGGGAAATGATGATAAAAGAAAATATTTTTGTAATAACCCCAGATATTTCTGATATCTGAAGGTGTTTAGCAAAAAGAAGTGAGATAAAGGTGATATATAATATGTAAACAAAAACATGTAGTATGCAAATAATGCTTAAGTATTTTTTGTGTGGCAAATATGAAAATACTTCCTAATCAGTAAAGACATGAGTACAGTTTAGCACTGTAATGGCTATGATGCAAATTTTATGCTAATAATTATCAAATAAATTATATACTAATTAAAATTAATAGTACGAAAAGCTATTATTTTAAGAAATGCAGTAGAATGTAAAGTTTTGTAAGTTATGTTGAAACAAATTTTTCAGGATTGTTAAATGTACTTTTTATTTGCTTCCATTAGTGTTTCAAAAATGTTTCTTATTTGCATTAATTTATACTTAGCATTGTTTACTTAAAATAATTTTCAGTTGCATGGGCTTCTAGATATATATGATCCCATTAATTTGTGAAGTTAGGTTTATTTAAAATACTTCACAAAAATTTTAACTTTCTAAAATTCAAATCCGGTTGCAAAGAATTTTTTTGATTTGTTACAAAGGGACATGTTGACTAATAGTAATATATTATTTTATGCTGATTTCATGATTGTTAAGTAATAATAATTTTTATAAAATTCCTCTTTTAATCATCTTTATATGTAAAAGTAGCTTTTCAAAAAACTTTCTCAAGTATATTCTTTATATTTAAAAATTCTCTTTGTAAAATACAATAACAGGAATTTATTTAAAATTTTAGACATTAGAACAAATTACAGTAAAAAATGTTACATTATTAAGTATATTTATTCCCAAATTTTGAAATATACAAGAACATTTGTTCGTAAGACAGAGTAATTAAATTAACTAAATATTTTGATTTTGAAATTTCAAGAAAGTTTAAAAAATATTTTCTTTATAAGCTAAAATATTATTAATTAATTAAAGCTTTTATTTATCAATATTTGCGTTTTAAATTGCCTAGAACATTACAAAAGAAACCGTCTCATTAATTTTCGCAATTATAAATGGACATATACTCGTGTTTATGGATCACTAAACACCAATTAATATCCTCTATATCGATAAAGAAGTCAAATTACTGAAGCATGTAAAATTTTCAAACATTTATCTACCGTTTTAATAACATATTTCTGGATGTCATTATTAAGTGTTCTTAATTATTGTTCTTTAAAGTACCAAGAGAAGTTTAATGATTTATGCCTTAATAAATTCTTATCATTTCAATTTAATTTTTTACTTAAAAATAAAACAAATTTATATACATAAAAATGTTAGAAATAAAAGTTTATATTTTAATGGAGTTTGAGCTCAGTAATAATCTGCGCATGCCTTTTATGTAAGTATTTTTATTTCTTCTCAAACACCAAAATTGTCCTTCATGTAATACAAATTAGACAAAATTAAACGGACGTTTAGAAAAAATAGGTATGCAAAAATTAATATTTAAATTACTCAATGACTTAATTTTTCTTTTATTTAAGCATAATTCAAAGTTTGAATGGAAGATTTCTATAGGCAAACGCAAAATGATTAAATTGTATGGAAGTAAACTACTGCCTCAAAGGGATAGAAAATTAATTATTGTCATACTAAGCTGTTTAACAAATGAATAATGTCTTAATTTTTATCTAGTATCAACTTCAAGAAGCAATAAAAGAACTTCTTATTCAAGGAACGCAACTCAACAGCTTATTTTACATATTAGTTTTCATAAAGTGATGTCTGCATTGCCCTGTAAAAGGGTTAAGCGTAGAAAACCACATAACAAAGCAATCTAAAGCTGAAAAATGTTAATAAGATGAAACTTTGATTAGGTACAATATTGTTTGTTCCGAACATGTAGAGTAACAAGAAAGCATTATTTTTTCTATGATTTATTAATGTTAATCCATAACAGAAAGTTAGGAGCAGTGAAAATACATGGATCACTGTGACCCTTTTGAAATACATGTAAATAAAAATAATTAATTGTGGATTTGAAAATATGAAAATTTTATATCAGTAAATATATTTACTGCGCATTTCGAAATAGTTTATTATAGGATACACTTCAAACAGAAGTAAAAAAATTGTTCAGTTGAACACATTGACATGTTATTAGGTAAAATGTGCTTAGCGGTTACAATTAGCATTTGTTTATAATTATCTTTTTCATGTTTTATACAGATTGTCTGCAGGATTTAAATGAGGACGGATTTCTTTTCAAAAGGAAGACATTGTCAATATTTGAGGTTGCTGTAAGAAAAACTTATAAATCAATCATAATCTCTGCATCTCCTTAATGACACAGAAAAATATTAACGTTGTGAATCAATTATAATACATTAAATTGTTAATGAAGGATTGGATACGACAAATTAGAGAAAAATAAAAAAATATGAGCGTGTTACAGAATCAGTAAAAAAACCTTTTGATTTTTTAACCTTCTGCATTATTTATATAATTGTAATTAGGAATGAAACACGTCCTATTTTTTGATGCTTTAACATGCCAATTTTTCATTTTAAAAAGTCATATTAATAAATAAAGTATAAGACTTTAAAATGATCCCAAGCTCACAATATCCAATATACAATATTTCATTGAAAACAAATGCATGGTTTTTCTTTGTGAAATATGTTTTGAATTGAAGCCATTCAAACAGAATACAATCCGAGAAAATTGATACATAAGTAAATTAAGGACTCACAGAAATCCTTCAAAGAGTCTCCTACTACAAGCATTAGAGTACTCTGAATTTCTACCACAACAATGCATCTTTAGATGACTGTTTTCCACAAGAGTAACACATTAGTTTATTGAGGATTAGCACATCAATGTGATACAGCAGTCTTTCTATTCCCCTGATCCACCTATGAGAGATTCTTGGCAACTTTTCAATAAAAAAAATAAAGATTAAATAGATAGGACTAAAAGTCCAAATATTCAGTGATTCCTAAAAAATACAAAACTTAAGCATTCGATTTTTGAGAACTTCTCTTACAGAAGTGAATAGGTGCTGAATGAATAAATTTTGAAATTCCTAAAATTTCATCAATATAAATTTAAATATGGTGTATTTTAAAAATTTCATGTTGATTTTGTTTAAATTGCAAGAATGGATGATTTAATTAAACTAAATGTTAACACTAAATTTTAAAAATAGTGTGGTAATATAACCACACTGTTAATTGTTAAATTACTACAATGAGAAAATTATGTGCTACACACATGAAAATTGTAAAACAGGAGGATACTGTAATATGCAAATAATTAGATTTTCCATGCATAAACATAAAATATTTGTTAGAACTTAAAGAAATTATTAAATATGATAATTTTAATTGATCAATGGATACAGTACTCACAATTACAGAAATAATTATTTACAGAATAAATTATTTAAGTATCAAGAAGTGCTTGTAAATAAATTAAATTTTATTAGATTTATACACAGCATAATTTACAAACTTATCTCAATTTCCAAACAAGCTATGTATATTTTCTAATGTAAGCTTTTATTATGATAGTCTTCTATTTGCACAAAAATCTTGTACTTTTCAGGCAACCAATTTTATCATTTAAAACACAATCTGATCACAACTACAAAAAAAAGCATTTAAGTAATATTTATTTCTACAATGTTAGCCAAGCAATTATATCCTTATTTTAAATAAAAACTATTGTCTCCACATAATTACAATAAAGTATTAATTTTTTATGTCGTTCTACCTTTTTACATAGTATTAAATACCTTAAAGAATTAATCAATAATTTGAAATACATAATCTAAAATGAAAAAGGTCTAATACTGCTCCTTTCTTTTTGATATATAACAGTAATTCGAGATTTTATATATTTCCTAAATCAACATAATAATAATTTCTACTTTTGTGTATGTATTTTTATTACAATAAAAAGAAAAATATTTATTTAATAATAGAATATTGTTTTAATAAATGAAGAGTTATTATAAAATCTATTCAGTTTTGATTATAAAGTGTGATAAAAGTTGAGTTCTTCCACAAAAGTTTGAAAAAATATTAATTCATGAATTTACAGATGATCCAAAGTAAAAATTGTAATATTAAAACTGGCAGTTATAGAAATTACTGTTTCTCTTTAATAAAAATGTATTCTTTAATATAAATTCTACAATTAATTAATTACATAAAATTAATAATCTTAATGTAAATTTCATTCATTTTATTATTTGATATATAAGTTAAATTTATCATTGGAAAAATAAAAATATTAAAACAAAATTTAGATTTGGACATAATCATTCTCCAGATTCAGATCATGTAAAACTAATTCCCCAAATATATTCAAGTTTTATTGTTGCAGTTCATTGTAACTTCAGCTGTAAATGGTATGCATTATTTAAAAAAATCTAATTAAATGCTGGTATAAACACTGATAACTTTAAATTCCTTGGGTTTTCTTGAAAGCTAACAATATTTTTTTAAAATGTATGAAAAAGATAATTAAGTTTGAAATACTTTACAAATATATTCCAATTTAAATTGTGAATAGTACTTAAGAAATGTTTTAAAATGTTTGTAAGAAATCGCCATATACAAAACTTGAATTAAGCAATAAAGTAAATTATGGTTATAATCCAACAATGAATGTTACCAGTTAGGCCTCTTAATACTGCTATTATGCTTCACATGCATCTGATGGAAATGCGGATTACAAAATTCAAAGCGTAATATAATTTAAAATTCAAGTATAATCTTTGAGACATACGTCCATTATAGGATGGTATAATAGGGATACTATTTTATAACTCCTTACGTAGTATTTAAAGTTTTCAAATGTCATAAAAAAGCCCACTTTGTTTTTTAAACTTAATTTTTGCCTTAATGTCTTGTAAATTTTTTGAGTAATTTATTTTATGTGTAGAAATTAATAAATTGTTCTATATTACTTTTATTATTTGCTTGTAAAATTTTTCTGTATGTTGAATGCGTTATCCGTTTTTGCTTCATATTCTATTCTCATTCTATTCAACATATTAAGCTACCTATTAAGTAAAAGCAAGATAAATAATAATACGCATTTCTTATAAACGGACCAGATAACTTTTATAAAATCATGCAATTATTATACTAAATTTTAAACAAGTAAGTAAATTTTAATATTATTAAAGAGATTCATTCTTAAAAGCATAATTTACATTAACCAGTTTTAATATTTCAAATTAAAACTGAATATTTTACTAAAATATTTTAATATATCATATAAATTATTTTATTAAACAAGTTAATAATTCTAATGAAAATATTTTAAGTGTTCCACATAAAAAGAATTTCAAATAATAGGAAAATAATACATTTTTATCACTTAATTTGATGTTTGTAACTTAAAACATAAAAGTAAAATATATATTTTTTATAAAATTACAGGGGTTTTGTAATACATTTTAGTAGATTTCTTCACTATATTAAATAGTAATCTCAAAACTTAAATTTCTAATAATTTTATGTCTTGAAACAAGTTTACTTTAAATAAAAATATTTAAATATTCATGTAAGCATCATTAATTTAAATCTTATGCAGAACCAAGTTATCTAGCAAATTAGGAATAACAATTGAATTTAGAGTACTGAATCATAAATTCTAAAAGATAATATTTTAAGTAATTTAACTTTCAAGTCTTTCATTTTACAGGAATATTTTTATTCGCCCTTAATTGGAGCGCCAGAAGACAATAAATGACTGTAAGCATTCACTGCTGGCTTTTATAAAGTCAAAATTACATACTATGGTATTGTATATGCACTTAAGACCAAAACTAAGTAAATTAGCATTATTTTAAATACCTTAAGTGGGACCTATTGCTTATTGTCACATTAAGTTATATTAAAACTTCCTCGGTTCTAATGGATGAGATTTATTAAGCAAGATTTTATGTAATTTTTGTGACAAATGATACTTAATTGTGCGTTTAACCTTATTTGTTACACCAAAGTAAGCTTTGTGATAGTTATTTATAATATATTTAAGTGTGGTAACGCTAGTCAATGAAATATTTTCAAAGTTAAACTATTGATTCTAATGTAAAATTTTACATCTGTAATAAAAATATGTAACTAGATTTCGTTTATAAAACATACTTTCTTAATGTCAATTGAAAGTTTGTTTTATTTTTGAAAATTAAGGATATATACTTTTTTCAGGATAAATTGACTCCAAATTGACTGATAAGTATGTCAAAACATGACATAACACCTTTTATGGTTATGCAAGATTTCACGTGTTAGGTATTGCTGTGTTTTAACAGATTCTAGTAAAAGTATTGAGACAGTATTGAACATGTCAAAAGAATTGCATTGGTTGCTGTTTTTTTATGTTGTGATTTTAATTTTTTTTTATTTGTTTAAAGCATTATATAATTTTACTTGCATTATTCTTATTACTTTAACAATAAATTAAGCTAAATTCATATGAATAAATTACTTCATATTTACAGAGTTTATATATATACAAACATACATGTCGTGCCACAGGTGTACTAAAAAGTAAATATATGGCACAACAGCCGATATGTGAGCAAAGACCAGTTTTCCTAATCCATTGCCATTGCGTTCCCACATATATCCTTGTTCTGCCTAACATGACAACCTTGAGTATTTTTAGTTCCCAAGCATGTTTGGTGCTCAGTTTATTAACCCAAGAAAAGGATGACAACCTGGTCAACATTGACCAGCAAGAGAATTGAACCTCAAACCTGTTCAATTTGGAGCTCAAAACGCTTCCATTAAGCCACAGGGCTTCAGAAATTACTCATTGATTATAATCTAAATATAGCCAATATTAACTAATATTATAATTAATAAAGCTAATATAGTAGTTTCAAATACTGTTACATTGAAAAGTTTTTTTAAAAAATTATTAATAAGTTAATTTATTCAAAATTCCCAAAATACTATCTCATTTGTTTTAGTTCTATATATGTAGAGAGAGAATGTATATATACTATATGATAGCTTTAAATTGTACTTTATAATTTCCCTTTTAATAATATGCTTTTACATGTTTTCCAAGTTAACATAAATCTAAATATCTATTTATCCAATGATTTGATTTACCAATATTATAATAATTAAATATTAATTATGGCTTTCCACATTAATTTTCAATAATATTTCAAAAGTACAAAGAGTAAAATTTTGATCTAATACTTTGTTATTCGTCCAAGAGATTGCAAAAAATTGAAATCTACATATAAGTTATATATCATTAGAAAATATATTTTCTTATGTAATATTAATCCAATGCATTTTCTTGATAATAGCAAATATTTTTAAGGACATGACATAAGCTTGGCAAAATAAAATTAGAGTAATAGTTACAGCTTTTTATTAGATTTGAATTGTTTCTAGATTCTTTTATTAAAGACTCAGCATTTTTTAAAAATTAGAATAAAAATTTAACAATAAATACTTATTTAATAATTTACTTCAACTGTGACTAATTTAACTAGTATTCAAATATCTATAATTATACATATAAATATTAAAAATATCCATGGATTAAATATCTATTTTTATTCGCATTGTGCAATTCAACAGAAAACCAAATATAAATTTTTTGTACTGAAAAGAAACCTATAAATTGTGTGATTTGAAGTACTTTTGAAATACTTTCTTAGAAATAACGGAAACAGAGAACAAAAAACTTTTCAAGATAACGTTAAGTACTTAACTTAGGCTTATTTGACTGGATTTCTCCATACAATTTCAAAGTTCTTTTAGTAATTGTCTTTCTTAAATTTTAATGCTTCATGGTAAAGATTACTTCAAATAATAAAATGCTCTGTGAATAATGAATTTGTTTTCAAAAATTATGCATATATATATATATATATATAAAATATATATATATATATATATATATATATATATATATATATATATATATATATATATATATATATATATATATATATATATATATATATATATATATATATATATATATAAAATATATATATAAAAAAATTTTACTATAAATTTTTTACTATTTTATGAATTTTGAAAATTTATAAAAAATAATAAATTCAGGTACTTTACATTTTTAAATATTTACGTAAATTGCATGCATAAAATTATTAATTTAATTCTCTGATATATTATTAAGATTGATTTTTATGAACTTAATGAAAAAATTCATATTAATTTAAAATGTACCACTAAGTATTGATAATCCTTTCATTCCCAAACTCATTACAATTTTTTTACATTACATTTAATATTTTCTTATTAAATGATATTTATTAAAGTTCTAATTAAGAATTGATAATTTTTTGGTATATAGTTAACCCCATGTTTTAAAACAAAAGCGATGTATTATAGAAGAATTTAAGTAGATGAATGTATTATAGAAGAAATTATAATATGAAATGTATTAAGAAGAAATTATAATATGAAATGTATTAAGAAGAAATTATAATATGAAAAATAAAAACAAATTATTGGAATCTTGAAGCAACAAATATATTAGTAATATAAGATCAGAATTTTTACTACAAAAATTACATCACAATTCCAATAAAGTTGATAATTTTCATTAAATTTTGCTTAAAATTTATATTTATGTGCATAATATTCATATAATTTTAATAGATAAAAAAATGTTACTATATAAATATATTATTCGCAACTTTTGTCACATACGAGCTTTAAACAAACATTCTGAACAAAATACATAACGTTACATAAAACTTTATTATTTTGTATGAAATATTTCAAAAAACATTAAATATATTAATCAATTAAAAAATATTGCATTATATTTGAAATTAAATGCTTCATGTTAAATTACTCCATGAAAAAAAAACAATATGTGAAGCAATAAATGTATACTTAAAAGTGAATTTTACTTAATTATTTATGAAGAATTCGAATTTATACAAATTTTATACTAAACTGAAAACTTAAAATATACTACGCAACAAAAACTAAGTTGAAAAATTAAGTGCTATCAAGAGTTTTAAATTAAAGCTATTTCAATATTATTAAAATCAAAATATTTTACAGTAATTACAGCCTAAAGTAAAATATCAATAAATACAAGACTATTTTTACAAATCATGTTATATTCTTTTTTCTTAATTTTTAATGAATATCCTGAAGAAAATATACTTTGTTATAAATTAATGCTGCTAAAAATAGTTTCTATTGTTTAAGTCTACTTAAAAAATTTAATTGCAAATTTTTAAGATGTAAAAGGCTAAAAGTTAAAATTTTAATCTCCGAACGATTTATATTACATATACATTTTTTATAAATAAATAAACAATAAATAAAAAATCTAAATAATTAAGATACTAATAATTTAAATTATGTACGTTATTCTTGAACTTTTATTATATAATTTTTTTAAATTATTGCTAAAAGTTATTAATTTGAAATTTTAATAGTGTACTTATAAAGTTCTACATTCCTAAAAAAAGTTAAAAAGCTATAAATTTGAAAAGGAGTAATAAGCAGAAAATAAATATTTTAGAGTAACACTGACCTCAAAATATTTATTCCTCTTTAATTAATAATTTATAATTATTTATTTTTCATTGTATAAAATGTTAATTTTAAATTTAAGGAAGCATTTTAACTATATCATACTCCGCAAATAAGTATTTTTTGAAATTTTAGTAAATTAATACAACTTGTTTCTATTTTATTTCTTGCGAAGCCTTTGAAAATTCCTTAGATTTCTACAAAATATGAAATTATGAAAAGAAGATATTTTTAATCTTTTTTTTTTCAAGAAATTTTTAAAGTAATTATTTTTATAAGTATTTTCGAACAAATAGTATCTGCAATATGTTCATAGTTCTTCTAAGCCCATCTACATAAGATATGACAAAAGTCGTTTGAAAAATTATTCAAAAAACCTAATTTAAATATCATTTAAAAGCTTCGATGAAATTTAATTCAAATTATTGCATTTAAATCCACTTTAAAATATATATTTCTATGGTTTTAAAAGAAAACTTAATCTGTAATTTCAATACTTTTAAAAATTTAGAAATTTATCAAACTATTCTTTTCAAAGTTTATAATTGAAGTTTAAGCAGTAAAATAGACACTACAAAAGTAGACACTTCGTGAATAAATTAAACTTTAAGTATTTTGAGAAAACAATATCTTAGAAAACTTTCGAAAACTTGAAATTCAACAGATTATTAAATATATAAAATTAAGTAAAATAATTTTCATTTTCTTTTATGTTTGTGGATTGAAGACACAAAAAATTATAAATATCAAGAAACATTACTTGGAAAAATTTAAGCACTAAGAAATTTTTCTGCTTTAATGAATTTTGTTTCTACATCAAATACAATCAAACAAAATATTGAATACAATTAACATTCTCGAAAATTTCATATATATAGCATTTTTAATAATATATAGAAAAATAATGAAACTTACAAAATTTATATTAAGATTAACAATAAATTTTACTATTTTTCAATATACTCTCAAATATAATAGTATTTTTAAGAATATATTACTATTTAGTAGAACACTAAAATAATTTTGGAATATGAAATATTCACTTATTAATAAAACAGATTAACAATTTCAAAAGCGATGCAAAACATAAAAGAAATTACATAAAATATGTTAATATATATATTTATAAACATACATATATATAAGTACATATATATTGTTACAAACTTTACAAACTTATAAATAATAATTGTATTTATTTTAAAATATCTCAGACAGATCAGAAATACTCACATTTTGGGCAAAAATTACGGTATTTAGTGGTGTTGTATGTTAAAATCGGGTTTTCTAATGATTTGGTGACTTGGCGATGTTTCGTTGAGAAAACTTGGCGACAGTTGGAGAGATTCTTGGCGATTTGGCGAGTAAAAGATACTTCTGGAAACATCCATCACCTAAGCACTAGGACGAATAATTAGTGAGATAGCCTAGAAGCTTCCGGAACCTTGGCGAAACTAGTAGATTTCTTCACCAAGTCAGGTATAAATACCGCAGCCCAAAATAGAAGTCGGGCAGTTTTGTGAAGACAGTCAGTGAGTGATGACGATTTGTCATGACTGCTAGTTCTTTGTCAGAGGTATTTGAGACATGTGGTTGGAAACTGTTACTAATTGTAGCTGTATAACTGTGATTGTTGCAGCTGGTATATTTAGTGGAATTTTTACGAATAAAAGTCTTTTGATCATTAAGTGGCTGATTTATTCAACTCTCAATCAATACGAACCCCGAAGCGCATTGCAACTGGTGTCAAAAACGGGATTGAAGAGTTGATACAACGTGTCACAAGAAATATGGATATGGATTTAATGAAAAGTCTTTTCGAAAAATTAGCGGAGCAGATGACTGAGATAAAAGCTGGACAAGAAGAAATTAAAACCGAGATGAAGAACGAGATAAAATCTGGACAGGAGGAGCTTAAAATGGAACTTTAAGAAGGACATTGTAAGTGTTAAAGAAGAATTCTCCAACATCATTCAGGAGAAGATGAATGCAATGGAAAATAATGTAACTTCAGTTGAAACTAAAATTTTGGAGATAGAAGAAAATGTTAAGGAAGCATTAAACAGCATGAAAAATGATATTGAAAGCTTGAAGAAGCAAATGTCAAACAGACATAAGGAATTCAAGGTGGCATTTATGTCTTCCCTAGTGTCGTAGTGTAAAACGACATAGCCAAATCCTGAGAAAATTGATAAGTATATTTTTATTGCACTTTAAACTGTTTCCTCTTTTCCTTTCAAACTAAGCTGTAATAGTATAAAGGAAAGGATGCAATAAAAATTGGCACAAGGAGCCAATTGCAATAAAGGAATAAATTCTTCCTTTCGAAAGTGATGGTTGATCGTAAGAAAATTGCAAGAGAAGTTTATGTTTTGTTTGTAATTCTGACCAGTCGGGATAAAGGGGAGAGATTTCTGACCTATCCCATAGGAGTATAGGACGTTATATGGAACTTTGGAAAACCAATGGTGTAAAGAGGAGGAGCTAAGATGAGATTTAAAATCTGCATCTAAGAATGGAAGAGAGGGAAAAGCAGAGGCAGAGAAAGTCCTCACACACAGAAGTCCCTCAGACACACAAGGCAGAGAAAGCCCTCAGACACTGAAGCCCCAGGGATGCCCGACAAAGAAAAGGAGTAAACGGAGTATGATTGCACTGGCCTGGAGAAGTCCTGCCTCGACTGTCCTGAATGGGAATGCAGATGTCCGACAAATAGATGAAGAAGAGGTGACAAAGTCTGAAAAGAGACAGGTATACTGAGCAGCAAGCCAAGTAAGATGCGGAGATATCAGCGAATGGAATTGCAAAGCGGAGATGCTGAGTAGAGGACGGGAAGTGTATGAAAAAAAAGAGAATCATCGACACCGGAGAGCGGCGAAGTATCAGACACCACAATACTACTTCCAAAAGGAGTGAGTCTGATCTGTCGTTCACAATCCCTCTGGTCATTATGTTATTGTGGAAATATCATAAAAATAATAATAATGTTAGAATCTTCTCAATTATTTAATCAAGAATGCTTTAATTATGAATGTAAATACCTTTGTAATGCATTTGGTAAAATAAATTATTATGTTTTATTGTATTTTTGTTTTGAATTGATCTCTGTGTCATTCAATTATTTAAATAACAAATCTGGGTTTTCCTCGGAGTTTTCTAAAATTGCCGAGTTCACCACAACATAATTGGTGCCATGACTACTTTTCTCAGGCAAATATTATTTTTGTTTGGACACTGACACATTATTTGGTACCATGACTATTTTTCTCAGACAAAAAGCACTTAATTTCGTGCTGTGTCCATTTTTCTCAGGCAAAAATTATATTTACTTTGAATTTTAGCACATAATTTGGTACCGTGACTATTTTTTCAGTCAAAGAGCACATATTTTGGTGCCGTGAATTATTTTGGTCATGAATGCATAAATATTTTGGTCCTTTTGAAATAATTTTGTCTAAGAATTAAAAATTAAAGGGAGCAATTATTGAAGACAGAGAGAGTTCAAGATAATTATAATATTTTTAAGTTAATTAATCCAATTTAGGGTAATAAAACATTAATGCTGAGTTAACAAAAGCAGTATTGAATCAAATTTATTGAAATATATTAGCAAATTGTGTTTATAAAACTTGATATTCTTTTGAAGTTCTAAGTTATGATATTTGAAAATAAATTTTATGAAAGAGATATAACAAAGTATTGAAACATTTTTAGTAAAGTTTGTCATAAATAAATGCATAAAGAATAAGTACACTTGATTAACATTGTGTATATGGTAACATGATATACATAGTATAAATAAAAACAATTAATTGACTGTATATGTGTTTATTTATTTTCTATCATAGTGAAAAGTATTTGATAGTTAGATAATAGGTTAAATATAGTTGTTTATGTAATAAATATATGCATATGTATGATTTTTTTTTGTTAAACAAAATGCAAGGCTAAATAACAGTTGAAGTATTCAATATTTTTGAGAATAAATTGAAATTACATAATGCCGAGGTATAGTAATAGGAGAAATAGTGAAACTTCCCCAGAAGATGCAGTCTCTGTTCATAGTCGTGTGAATTCCAATTCAGCTTGCCAACCAAATATGGCAATGATTTAAGTGATTTCCACTTTTGATGGAGATAAGGAATCTTGCAAATTTTGGTTTGATCAGTTGGAAAATGTTGCTGAAATGGCTAATTGGGGAGATAGTGAGAAAATTACGATTTTAAAATCAAAATTAATAGGGTCTGCGAAGAGATTTTTGATCGAGGATAATGATTTACAAATATCAACCTCTTTTCAGTTTATCAAGCAAAAGTTTGTAGTTCATTTCAGTAAAGAACAGTATTTAATTGAATCAAGTTTACAATTCTCAACTATTCAAATGTATGAGCAGGAATCTGTAAAGGCGTTTGCAAAACGTCTTAGGCGAGCAGGTAGCCGTTTCATGGGTGCGTCACAAATTTGAACAAGGGACAGTAAAGATTTATTTAATAAATTATTAATATCGCTAGCGTAAAACGACATAGCCAAACCCTGAGAAAATAGATATGTATATTTTTATTGCACTTTAAATTTAGGAGTTTCCTCTTTTCCTTTCAAACTAAGCTGTAATAGTATAAAGGAAAGGATGCAATAAAAATTGGCACAAGGAACCAAGAGCAATAAAGGAATAAATTCTTCCTTTCGAAAGGGATGGTTGAGCGTGAGAAAATTGCAAGAGAAGTTTATGTTTTATAATATGTTTTGTTTGTAATTCTGACCAGTCGGGATTAAGGGGAAGAGATTTCTGACCTATCCCATAGCAGTGTAGGACGATATATGGAACTTTGGACAACCAATGGTGTAAAGAGGAGGAGCTAAGATGAGAATTTAAAAACTGAATCTAAGAATGGAAGAGAGCTAAAATCAGAGGCAGAAAAAGTCCTCACACACAGAAGTCCCTCAGACACACAAGGCAGAGAAAGCCCTCACACACAGAAGTCCTTCAGACACTGAAGCCCCAGGGATGCCCGACAAAGAAAATGAGTAAACGGAGTATGATTGCACTGGCCTGGAGAAGTCCTGCCTCGACTGTCCTGAATGGGAATGCAGATTTCCGACAAATAGATGAAGAAGAGGTGACAAAGTCTGAAAAAAGGTATACTGAGCAGCAAGTCAAGTAAGATGAGGAGATAGCAACGAATGGAAATGTAAAGTGGAGGTGCTGAGTTGAGGACGGGAAGTGGATGAAAAAAAAAGAGAATCATCGACACGGGAGAGCGGCGAAGTTTCAGACACCACAATACTACTTCTAAAAGGAGTGAGTCTGATCTCTCGTTCACAATCCCTCTGATTATTATGATTACTGTGGAAATATCATAAAAAAATAATAATAATGTTAGAATCTTCTCAATTATTTAATCAAGAATGCTTTAATTATAAATGTAAATACCTTTGTAATGAATTTGGTAAAATAAATTATTAAGTTTTTTTGTATTTTTGTTTTGAATTGATCTCTGTCATTCAATTATTTAAATAACAAATCTGGGTTTTCCTCGGAGTTTTCTAAAACTGCCGAGTTTACCACATCATCTAGCCCCGATTAAACTTTCAACATTCGATGGAAAATCCTCCTGGCAAGTGTACAAGACTCATTTTATGATGGTAGCGAAAGCTAATAGATGGAATCCCCGAGCCCAAGCTTTTAGCCTGGCGGTTTCTTTAAGAAGAGACGCGGCCGACATCCTTAAACGATTCTGGAAGAGCAGAGGTACGATTTCCAAGCACTATCGAGTGCACCTGAGCTGCGGTTTGGAGAAAAGAGCACTAAAGAATTTAGCAGACTACAGTTAAAATCTCGCTATCAAAAAGCTGGTGAAAGTCTGCAAGAATTGGCTGCAGATATTCAGTGAATTTCCCATCTAGCATTTTTTGACTGCCCAGCTGAGAATCGTCAAGTTCTGGCTCTCCATCACTTCATCGATAGTGTGCGGGATCCAGAGATACAGAAAACACTTAAGCTCGCCAATGTCAAAGATATCAGATCTGCCCTAGTCTATGCGCATATAATAGAGGCTGGCCAGCAAGCCACGCTTAAAGACCGGCACCCAATCAGAGCCGTCTCTTATACTGATACGATCCATGATCTAAGAAAGCAAATTCAGGATCTGCGGCGAAGTTTCCGTAGGTTAGAATTGAGTAAAGGTAGCAGAAACACGAAAATTTAGTGTTGGAATTACGGTGCAGTCAAATACGTCCGTAGAGACTGCAAGAAACCACATCATCAGAAAGGAACTCTTCATAGAAATTCTGATGCATTAGTAAATCCTTAGATTCGCCAAGTTACTGTTTCACTGCCATCGAAACCAGACTCATGTAGTGATAAAGGACTTAGATAAGCCTAAAAAGAAGATCAAGATATAAATCAAGTTTTTGAATTAAAAGAATCTTCCAGTATGAGACCAAGTTGGCAGGACATCTCCACCTATAGTCCTCTCAAAACAATATTGGGCTCTTTGGGATTCACTTCATATAAGAAATGGCGTGTTTTACAGGAAATGTTAGTCCGATGGTGAACGTAATTTCAAATTCCAGCTTGTTCTTCCAAAATCAAGAATTTCAGAAGTTTTGAAAGAGTTGCATAATAGCTGAACTGGAGGCCACTTTGGAGTAATGAAGACTCTACAGAAAGTTCAAGAATGCTTCTATTGGAGCAAAACTAGACAACATGTAGAGAAATTGCGCCAATTTTGTGATGACTATGCGGCTCGTAAGGGACTGAAGAAACGTAGCCGGGGAAGGTTGCAGCGGTACAACGTAGGAGCACATTTTGAGTGGATATCATTGGACATTTTTGATTATTTACCACGATCTTCAAAATGATAACAAATACATCCTAGATGTCATGGACTACTTTACTAAGTGGCTTGAAGCGTTTTCAATCCCCGATCAAGGAGCGACTACAGTAGCTGAGGTTCTAGTGCAGTAATTTGTTTCCAGATTAAGCACACCCTTACAAATTCATTCACATTAAGAGACAAATTTTACCTCTGCTGTGTTTAAAGGAATGTGTCGAATTCTCGGAAAAGACAACACGCAGACCACGTCATTACATACGCAATCGGGAGGCATGGTAAGGAGGTTTAACAGAACTATCTTGAATAATCTCTCACTCATGATTTCTAGAAATCAGCAAGATTGGAATTTGAAGCAATTGCTGTTTCCGGTTGCATAACGCAGTGCTGTCCATGAGACTACCGGATATACTCCATCAGAAATGCTCTTTAGTCGCAAACTTCGTCTCCCATGTGATCTTCAGTTTGGTCATCCAGCGGATACATCTTCTTCGCCAGAGGAATACCTTCAAGACCACCAGATACGTCTTGAAGGTGTTTTTAACTTCATACGAGACCGAATCAACCTGACGATCGAAAGAATGAAGACAAGGTATGACACAAGAGCGACAGAACATGAATTTCAGGAAGATAACAAAGTTTGGTTGTGGAACCCAATTCGACGTAAAGGACTTTCTCCAAACTTGCAAGCCAACTGGGATGGTCCCTACACAGTCCTAAAAAGACTGAATAACGTCGTCGTTCGTATAAGGAAATCATCTTCTTCAAAACCAAAGTTAGTACATTATGATAGATTAGCTCCTTATCGTAATGTAAAGTAAAAATTAGTATACCATAGTCTCTTTGTAAAGTATAGATAATTTTAATATTTTATATTTTTTCTGTATTTGTATTTTTAATTGTTTGTGTATAAAATGTGTTCTGTATCCTCTTAAAATGTAAATTCTTTTATATTAAATTTGGCCTCCTATCAGGGGATTGTACTGCCCGGGACGTGCAGTCCTTGAGAGGGGGTCAATGTTACAAATTTATAAATAATTATTGTATATGTCTTAAAATATCTCAGACAGATCGGAAATACTCACATTTTGGTCGAAAATTGCGGTATTTAGACGTGTTATACGTTAAAAGCGGGTTTTCTAAGGATTTGGTTACTTGGCAATGTTTTGGCGAGAAAACTTGGCGACATTTTTGGTGACTTGGCGAGAAATAGATACTTCTGGAAACATCCATCGCCTAAACTCTAAGACCAATATTTAGCGAGATAGCCAAGAAGCTTCCAGAACCTTGGCGAAACTGGTAGATTTCTCCACCAAGTCAGGTATAAATACCGCAGCCCCACATGGAAGTCAGGCAGTTTTGTGAAGACAATCAGTGAGTGAAGACGATTAACCATGACTGCTAGTTCTTTGTCTGAGGTATTTGAGAACTGTGATTGGAAGCTGTTACTTATTGTATCTGACGAATTATACTGTATAATTGTGATTGTTACAGCTGGTATATCTAATGGAATTTGTACGAATAAACGTCTTGTGTTCATTAAGTGGCTGTTTTATTCAACTTTCAATCGATACGAACCGTTTCAAATAACTAATTTAAAAATGATTAAAGGTAGGCTTTACAAATGCACAGTTCAGTATTATACAATTAAGCAATATTCGTACCAAGTATTTCTCCAGAATAAAATTCAAATTTATCAGTAAGTAATTTTTTTATCATGTGTTATTTAAAATGGTATCCTTAAATAACACATATCTACGAATGTATCTTGTTCGTAAATCAGTGACTAAAAATAGAGAATATTATTATTAGGCAGCGATATCTACAACTCAAATAATCTGTGAAAATATAATATATAAAAATTTAAAAAAAGAAATATGACTTTATAAATAATTAATTATTTCTTTTAAAAATTTTTATTTTCCTTAAAATGTTACAATGTGTTTTTATAGAATAAATATAAATTATTTTATAAGTAAACCTTGGATGTATTATATTAATTAAATAAAAATTTCTCTTGCATCTCTTACAGAGAATATAAATTTAGTTTTATAGATTTTCATATTTTATATCCCATAAAGTTTTTAAATTATCTTACTTTATTTCAAATTTTTGGACATAATGACACAAAATTAATTTTATTATATATGAATATTCATATTTTAACAAGAACTATTTTGATGAGTTCATATAAGTAATTAAATGTTAATAAAGTAAAACAAACGTTACTTAAAGTAAGACTTCATTTATAAATTACTTGCTGTAATAAAGAAACTATAAAAGCTAAGCATATTTTTAAAGTAATTCAAATACTAGTTTTTTTAAGAATCCTAAAGCTTTTTCTATAGAAGAATTTTACAAAACTCCTTATATAAACTGAAACAAAGGTGTAAGAAATTATGTTTTAAGTGTGTATGAAAATCATTGCTGAATTTCGATTTTTCAATAACTTCTCAAAAGCACGTTTTAAGAACTCTTTGAAATTTGTTGGCTGAAGTACTTTGTTCTAGTAGTTTTTTAAATCGATTATTTTTTTATAAAAAGAGTCACTAATGAGAATATGTGAATAAAGATGCTTATAGTAGCATTTGAAGTGAAAACAAATTAATATTGAAATAGCATAAACAAAGAATGTACTGGAACTTTAAAGTAAATATAATTGAAAAGCAATATGTGTGAAAATTTAAGAATATGTTTTCGATGATATATATATATATATATATATATATATATATATATATATATATATATATATATATATATATATATATATATATATATATATATATATATATATATATATATATATATATATATATATATATATATATATATATTAACAAATAAAAATTTAAAAGCGTTACCTATTTCATTTTGGAAATTTTTGAATTAAATTTTAAAAGAATAAATTAATTTGAAAAATATGCATTTGAAAATAATATTCTTATTTTTCAAACAACTTTGTAAATTTTATACATACTGCTTAGTAATCATCTTGTATTAACTGTGAATTTTTCTTGTTTATATTAACACAATCTACATTCCGCAAACTATTATAGCCATATTTTCTGAATAACATTTATTTTTCTATTAAATTTATCAATTTTGATAAAAGAATTTCATTTTCCTATTTATAGAAATATATTTGAGTAAGACGTTCATATTTATTTCATAAAACTAATATAAAAACGTGAAAATTATAATTTCACTTCTTTTCATCTTTTAAAATTGATTTTTGATTCATTAAAATATTCTACTTTAAGAAACTTTATGGTTAAATTTGATAAACAAATAATATAATACTCATTTTTGTTCCCAATAAACATAGTTGAAATCAAACACTTTTGTATTTCAAACACTACTATTTCAAAAAATACAAATTGATAGATTGTGTGACAAATACAAGATATCTATCAAAGCAATGCAAAAGCCAAAAAATAAAGAAACATTCTACCGATTGCTTAGTTTATAGAATTAAGCATATTTATCAATATAAAATATTTAACAATGAGTGTCGCGTTTAATATAAAATATTTTTTGTAGTGAAATTTGAATAATTTTATATATATACATTGTTTGAAGAAACAAATGTTCTAGTTATTGAGATTTAGAAGTGTTGATTTTCAACTGAGATAGAAGTTATATTTTTTTAATTTTTCTAACCTGGACCATGAGCTATGAATTACTCTATAGTAAAATAATAGCCAAATAATATTATTACATGGAGAGAATAATTAAATTAACGTTGATTTTGGACTACAGCCTGGTGAGTTTGAATCTTCGTAACGCCAACATATCATGCTTGCAGATGTGTGCCTTTGCCTAAATTCATATATTTTAAAAGTGTACAATATAATACTTGTATTATTAAACTATAAAGTTTACGAATTTAATAAATGTTGTATTATTAAAAATAAAATAGATTTGTGGGACATCTTATTAAATTATTTGATTAAATCCACAATAAACTCTTGAAAACAATTTTGAAGGCAATTAAAAGAAATTAGATCCAGATCGAAACATGCATTAATTGGAAAAACTAGACACAACTAAGTGTAGTGCACAGTAAGCCCAATGTTAGCTCATAATTAACATAAATTTCACTGCGCAATTTAAAGCAGCGTTTGGCAGAAAATACCTTTGTAAATTTTAAATAAGTATAATCATATTGTAATTACGAATTTTGATGAAAATAATAAAACATCTTTCATGTCTTTATAATTAAATGCGCTAAAGATATGACAATATTTAGTCTTATGCTAATTCATTGTAAACAAATATCCTAAACAGTTTTTTTTTTTTTTTTTTTTTTTTTTTTTACATTAAAACCAGCATGACAAAAACTTGAATTATTTTATTTTTCGCTTAATAAGATGACTTTATGCGAGATTTACTTCAAAATATTACCTTTTCTTAAAATAGAATCAAATTATTGGAAGAAATATATAGATTTTCTAATACAAACACCTTCTGTCATACTATTTCGACAATAGCATTTATTCATACCGAATGAAAAATACGTTTTCCATCTTCACTAATAGTTTAACATATGTCAAAATATTTATTCGTAATAGTTTATAGTTATTTGTGTAAAAATATCTAAAGTATGATATAAAATATATTATTACTCTTTTGACATTATATATGTGTTCTTCTTTATAAAATTCTTCAATATTTATTTGCCATATTTGCTTGAATTTGCAAGTTAAAATAATCTGATATCCTTTTGAACATTTAATTTTTCATTTAACACAAGGCTGTAAGCTTAAAGCGAAAATATGCTTTCATTAATTCTCCATAACAGCTTTAATATCTGAAAGACAAGCAATTGTTCTATTTCTATTCTTTTAAGTGTGAGCACTTCTTTCAAATGAATATTGCACAAGTAATATCCGTCATTATTGGCTTTTAAACATCTACTTGATTATTTGCTTTGAAAAATTCTGAATAGGATTCTATTTATTGTAATTTGTTCCTATAAAATATTGCAATTTCATTATAAAAAATGTATAATCTTATTATTATTAAAACTTCAACATATTTCTGATAGATAGATTTAAAATCTATATTTTTTTATCAGAAATATGTAATCTATGCTACGACATATCGTAATCTCTGTAATTCGTTATTTAATTTTAATAAAATTAAGTTTTTAAACATTGAAAAAATAATGATATCTTCTTAAAAAAGTGTTTGTTAGCTATGGAATTATTTAATGTATTATTATTTGATGAAAATGTTTTTAAAATGTGCAAAATATTTAAATAACATAGGAAATTTAGCTTATGTCAAATTATACGCACTATAATGTAATAAACTATCATTTGCCCTTCCTATTCTCCAAATTAGAAAGTTAATAAGTCTCTAAACTAGTTTCTTTGACAAATTTAACTTCATATTTAGGGAAAATACTCGAACATTTTTTGTTAATTTTCAAAAAAAATTTTTACATTATTGTTGTTTTTACTCTATTATTATCCATATTTTATACAACCCTTTTTTCTTTCTTAAGATTTATGAACAATCAAATGACACCTATTATACGCCACAATAATTTTTATTGTGACTTGGAAACTCTAAACTTACTGCAAATCAACATTTTAATAAAACGTAACCGTCTTCAAGGAATAAAAAGGGATGGACGTTACAGTGTCTGCAAGTAGTGGACGTTAAAGTAATGTAATATAGACGTTTTATGTCACTACCCAAAGAGTTATTTCCAAAAAATGCATGCAAAACAGCTTATTTAAAGTGACTAATATTTTTCTTTACCAATTGTATTGCTATTCAAAATTTATTTATTAAACAATTGCATGTTTGCTCAAATTATTTTTTCGAATGCATTAAAGATCTTGCTTATATTTTAATTTATACTGGAAAACAAAATTCTAATTTTACGGAAGTAAACAGAAAATATAAAATTCTATATATGAAAATAAAATATGGCTTGATATTTCAAAGGATTGTGATTTTTAATCGATACATCAGGATATTATACAAAGAACAATGTGACAATTCCATGTGTTTTAAAATAAACGTCAAATACCATCTGTATCTTTAAAAAAAACAATTGATTTTTTAAAGATTATAACTTTTGATATGAAATATAATTTAGAAAATTAAGACAAGTAAGCAAAATTTACTGTTTTCAATTATTCAGTTACTTTTTCATGAAAAAGTTTAACCAATCCTGTAATTTTTTTATTTTGAGATATTGTTTTTCTTTCTCTCCCTCTCACACACACACAAACACTAAAATATTTGATTATATGCATAACATCATTTACCAAATATGGGAAATTATAGCTGGTGTTGCTGAGTAATCATGAGAAGTATCTAAGGTTAAAGTTAAATTACAAAAATCTTACTAATTTGTCATGGTATCAATAATTATTGTAATTATATCAGTTGGAGCCTAAATTTTCTTTGATTTATGAGTTATTCTTGAATCCCAATTTATGGTAAGAAGTCTTTCGTTAGATAAAATTCTTCCTTCAAACTAATCATGTTAAAAAAATTTTAAGAGCTCAAGTCTAAGTAGATATAATTACTTTTTAAGATATTAATAAAAACATATTTTAAGCACATTTTTAAACTCAAAATTATAATTTAACTACGAATATATAATTATCAAATAAATGAAATAATAAGTTTGAATTTCTAACAAACTGTTTTGTTGATAGAATTAACTATGTAAAATTTGTTCAATTGTGTGCTACAAAATGCTTTATAAAATATTCAAGTAACATAAATATTAACGTAAAATCACTATATTGTAAAGTTAAACAAACTTTATTTTTATTTTCATTTCATGCATCAAAATAAATTGATGAATTAAAAATACATTGTAATTTTATAATGAGGTAAATCAAAACATTCTAACTCAGTACAATTTGAAATTTTGTCATTTATTAATATAATGAACTGTGGGTTCTCTTTATAGTGAATGGTACACAGATACATAAGAAACTAGTTATACAAATACACTTTATTTTAGCTCATAAATTAAATTATAACTCATTTTATCAAAGTTATTGACTTTATAAATATTTTAATAAAATAATTTATTTTAGTTACCCTTAGACAATAAAGTACTAACTGGCAATATGAAGAATATATTATTTTAAAGCATTAAATTGTACAAAAAGATTAAATTTTATGTAGAATGGACTACTAGTGCAAATATTAGTATACTCACTTATATAAACACAAATTACCATGACTGACTTTTAAGTATTGAATAGAATCGAGTGTTAGAACAATAGGAAATTTCTGGCTGATTTGATAAAATAACTTATTTTATACTTAATTTTTCAATTCTATGTAGTCACTCAATTCAGTACATTAAAACACTTATTGTTACAATAAACTTAATAGCTCAAATATGTCTGCAGTAAATTTTCCTCATGGGAGCAGCTTGCGCACTTTTGTAAAGGATTAGCTCTTGGAGTGAAGCATGATACAATATTTTAGGGACTTTTCTACGCTCGATAATAACAAACTGTGAACCGTAAAGGGAAATGGGGATTTCCTAACACCTTCATAATATTAAATCAAAGATAAGTTTCCTTCAACTAATAGAAGGAAACAGTAAATAAAAGTGGCTAGATGATGTGGAATCTTCCTATTACACTCTCTGTGTCATCTTTAAATAATGATATTTATACTGTGTGATTTACATTTATTTTTTACCATGCGTAGAAACAATTATTGAAATATTGTTACCCTATGTCGGAAATATAACAATCCATAAAGAAGAATTTTCATAAATCTGACAAAGCTTCCATAAAGAAACAGCCATTTCAAATAATGAAATTTTTACACAAAAATCCATATTTTAAAAAATTAACAAAAATCCATTTATCCATATTTTAAATGTTTTGCATCATATTAAAACCAAACAATTAATGTCAGTATTCTACTGTAACACTATTTATGAATACATTATTTCAATTTTTGTAACATTTAATATTAATAAAGATAAATATATTTTTATTAATATTAAATAATGCCAAATATTTAGACTCTTTCAAAATGACATATTGTTATACATTTTGTTTTCCTTTTTTATACTCCATACTTAAATGCATAATATTGCATTCATGGTAATTATAAAGGACATATATTAAATATTAAAGAGAAGCATTCTAAAATAATAAAAATATCATTTTTTAACTATTCATGCGCATAAAAGTAATTTACTCATTTATTGTTCAAATATTTTTTGTATTATGTTTACATACATTAATCAAAATGTTCTAGCATTTTAGGGGGTAAAAATTAAAACATAATTAACTTTATATTAAAAAAGTATCTGATGTCTGATATTAATCCAGCATCGTGTGCAAATAATGTAGTGTTAAAAATAAATTTTTATTTCCTGAAAAGGTTTATCTACGTTTTTTCATGATTTTTATTTTTGAATTAATACTGAAACTAGTATTAATTTTTTTCGTTTAAAATATAAAAAGGATACGTTTATAAGTAAATAATTAAAAATTAATAATTTGGCATAACTTTTAAAATCGTTTGTTTTTGTGTCATTATAATTTTTAGGCAAGCAGGAATGAAAACTTTAAATCTAAGAATATAATTACTTCATAGATATCTTTTGAATTTTAAAAAATGTATATTTTTCAATAATAAAAAAAGTATTTTTAATAGAAAATTATTTTTAAAAAATGAATTTAGTTCCCCATAAAAAGAATCCGATTTTAACACTTCATAAAAGCCTAAAAAATTTTCGCTGTTTAAATTAAATGATTCTTATTTTTTTTAAAAAAATCTGTTGTAATTAATTAATTTTTTTTATTTCAAATTTTTAAATAAAATATTTTAATTAAAGATAATAGTAACATACATAAAAATACAGCTATCTATTTAACACTCTTATTATGGATAATTATAGACAGCATTATAAAGTAATAATAATGATTAGAAAATAATAATACAAATAAATCACATTTTTTTCAAACTTCATATTCTTATGAAGTATGTGCGTAGAATATTTCAATTTTCCCAAGCAAAAAAATTGATTAAATTACGCTTCTATACTAACTCCAATTTTTTTATATGCTGTTAGTCAGTAAAATAACTACCTCGCAAACATTAAATTTAATATCGTCGTGATAATAATCTAATTAACCATATAGCTTATTTTACTTATGTAACTCGTATTAAATATTATTAATAGTTGTACATTTATAAACTAAATAATTCTATTTGCATATTTAAGCATTTATAAATGTATAAATGTCAATAATATACATATGTGTGCATATATGGATACATTTTTACGTGTAAGTATTTGTGCATGTGCATTTTACATACATATGGAGATAATACATTTACTGATTTTTCTTTCCATTTGCAGAAAACCAAATAAATCATATATAACAAACAGATTAAGTTCAATCAGTCCCTTAAACATTTTATGTAAACTAAGCAAATACTAACAGACTATTAGACAAAGGGAAATAAAATTCCTCCCGATGGTGTTCCTGCCTTGTCGGGGCAGAGAGGCTTGCGTGCACCAATGACCCGGAGGGCTATGCCGGTGGTAGCTTGCAACTGTTAGGGTCTCCCAAGTCGAATAGACCGAAGGATATGTGTCTGACGAAAAAGAACACCAACTCGAGCCAAAACAGATTTCTACCTTCATGGTTCTCGAATCCCCAGATTCTTAATGAAGGTGATTTTAAGGACCTATGGATCTTTTCAGACATTAGAAGTCTCTTCTGCAATTCTACAACTGGATTGCAATTGGAGATCAAACTAGCAGTTCCATACTTCTCAAGCTCAAGTTCATTTCGGAATCCCATCAAATCTATTTTCAATGGATTCCTTCTCATGTAGACATATGCGGCAATGAGCAGGCAGACGAACTAGCCAAAGAAGGTTGCTACCACGATAATCCTTTCTCTTCAACACTTACCTGTTTAGAACAGCAGTCCATAGTTAATTCCGAAATTTCGAAAGGGTGAAGGATTCTTCCCTACCATCACTGATACGCAGGCAAAGAGTCGGATTTTTCATTCACCCTCAGTTGTGACAGAGCCTCTAGAACCACATTTCAAGACTAACAAGTGACCACACTAGAGGTCTCACGTATTTCATAGGCAGGAAAATCTGTAAATGTAAAACTGAGCTGGCTTCTCTTAATCACATCCCGGACTGTTTGGGACTTTCCAAAAAGGATATATACTCATTACCCCTTCTGGTCCTCAATTTTCTTAGGATCAGTGGTCTGATGGACCTTGTCATAAAATTGAAGCATTTAATATGCCTATTAAGATAACTGTAATATTTAAGTTTCAATAACATCTACGGCTCATCAAATAGCACCATTCATTTTCATATATATGGCTAAGGAAGCCACGTACGCACAAGACTTCAGGAATTTTCAAAACTAAACATTTCTTGCAGTAAAGTCTGTATAACGTGAGAGCCGTCACATATAGAAAATTACAATGAAAGCGAGCGCATCATCTTTTTTGAAGGTAAATGTGATGTCGCAAAAGCCTACGCCATGTGATCTCACAAAAGATGCCTCATTGCAAAGTTGAACAGATTTTTCAGTTAAGCTATGGATAACACTGTTCAGGAAAGTAAGCTCTATGAATGAACAATGCTGCGAAACCATTTTGAACAACCCCACGGAAAGAAAGAAATGTCACAGTTTTGCACCACAAGACTATAACGTCCCCGTGATATAAGTGTTTCGCATATTCACATCAATGTGTAGTGAAAAATGGGCTCAATCATTTTTGAAATCAACTATATAGTAAGCATTTTCTCTTCATCTAAAGGTGAATCTTAACGAAATGCTTATATCTTAAACAGATTCAAGATTCAAAGCTGAATATTCCAGTCAGGCATCTACGGAAATCCCTTTACTCTGAAAAGTTCCCAAGTACTACTATTCTTATTGATAAATTCGCAGCTACATTTTCATTATTGTATCAATAAAAGACAGTTTGCTTTCTGATGAATGTCTTATTATTTAAGTATGGTCCATTTAATTTCTCGTTTCCATAAAAAGTATGCCTTATATTCAATAGCCCATTCATTGAAGCAAATCTTTTATTCACCTCAAGCTCATTTTGGAATATTGTTAGGGTAGTGAGAATGGTAATTTGGCACATGAATTCTATCCTTGCATAAATTTAAACCAGCTAAAATCTATTTTCTCTCTCAATGTAGTATACCTAATTTATTTCCCTAAATATTCTCAGAGTAATGTGTAACCATCATTTAATGGTCATTTTTTAATCATTTTGGATGGAAAATAATCTATAGACTTACTGATCATATTCCAACTAACATCCGTGTTTTCACTAAATACTTATCTTATTTGAAGTTTTTTGGAGTCAATACATTTTCAGTAAAATATTTTATCTTTTAAATTATAAATAAAATATCAGTCTATTTTATTGGATACAGCAATAAGTAACTTCTAATTCTTCATCTTTTCATAGAAAAGAAGTTTAAAAAACTTTTATAATAATTCTTCATCTTTTCATAGAAAAGAAGTTTAAAAAACGATTTTTAGTATAAGAAAACATACATAAAAATAAATTTCAATTATTCATGATATTTTCAAATTTATTTACGAACTATGCACGAATTTCTAATAAATAAGTCATATTTCGAACAGAGGTATTACTAAATAAATAATTTAAAATAATGTTCATGTGTGTTTTTCTTGTTTCGAATAAACTATATTTTAATGTAAACCATTAATAGATCAGTTAATTTAAATGCACGTAAGGTAGCATTTAAAGTATTAGTTAATAATGATTCTGTTTTCTAGCGTGACTCAAACAATTATTAGAATACAAAATCAAAATTAATTAGTAACATAGCATTTCATTGAATAGTTTCACTAAAACATTTCAAAATGCATTTAGTCTTTAGTCATAATTACAAATTAAACTGAGTTATCACGGAACAAATATAATAATTTTTAAGAATATTTTCCTAATTTATCTGCATTTTCATATGTTACACATTAAAGAATATTTTTATGTAGAAAACTGCAAGTATTGTACGTAATTATAATTTTGAAAAAAAATAGAATTCAAAAACATACTTTCATAATCAGTATTTAAACACCACACATAAATATAAACTATTTTTTAAATGTTAAATACATTTTGGGGATTGGGGATCAAAAGAAAATAAGCACAATTTCGTAGATAGCAAAATAAAATAATTTTTTTTAACTACCACTAAATTTAGGATACAAATACACTGTTAATTTCAATGATCGAAATTTAGATCAATATTGAAACACAATTAGTGTTTTTGAGATGAAATAATTTACAATAAAACCAATCAAAAATGTTTAAATATTTGCTTCAATGAGATAATACTGTAGATTACGAAAGAATGTATATAAATTTACAGGATTCTAAGATAAATATAAATAATAATTTCACAAAACAGTATCTCATTTACATTGCTTAAAACTCTTATAACTAAAACACATATTTTATATATAAAATACAAATTGTAAGAAAATAAGAAGTTTTATAAAACACAATTCTGTAAAAAAAACTAAGTAATTGTGTGATGTGGTGTCGAACACTTAATTGTTTTTCACATACTAATCTATGTAAATAGTATACATTTTAAAATTTACTTGATTCAAATAAATAATACAGTACCAAAAATTTTAAATTTTAAAAAAATTTATCTGCATTTTAAAGTTTTAATTTATTTATATTTTTCTCATGAGTAATAAATTACTATTTTAAATAATTTTGATTACTTGACATGAGTAGACGGCATAATAAATCAATTCAGTATTTTATTAAGTTGTAAAATATATAGATTTATGTATTATTTTTTTAAATAACCATCAAACATTTTCCAAAATGTTTGATCAGATAATCTTTATTAGAAAAGGCATTTTTACAATTTATAGTTTCATTTTAATTTATCATTGACAAAATATCAAATTATAAATGTATTTCAAATTTTTCATATAAATTATGGCACAACATTTGTTTTATGAATAAATTATTTTTATTCAACAAAACTGAGCAAAAATATAAGTATGTAGCTTTTTATTTTATAGACATTAATTTAATTAACTTAATATACATCTAAAACTATAAAGAATAATTATGATAAATATGATTGTTATTTAGTATTATTCCGGTATATAATTAATATATATATATATATATATATATATATATATATATATATATATATATATATATATATATATATATATATATATATATATATATATATATATATATATATATATATATATTACAGCTTAGCAATATAATAATAATTCCTTTTACAAGTTTTTAAGGAAAATTTCCTAATATATATTTACCAAATATGTATTTACATACGTAGTTATCAGCACTATTCAATTTGCAAAATAAGGATGTGTGGAAACAATATCAATCTAAATATTATTAATGTTTGAGGTTAATAAAGATATTTACTTGATTTAAGAATTTCATTTATCAAAGAGCTTGATTAGAAATGATTTTTATTAAAACTCTTGCTCTTTATACCAAATACTTAAAACAATCCCACTATTTATACACCCAGTTTTTTGAGATTTTTCAATTGTTAAACATTGAAAGATAAAATATGCTAAAAAACTGGCAGTCGATAAAATATAATATAAATGAACTTAGAAATATTTATAAATTTTAACTGTAGACCCTGAAATAATGGAATTTACTTTGTTAAAAGTATTGTTTATATAGTTTTATAAAAATAAATTCTCCATTGCTGAAACTCAGTAATTACAAAACGAAATCATGTCATAGAAAATATACCATACGTTATATTATGATAACAAAATAAAATTCTCTTTGCATAGACTATTTATTTACTCTGAAATATGTTTTTTTCTTCAAATGCAGTGATATTATAGCTTTCATTTATAAAATGCGGAATGCATATTATTAGAAAAGACATTACTAGAAAAAACATTTTTATTATTTATAGTTTTATTTTAATTTATCATTGCAAAAATATCAAATAATAAATATGTTTCAAATTTTTCATATAAATTATTGCACAATATTTGTTTTACGAATAAATTCTTTATATTCAACAAAACTAAGCAAAAATAAGGATATATCCTTTTATTTTATAGCCATTAATTCAATTAATTTTGTATACATCTAAAACAAGGAAGAATAATTATGAGAAATATAATTATATTTTAGTACTATTCTGGTATATAATTAAAATACATTATATTATATATACACTATACTGGCCATTAAAATTGCTACACCAGGAAGAAATGCAGATAACAAAATGATATTTATTGGACAAATATATTATACTAGAAATAACAAGCGATTAAATTTTCAAAAAATTTGGCTGGATAGATCCTGAAAAATCAGTACCCAGAACAACCACCTCTGGTCGTAATAACAGTAGTTATACGCATTAAGTCTAGGCATTAAGTCAAACAGAGATTGGATTGCATGTGCAGGTACAGATGTCCATGCAGCTTCAACACGATGCCACAGTTCATCAACCGTAGTGACTGGCGTTTGGTGACGAGCCAGTCACTCGGCAACCATTGACCAGACGTATTCTATTGGAGAAAGATCTGGAGAACATGCTGCCCAGGGAAATAGCCGAACATATTCCGTATGAAGGAAGGTCCGTACAATACCGGCAACATGCGGTCGGGCATTATCCTGCTGAAACGTTGGATTTCACAGGGCTCGAATAAAGGGTAGAGCAACGGGTCGTAACACACCAGAAATGTAACGTGTACTGTTCAAAGCACCGTCAATGCGAACAAGAGGTAACCGAGACGTGTATCCAATGGCACCCCATACCATCACGCCAGGTGATGGGCCAGTATGACGATGACGAATGCACGCTGCCAGTTTACGTTCACCACGATGCCACCAAACACGGATGCGACCATCATGATGCTGTACACAAAACCTGGATTCATCTGAAAAGATGACGTCTCGACATTCGTGTGCCCAGGTTCGTCATTGATCACACCATTGAAGGCGCTCTTGTTTGTGACGCAGCTTCAACGGAAGCCGCAGCCATGGTCTCTGAGCTGAGAGTCCATGCTGCTGCAAATGTCGTCGAACTGTTCGTGCAGACACTTGTTGTCTTCCAAACGACCCCGTTTCTTGACTCACGGCTCGTGACGTGGTTGCACGATCCATTACGGCCATGCGGATAATATGCCTGTCTTCTCGGCTGCTAGTGATAGGTGGCTGTTGAGATCCCGCATGGCGTTCCGTATTACCTTCCTGAACCCATCGATTCCATATTCAGCTAACAGTCATTGGATCTCGACCGATGCGAGCAGCAATACTGCGATAAAATAAACCGCAATCCCGGTACTCTACAATTCCACCTTTATCAAAGTCAGAAACGAGCTGGTACGCATTTCTTTTTCTTACATGAGGCATCACAACAACTTTTTACTAATCAACAACGTTCAAATGCAATTTGTGTATAAGCAACCGGCTGAACAATTTCCTCATTTAAACGCAATGTAGGTGTCGCTACTGGCGTCTGCTTTGTTTGAATGCGCTGAAAAGCTAATCATTTACATATCACAGCACCTTCTTCCTTTCGTATAAATTTCACGTCTGTAGCATGTCGCCTTCTTGGTGTAGCAATTTTAATGGCCAGTAGTGTAAAGATATATATATATATATATATATATATATATATATATATATATATATATATATATATATATATATATATATATATATATATATATATATATATATATGCTAATATATGAGCTATATTAAAAGCTTAGCAATAGAATAATTCCTTTTCCAAGTTTTTAAAGACAAAAAGACAATTTCCTAATATACATTTACCAAATATGTATTTACGTATGTAGTTATAATATTATTATAGATCATATTTTGATCAAAAGTCAAATATCAGATGATTTAATTCATCACTAGAGTTTCAATATTATATTTCTACAATTTACTTTAAATGTGAACTTTTAAATAAAATTTAGATAAGAGTGAAATCATCACATGAGGTATACACTGCATTCAAACCAATTTTTGCGCTTAAAAATATTTCTTGTATTGTATGGTTTTTGGAACTTTTTAAAAGACTTTTCTTAAAAAATTGTAAAGGATATAATATTTCTAGAAATGCAGAAAATCTTAACCTCAATTTATTGTGAGTCAATATTCATTACGATTATAAAATATAGAATTGCACAAATAATATGTTCAGATGATTTATCAAAAATTATAGGCATTTTATATCAAAAATTATTAATATTTTAATCAGGACTTTAAATATTTGGAATAAAATAATCAAACAAATATTAAGTTTTTGATATTGATGACTATGAATTCAAAGAAATTACAACTTCCAAATTAAAGTTCTATTGAATATAACATATAATTTATGTTAAATCTTATCAGTTTATAAGATTTAATATAAATTATATGTTGCATATTTTTTTTTACTTCATGACAAATAAATTCATTCATAGACAAATAATTATTATATCCTTGATCCTATGTATGTTAAAATTTTATTCGTCTTCTAATAAATTACTAGCAATATTTACAGGTATCATTGGCATCTGAATTAATTTTTTTTGCAGTTAATTTTATCTCATTTCCTTATCACTGAAATAAGATGCAGAATCAAACCAAATATCTTTCAATGAGCAGATGTGTTGAAAGTTCATTTGTAGTATTTTTTTTTTCAGATTTTGATATAAATGAAAGAAATTAATTTTTTGCGAATTATATAAGCTTTTATGGCTTTCAATTTTTTATTCCAAACGAATGTCAAATAACATGTATATAAAATAATTCCCATAATAGATTTGCTATTTCTTAAAATTCAAGACTTTTTAAGCTTCTTAACATTTTGATGAGAACAATTCATTATTTAAAATGTCTTCATCTCATAAAATAAATTTTTGATAAAATTCCTTCTCATATCAGATTTTATAAATTTCATTATTTTCCGACTCTCACGTTTTAAAGTTGGATTAAGATTAACAAACAATTTAACCTTCAAAGCATTGACTTAGCTTTAAAGTTTATTTTTGATGAGAATTTTAAATATCTTCTCCTCAAAAAAATAAATGCTCAAAATATTCTGACATGATTATACAATTTGAAATAAGTATAGCGCTTGCATATATGAAAAAAAGAATTATTTGTTCTTTATTAAAAGTGCTCATCATATCATTTAACTCTTATTACAGATTAACATCCTATAAAATGTTTTTAATGTTAAACATGTACGCTAAATAGACATATTTATTTACAAAGATTAATTTTTTAAAAAATTGTAAGAGAGAGGTTACTCTAATACCAAAAATATAAAAGCAGCCAGAAAAAAATAACTGTAATTTTGAAACTCGACTTATAAAGTATCTTTGTGAAAATGTCGAAACAATTACATTTCAAGAATAAGGAATATATTGATTAATTTCAACATGAAATTTAGATACGGTGAATATGGCATCCCATTATGTTCCGAGCAATCTTTGCTGAGATGCATTCTTGTGATATAAGTCATTAAAGTGCATTGCATCTTAGCAAATATTAAGGCATTATCTTGAGCGGATGCATTGTTAAGCTGATAAATGTTATTTACCTAATGTGGTTGCGTAAAGAATACTATTTAAGACTTGCTGAAACATATTGCTCCAAAAATTATTAAATTATTAAAAAGCTTCAAAATATGTAACAGCGGGACTAAGTGTGTTTAGTTGTCTCAACAGATCATTTTCAAACTGTTGCATCAAATATCACGCTTATATCTTTACCTATTTAAGAGAAAAAGACTAATACACAGAGGGAAACGCTTCACCATTGTCAATATCATTTTCCTCCAAAGAAACAATGTCCCACTTTCATATGATTAACTCCAATTTAAGTAGCACTACTTTGATAAAAAAAGGACAATAAAAAATAATTTTACAAAAACAATCGCTTTGAAGAAAGTTGAGATTTTTCAAAGATTTCAAGTCGTTTGTTGATTGCATGTCAGGTTGTCATTAGATACATGCGAGCAAGCATATGACGTTAAATACTCGATAATAATTCCATTGTCTTGGATACAACTATTCTACTTATTGCAAATTACTTTCTTCCATTTAGACAGTATGGCAATATTAACCATTGTAGCGGTTAAATGGATATTTTATATTTTAAAATAGAAAAAGTCGTACAACTATCATGTCTATTTCGAAATATATGGTGGTTGATAACATTTTAAATATACATATTTTTTCTCTAAATTTGTTTCATAACCCTGCTATTTTGAACCCTAAGATGCGATGTCGTTTGAGAGAAGTCGAGCAATTGTTTACATCTCCATCTTAAACGTCTTATCTTTTAAATTACCAAGCATTAAAAATTGTTCTGTAATTTTAATAAGCTGTTGAAAACAAACAAAATCGCACTTCAACTCTTAAATATCATCTCATCCTTAAGCCATTAACCATTTAACATGAAAACTACTCTTTTTGGTATCACTTTACCATAGAGGACTGGACAGCAGGATGTGATAAAATAAAAGAAAGAATAACTTATTTTAATGGTGATATGGTAATGTGTGTGTTCATTGTGCAGTTAAATTAATAACCCATTTGGGAAATTTTCAAATAAAATTTTAGCACTTAGTGATTGGCATGTCCCATATAGCCAGTAGGAAGGAAAAATGTAATTATAAAAATTATTCATCTAGAAGATGTCGTTGATTTTATTAGGATTGACGTGCAAATTTTCTAAATTATACCGAGAAAGATATCTGCATACAAAGTAAACCAATGTCAACAAAGTTGACAACAAACAATGCTGACAATTAGATTTATACATTCCAGTAAAATAGATTCAGATCGTATTTACAATTCTCAGACTTGTTTAGCCGTCTACAAGAGAATGTAGTATAATTAGTCACTTCATGAAACAATCACATAAAACAGTTCTTCCTTAACACTGTTCAATAAATTAGTCAGGAGAAGAGATGAAATTTGATTTTTGCATGGAAAAACATCTGAGCACATTAAAGGTCAACACCTCCTTAAGTTATGGGAAGCATCGTGATATCTACTATACCATACATCTTAAAATTACCATTGATAACTTAAAGAGGATTATTGTGCTATAAACCTCAAATTGAATGTGAGGTTTATACATTACTATAAACCTCAGATTTCAAAATATACTGAAACTTTTTTTGTCATAACTGTTATGATCAAAGTACACAGCACAATGTCTGAGCTTCCGTGTAGTGGTTGATTTCTTCATGAAACCATCAATAACTTGCCTTATTTTCGATATATGATAATTACTCAAATAAATCCGTTAATATGATTTCAAATTATAACAGACACATTTCTTTAAAAATTTATTCATATATATAATGAGGGCTGCAAAGTACTAAAACTTTTTACATAAATAAAGGTCAAAAACTATCTACATCTTTGCTTACTGTAAAAAGAATTCCTCATACTCTTTTCAAAATATTAACTTAATAAGAAATCAGAAAGTTAGGTCTCGTAATTTTAAGTGCCTCAAAAGGATTCAAACTTATTTCTAATTTCATACTAATAGAAATTGTACATTTTATTATACACCCGTATTTAAAAATGGAAAACAATATTAACAGAAATATCACTTCATGATATTCCTGACATGTTTTTTCTACGTATGTTTACAGGCTAAGTAGAGCCTTAGTATCTGCACATAAAAGAACATAAGCATATTCTAAAAATTCAAATTCAAGAAATACCTTAATAAGAAGCAATTTTATTGCAGCTATCAAATTAAAAAATCAAATAGTTTCAAGAATCATATAAAATCATCTATATCAAGTTGTTGTGTTTTAATATTTTATGAAAAACTTTTATGCCTTAATCTTTTATGAAATAAATTCATTTCTTACAAATGCTGCCCACAGAATTTTTTATCGTCGCAATGTGTTCAGCATAAATGTATGTGATTAAAAAATAATTGCTTCGAGCACAAAAAGATGAAATATGTATTCCAAAATTTATACTGTATTATTATCAGTATTAACCCCATATCTCATTGCTTATATTATGTAGAAAATTTTCGATACAATAAGGTATCACATTTGCTCTTCTTTGAACAAAATGTACTATTTTTCAAGTGGAAGAAAATCCTTTTTAAACAGAAATCGCAATACTGTACGACGAAATATAAATTCAGTGGAATATTTTAACTTTTGTTTGAATTAAATGCGCCGAAAATCTTTTATTATGAGCAGATGACGGAATATTTCATTAATATAGGGCAGTTAAAAAGAAACAAACCGTGACCACTTTAAGTGTGGACCTGTGACCAAAGAGTTTTTATTTCTATAACAAAATTATGTTTTTATTTAAAAATTTAGTTGACAAAAATATGGTTGTTTTTTTAAACAAAATAATTAGTCCATTTGGAGCATAATATGTAGATACAATAAATTCCATAAGAATGTAAACTTTTTAACACTACACTTTAACTGGGCATCATAATTCCAGTTTTGAATAAAATGAAATTATTATCTTTGCCACATTGATCTTAAAGATTCTGTGACTTAATGCATGGTATTACATTGTAAAATGATGATACGTAGCATGCGCATTCAACTATAATTTAGCAATTCCTGGATTAATAGCTCACACGGAGAAAGTAGATGCTTATAATTGTTCTGAACAGATTTCAGAATGGAATTTGCGTTGACTCTGAATTTCTGTATAAATTCAGAATCAATGTAGGTCTCATTTATAGTTTTTATATTCTCGTTCTAAATTGCATTCGATAAACAAATAAGTTAAATAAAAATGGCACACTCATATTTCAGTTTTTAAATCTTTCTATAACATAATTTTTCCTTAATTATTCTGAAATGAGTAAACAGTGTTTTCAACGAAATAAAACTTCGAGTCTGCTGAATATTTAGGTACATTATATGTAAGTATATATATATATATATATATATATATATATATATATATATATATATATATATATATATATATATATATATATATATATATATATATATATATATATATATATATATATATATATATATATATATATATATATATATATATATATATATATATATATATATATATATATATATATCAACTATAATATAAGCAAGCACACATATATATATTTATATATATATATTCTAGCATATTAATGAAATAAGCAATTTTTTTAAATATCACATTTATATTAGCAATAAATCAATATAAATAAATTATTTAAACTAAGTTTTCCAATTTTCTTAGAAAGCAGAAAAGAAACAGCAATAATCCAATGTGCCAGTTCAAAGTATAATTAATTAAATTCTTAAAAAACTCACTCTTACATTAGAAAAGAAAAATTATCAATGGGTAGAAAACAACTAAATGTAACTAAAGTACCATTGAGTTATTTTCTACCCATTTCTTCTTTTCTTAATGATTATGCGAATAAGATATCATAATATATTGTTATTAAAAATTAACTACTAGCAAAAAAAATTAAGGAAAATTATCTAAATCTTTTAGGTTTTCGAATAAAACTGAATGGAAATTTAAAAGTGGAATTATTAGTTATAAAATATTAATCAAAATAAAAGAAAAGAACTGAGTGTGTAATTGAAGAATAAATAATTTCAATGATCTCATCATTCAACTCTCGTTTTGCATTATAATTTATTAATGTTTAGGGTTCGAAGAAATGCTAATATTGATAATTGTTTTAATTTAAAAATTTAGACATTTAGATTTTGATATTTTTGCTTAACTCAGATTTTTATGCTAAATATGAAATATTATAATTTTTAAAATGAAACTTCATGCATTTATTAGTTTATTTATGCGAAAATCATTAAATTATAAGCTATAT
This sequence comes from Latrodectus elegans, assembly GCA_030067965.1. NCBI lineage: Eukaryota > Metazoa > Arthropoda > Arachnida > Araneae > Theridiidae > Latrodectus > Latrodectus elegans. Next base: position 111,203,720 of record CM057814.1, on the reverse strand, counting down.
AAGTTTCTTTCTTATAAAATTTAAACCTTAAGAATACCAATGTTTTCTTCATAAAAATTTGAACTATAGAGTTTTATATATGTTTTTAAATTAATTAGATAATATAGGCATAAAACTTATCAATATTACTTACTTTGGAAGTTTCTTTTTTCGGAAGTCATGAATTTTACCTTAATTTTTGGAAAATTTCAATAAATTCATTTCTGCCAATTTAATATAAAAATTGAAAAAAATGTTACTTTTGTGTTTTAAGTAAGAATAAATTTATTTCATGGTAATTGTCAAAATATTTTTCTACATGTTTGAACTTTTAAAAATTGTCCCGTTCTTTGTTGCATTTTTATCATTAAAGAAACATTTTAACACACATTCTGTAATAGCAAGCGTAATATTATTAGGAACAGCATTCTCAGCGTTATTATCTAAATAATCGAAGCATCCCTTTATATATATATATATATATATATATATATATATATATATATATATATATATATATATATATATATATATATATACCACATGAAACATATACTAAAAAGAAATAGCAATTCAATTATTACTAAGCATATAAACCATTATAAGCTATTTCAACATTTGTATGCTTGCTGAATTTGATTTTATTATTTGTCGTATCTATTTCAGTGGCAAATTACTATAATTCCGGAGACTGGAATAGCAATAAAGTAATTTTAATTAAGACACAAAGAAGAATTTAAGGTAAATTGGGGAGGGAAAAATATTCATTTATAAAAATCTATAGATTGAGAATGGCAGACGAAATTTACTAATTGGTGTAGCTATAAATCCAACAAGCAATTTATTATATCATTTAATTTTTGAATGTGTGAAAGAGACATTTTCAATTTTTTCCCTTTCCTACATCATATTTAGAGATATGTCACTTTTAAATATTTGTATCTAATTTACAAAACTCTCTTGGTTATAAGATTTTCAGGAAATTTTCAATGAATAAATAACTGTAACCAATGAGAAAAAAATATAACATTATGAGATAATAAATAAGAACTGGAAAAATCATTGAATGATTACGAGAAAAACATATTTCTTTGTGCTAACAACTGGAGAAATTAAGAAAGTACAATCAATTTAAATTTTAAAACTTTACAAGAACAATATTAATCTTGAAGTATTTTGCAATCATATTGTCAATGACTTTAAGACAATCCTAATACGTTTATTATTTTCTTACAAAATGAAGCATTTTAATTTAAAATGATCTTAAAGGTAATTTTTTAATATTTATATTGTCCTTTCTTGTATTTCTGGTTTGGCCTCTTGAAAACTATATATCAATTCATCTTTAAAATTCTAGTAATTTGTAGTAAAATTCATTTCTATTACATAACTTTAAAATGACTACTTCACTCTTCTCTGTTAAGAGATATAGTTTTTTGAAAAGTCAATATAATGCTTTATTTTTTTCTACACACACAGGTTAGCTAAATTATTTTTATCTCAGTTATTGTTGTTTCAGCATTGCTACACTTATTAATCTGTTTCTTATTACATGTTTTTCTAAATCAATTTCAAAAATGAAGTTCAAAATCTGATTGCCGTCATTATGTTCACAGAGAACAAAAACGAATTTACAATTTTAGCAATTTACAGTTATATTTGAATTTGAGCATTTCAACACTTATGTGTGAACCTGTTTTTCATTGAATATTTTTTCTAAAACAACTCCAGAAATGTAGTGCAAAATTATATTGCCCTTATTATGTCCATAGAGAACAGAAAACAATTTATAGTTTTAGTTGTTAAAAATTAAAAAGAATTCTAACATAATCTAATAACAATTATTGTAAGAAGTAAGATGGTTAAATTGAAAAATAAAACTAGTTGTATTACCAAATAATATTCTTAAAATCTAAAGAACTAGAATTAATTTTTCCAATAAAATTTAAATAATTTTAAAGTTTTAAATGCTTTTACACACATAATATATACTTTATCTTTATTTTTGATAATATTGGTAAATTTTAAAATCAACCCAATAAAAATGAATATTAATATTTTTATGTAAAAAGCAATGTTTCAAATAAAAGTATAAAATAACAATTTCTGTGTTATTAAATAAGCATTTAACATTCAAATACTGTATAAATGCAAACAAAATTTTAATCACTTTTCTTTTTAACATTATATTTTTAAAATAATACAAAGTGAAAATTTTAAATATGTACGAAATAATAAATCTAAGTGTATTATATTTAATTATATATTTCAAAAGAAAGAAAGGTGCTTATAAATATGGTTAGATATTTATTAGTTAATACATGTTAAATGAGGTAAATTAGGAAATATATCAAAATTTTAAATTTTACGCCAGCAAAGACACAAAATAATTTGCGTCAAAATTTAGATTTTCATTAAAAAAAGAAAATTTTATTTTGATAATACCGTTACTAATAATAATGATGAATAATTAAATTGAAAAACAATAAAAACAAGCGAACTGAAAATGCAATTTTTTTCTTTAAGTAGAAATAATATTTTACCTGAAAAGTTGTTTTAAGAAGGAACTCTGTGAAGAGATTATCTTCAAATAGAAAATTGTTCAAGTAAATGTATTCTTTTCTGCTGTATGATTGATTTTTCTGATCTAAAGTACGGTCACTTCCATAAAATTCACAGGAACGCAACAACGAAGCGCTTTTATAGCAGTCTCGTGGAGCGTCACAGTGACGTCACAGAACGCGCGAAAAGCACCAGTTGCTGCAATTCGTCCAATCTTTTCCCTTTAGTTCTCTTTTCTTATCTTCCATCTTCCGTGATACGCTCTTGAAATACAAAGGCGGGATAAAAGATTCCACTAATTCTTCCAGAGCTCTCAAGGATTCTTTTTTTTTCCTCCATTTTCAGCCGAAAATGTTGGATAGATTAAACTGTCATTCATATCGATTTGGAAAACTTCTTAAAATTATAAGAATTTTAAACTTCTGAATAGGAAAAATAATAGCATGAAATTACTTTATCTGTTGCAGACATAAATAATTTTAACAATAAATAGTTTTGAGAGTGCCTGAAACTAATTTCTGTAAATCTCAAGACTAATCTTTTAAATCTCTGATCTATTAGTAACAAAATATTTTTCCTTAACATTCAGAAGCTTTTGTACTAGAAAAATACTATTTAAAACTATTTATTTATACTACTGTGTGAAAAATTATTTTATCTTACGGAATAGGCCTGAACTGTTAGAATATGTTTTAAAAGTGTTAAAATATTTTTAATTGTTCTATACTAATTATTCCATTTAAAAACAGAAATATTACCCATACATGAAATTGCGATTATTCTGTCTGTGTTTGGTTTCTCAATATATTTTTAGTTACATTAAATCTTGATTATTCATTTTAATATGTTTCTGAGGATATTTTAGCCTTCTTGTTAAATTTGTTTTTTAAATAAATTGTTCAATTAAATTGCAGTTTTGTAAGATTTATTCAGAATTTCATCAGTAACTTCAAATAAAATTAAAATGCACTCTTTATCAGTAATATCTTATTAAAATTTCTAAATGATTATTTTTATCTGCGAATTGTCATTATAAAAGTTATATCCTATTATTGCTTATGACTAACAGTTTAAAATAGATTTACCACTAATTTAAATCTTTATTCAAAGAGCATATGAGATAGTTAAAAAAAGCAATTAGTGTTTTTATATCACTTCATTTAACTGAATAAAAATAATTTTCATAAAATTCCTTCAAAGTGTAACAGTGTATAAAATTTGTATTCAAACCTATTTTAATTAGTTGTTACGCATTAGTACACAAGTTAGTAGCCTATGAACTTTCGATTATTTTAAACTGTAAAGCCAAAGATGTCATATTAAATAGTAAATAATTCTAGGTAACAATATGAATTAGGGTGAATAAAAAAATCGATCCCTTCATAATTAGGTAGTGAATACATTTACTGACTTTAGATTGTTTTAAGCTATTAAATAGTAAGAAAAATAAAAGGTAAGATAAATATTTTGTTGAAAATATATATAATATATATAAACTGCACTTGTATAACATTGACTGTTATCTTCGAAAATTTGATTTTTATTATTTAGTATGCCGTAAATTCATAAAATGATTCAAAAATATGCTAGAAGTTGTTAAGTTCACCTTCAAGTTGAAATATTATACATAGGGCTCAAAAAATGTTGTGATCAAATAAGTTAAAGTAACTTTAATAGTAAAACAATTTTAATTCTCTACTGTTTACTTGTTTTCATTAGGATTGAAAACAAAAATAAAGCGTTTAAAAATATTTTAAATCAAATGCATTGTTATAAATCAAAATAATACTTATAAAGAATTTTAATTTTGAATTAGTGAGAAAATTGTTTTAAAAATAATTCAACAGTATTTACTTGATTTTCAACTATTTATTTGGTTTTTTTAAAATTCAAATCATCATTTTGTTCAGTTTAAAAAGCAATTATAGTTTTTAAAACTCCATGCTTGCCATCAAGTTATTTTTTTCATTTATTCTGTGCTATGGAATTTATCTATAAGCGTTTGAAGAACGTTCATACAAATACTAAAATTCACGTGAACAAAATTTAAAACCATTTCTTAAAAAACATTTACATGTTTAACTCAATGATTTTAATTTAAAAGTATTGTAGTATTTAATGCATTTCAAATGGTTTCACCACAGTTAGTCATTTATAATTAAAGATTTCAAAACAATTACATGGTTTGGTTCGAATATGACATTACTTTTTTTTATTAATACTGATATCGTTTAAAAAGAACTGCATGCATATTAAATCCCATTCTAAACTAATAGCTATTATAGTAATCTGAAACTGATCAAACAAAATAAATACATGGGAAAAAGGAAGATATTTATGGCTAATGTGGGCAACTAACATATTTTTTATCTCAAAACCAAAATTAGTGCAATTATGAACAAAAGAATGAAATGGTTATTCGGTGGGAGAATTCACATTGTATTTAATTGAATTTCGTCATAGCACTTATGCACTAAATTATAAACCCACACACATTCACTTTCTTAAGAAGGCATTCGTAAACTTTAATGCTTACTAAACCTTTTATTTCCGTATAATTGTTCGCTTTTAAGCAAATAAAATCGTTAGTTGATGTAATTTGAGTGACTACTAATGCAAACGATTTAACTTAATTTCAATAAAATAAATTAAAAGGGGCAAATTTCCCCTTATATTTTAAATGATTTAATGAATAGTTATCAGAATATGTTTAATAAATTGGTTAATAAATATTTAAAAGGGTATATTTATTTTTTAAATAATACAAGAATTTAAAATCACAAAATATCATTAAAATTAATTTTTGGATTTAAGAATTAATTTTATGTGACAACCATTATTCATTTATGCTGTATTCATTTTAATTTCGCTATGAAATACTGAAATTAACTGATAAAGGATTATAAATAATAAACAAATATTCAAGTCATTTAAAAAATTACTGTTCATATTACTGAGACCATTTTAAATTTTATGCAGATATATAATTTACTGCGGCCTCTTTCATGTATGAAAATGTTATTAAATATAATATTATTTATAAAAACATTTTTATTTAATAAGAATTTAAAATTTCAGAACTTCTTTAAATATTGTTTTACTCATTAAATAGACGAAATAAAAATTTAAAATTCAGTAAACAATATTTTTACCCTTTTATGCAAATTTTATTTATGAGCATGAAATATTTTCATTTACTATTGTCTCATAAGTAAAGCTATCATTACCAAACTAAATATTTAATAAATAGTTATATTTACATAATAATATTCTAAATTGAATTATGTGCCCCAGTAAATCCTTCTATTCAAGTAAAAAATTGTCTTGTTATCAGGGAACATAAATTAATTATCAAAAGTAAAATGCATTTTAAAAAAACAATTTTCCTTCATTTCTTTGTAACAAAATGTACACATTTTAGGACTCATTTAAGGAAAGAAATTATCGCATAAAAAAGATTTTAATAATCTCAAAGAAGATAATTGCCTAGTTAATTGAATTGATTTTTTTTCATATCAAAGAATAGATATGATTTTCTCCTACAAAAACTGCTAATACTTCCTTTATTTTCAAATTAATCATTTTAAACTGGAACAACTGTTCAAACGTATGTCATTCTTTTCAATTATAGTCTTTAAATTGAAGACATTTATTTATCGGTATTTCTATTCAATTGAAAGAATTGAAAGTAAAAATTACTTTGCATTACTTTATTTATATATTAAATTGTTAATAGTTGGTTTCTTAAGAAAATATTAACAAAATTAAAAAATCAATAATATGTTCTTTGAAAATTTTATTTTAAAAGTTAGCAATCGAAAATAATGAATATTAAAAAAGTTAATTTATTTATTTTGTATAGTAAATAAAATATGTGAGCGATATCTTATAAATATAAAGTATCATTTAAATGGCAATGAAGTTACAAAATTATGCTTTTTTCTCTTGATATTAACTATTACCTCTTAAAATGTTATTAACATTATTGAGTCTATCATCAATAAAATAATAAGTATACAGATTTTGTTAAACAGTGTACGTTATTAAATGCACCTAGAAGTTCACATGCTACATATATAAAATTTACACAATAGAAAGAAGTTGCTTTGATATGCACATCATTAATTTTTCAAAGCATACCTAAGAATTACAACATTTAAAATGCATTTGAATGAAGACAACTATTTAAGGTAAATATAAAATTTTTAAAAATCTGTAAATATTATTAATTTGAAAGTAAACATACTTGAAAACGTATTTTCGTTCTGTTCTCTAACGAAATATATTTTACGTAAATCAACACTCTAATGTGGAATTTCACCTGACTAAGGATTGCTACTCTTAAAGGTAAAAAGAATTTGCTATCCTATACTGCCAATGAAATCTACAATGCTAACAACAATGCAGATAAATATTAGAGATAAATATATTTTGATTAGTTTTTAATAAAAGAGTGATGATAATAATATTATATTACCAATGAAATCTACAATGTAAACAACAATGCAGATAAATATTAGAGATAAATATATTTTAATTAGTTTTTAATAAAAGAGTGATGATAATATTATTATTATCAGAAATAAAAACAATAGAAAATCATTACTTTCATAAATTCTTAAAAACCGATCTTCTTAAAATGTTTGACAAGATGTCCATATCCTCTAAGGACTTTTTGCAGTTATTAAATCAGTACATAAAATGTTTATTCTAAAACGTAAATAAATTTACAATACTGAATATACATGTTTTATACACATGTACATATACTATTGAAACAAACTGGTAATTTCTTTATTTTTTTAAAGAAAATTCAATATTTTTTTCTATATTTAAGATTAGATCAATTTTAATTTTTTGTCAGAAAAATATGCAAAAGTTTTCCTATGGCTGGTTGATTAGCGTTCCTAACTCATAAAATGTTGGTCCCGGGCTAAAACTTCGATTTGCACATGGCTGTTCTGTCTCTCTCTCTTTCTATTTATTTTTCCTTTCTATCTGATATGATGGATTACACTATAAACGGGTTTGTAGTGGAGTGACGTGGGTAATGATATTCGACTTTGTGACTTGGTTCACAGGTGCTCGTTGGGTAATGATAAATAAATAATGGTTTCCTGGCCTTGTTATGGATAAGAGTTAGTCACCCAATTCTCACGGTTATAAAAAAGAAAGAAATTGAAAATTGTATGACACAAAAATGTGTGACCGTTGTTTATCACTTCAATAAATATATTGCATTTGAATGTTTTAAATAACTTCTTAATAAATCAAAAAAAATTTACTGAACGAAGACAAAATTATTTCATAGCTGCAAACCAATTATTGAATAAAACTTACTTTACAAATAAAACTTATTTAATATTCATCAAAATGATTAAATATTCATTTTTAAAACTCAAATTAAGGATAAATCCACAAAGCATTCAAATAATTTTTATTAAATAAAAAAATTCAGTTTGAAAAAAAATTTTAACTAGTGTGGATATACAAGAAATCAAAAACTAATAATGTTACTTATTTCATATATCTGGAAATAAAGTTTAATAGATTATTAAATATTTTGACATTGTTATGTGTTTGAATCAATTGATTATTATCTTTAAATTATATTTATAGACAAATAATTTACATACTTCTGTAAATTTTCAGTTTATTAGTAAATCTGCATCATATGTTTTAAATTGGCAAAAATAAATGAAGTACTTATTTCATGATAAATATAAACGCAAATTATATAATAAAACACGTAAATGACTCCTTTATATTCAAAGAAGCTGTATCTAATTCTTATTTGTTATGAATATCATTCATAAATAACGATCTATAAACACACAAAACCAATATTTTTTACGTTATGAAGGATCAAAGATAATAATGCTAAAATACTACAAACAAGAATACTGTGATTCGAAATAATGGCTGTTTTGTATCTAAGGAAGAAAAATTGCAAATGTGGTTCGAGAAGAAGTGTGAGCTTTCTCTGGCGGGAGATTATCTTACACTTAAATAATCATTCCTTTTCTCGTAAGATATTAGCTTCGAGGTAATTTGTACCTATCTGATGATAACATTTATATAAATGAAAAATGGCAACAGACATGTATTACATTATTCTTATTCTAATAAATAATTTTTACCAGATATGCTTATCAATAATATTTTGAGTTTAACTGGAAGATAATTTGATCTCACTAGAGAAATATGTTCTAAAATGTAATATTTGAAATTTTATTAAATTTTATTAAATTTACTTTCAATATTAGTAAAAATCAAATCAATATAGTTACTTTTATAAAAGTATTTAAAGAGCAAAGAAATATATACTATTCAATATCTATTTCTTTAAATAATAAAACTATTTATATCAAATTGCGATTTTTAACAAATTATTTAAATTATCCTTAATTCTTGTGTCACACAGGACATTTTGTAATATTTTGATTCTAGTTAATTAATTTTAGAGTTGATTACGATTTTAAATTTTAACACCTTCTCAAAATACAGTAACAGGTAAATATAAATTGCCAACTTTAAGCTAGAAGATTGTAGAAGTGATGGATAAACACTTAATTAAAAATTCCGAGTTATTTAAATTTAATTTATATGCAAAATTCATAAATAATCATATAAGTCTTAACTTATGATAATTCTTTTATTTTCAGAGTCATCAAATATAAATATTATAAATGTATCAAATATGAATATCAAGCATCAATGTTTTCCTTACAATGGATGAAATATATATATATATATATAATATTTGAACACACACACAAAAAGATTTTAAATCCCTTTAAAACTTTTTCATAGGTCTTTAATAATAAGGCTTATGATTTTGAGCATAATAAAGGAATTTGTGACTTAAATCTTTCATTTTAATAAAAATCTGAAATTGATTTATTGCTCTTATCATTTTTCCAATTGTTAAATAATCACAAAATAAATTATCAGATTTCTAATCTAGTTGATCTTTTTGGAAGAAATTGAAATCTAGCTTCTTTCAAAAAGATCCAAAATAGTTTCAGAAAAAGTTATTTTTTTTACTTTATATACCATTCAAACATCTGCCTCACTAAGCCCTTGACTGACATTATTATCAGTATTTTTAATTAGTTCTGAAATATATTTCTATGTACTTCCCTTATAATCAATTATCAAAATTTAGAAAAATTTCGGAGTAATAATTTAACAATAAATTCTTTTTCATCTAATATTATTATATCAAAATAACTTTATTAAAAATAATATTTTCTGAAATTTTACCCTTTGCGACTTTTAAATATGGACAGCTATGAATAAATACGTCTTCACTCATGGAGAAATGATGTTGATGGTAAAAATCTTAGAATCATAATAATAGATAATCCTTAATACAGAACGTTTTAATCTAAATTTTCTGTGAATTTCATTAAATTTATCAATTTAATGAAATTTACAGAAACGTTTTTAAAAGAATAAATAATATTTTACTTTACAAAGTTTTATGTAATATAAAAATATGATGTTTGAAGTTGGTGATGAAGTAATAAAGTTAAAAATTACAAGTAATTTTATTTTGTAATTTTACATAGATTTTATAATGGCTTCCTAAAATGTAAGAAATTAAAAATATAAACACAAAATTTAATATTCACTTAAAATAAAAAAAACATTTAAAAAATAAAAATATTGTGGACAATACTTTGTTATTTTCAACATACCACTATTTTGTATTAAGTTTGAAACAACTATTAATTTCTAGGAAACTGGATTTTCGTAGAAAATTTTAAATGTTGTTATTAAAGATAAGGAGTAATTATTAAAACTTTTCCTAACAACTTCACTAGAAAGCATTAAAGACTTCACAATGTTGCATTATGTTAGAATATTTTGTTCACACTCATTGATTTACAGACAAAGGCTTTTCGTCACAAAATAGGTACAGTATTACTCTATAAATATAAGCAATAATCTACCTTTTTATAGATGAGTTGCACATTTCTTTCGATCAATTGTGGTTCAATGAAATTGGTCAATCAATTTCATTCAAATCGATGAGCAGCACATTTCTTTTGAAATTTTTGATCATTGCAATTGAGTTCAAGGCTTTACTGACAAATTTAAAAATTTAATATTTATTTATTTATCATGAAACATTGTTAAATATATCTATTTTTCTCTTATAATATTTTTTTATTTCATCGTTATATATTTTTACATATTTTGCTTATCATTAAATTTTGTGTAATAACTAGTAAATACGTGTGTAATAATCTCAAAACCCTTTTATTGGTTGGCTAAAATTTCTTAGAAGTTATAATATATTTAGTAACTTTTAAAGATATATTGGCCAACAAGTTTCCTGAAAAGAAATGGTAGATTTGCCCTTATCTCGTTTTCGATATCAGATTAGAGTTCTTAATCCAATAAACGATAGACCCTTAATTGTTCAAACATTCCACTGTTTTGCTTTAATTGGGTTCCCAAAGTAAGATTGTTTTCTCTTACCAGAAAACCTTCCTGTTTTCTTCATTTATTTATGGATATCAGTACGCTGTTAAAGATCAAATAAAATTAAGGTTATCTTCTCATGATATCTTGGGACAATATAGCCTATGCATGACATCGAAAATTTCATTTGTCATCTGTGCATCTCTTTTGAAAGTTTGTTTGATTATTCATTTTCCCTTACTTATCTGTATTTCATGTATCTGAATTCTCACAAACCTCTTGCTTTTCCGATGTATTAAATATGTTGCTGTTACGATGTAAACTCGTGACAAGACGTCTTCTAGAAATAATTTAATCTAATAAACACAAATCAAAGGCATTAGTTGACATTAACCAAATAGAAAATTTTCACTTATTGAAACCTACATTTTGTGCAATTTCTAAAACATTTTTGGAATAAATAATAATTGCTTATCGTTTAGCTTAAAATTTTATAGCATTTGTCAAAATAATCTAATAGTCATTGGTGTAACTGGAAGTGCTAACGATATCTTATCCAGTTATCTGATCTATAAGAAGATTCCAGGATTGTGAATCACTTAATTCACTGTTCAATTATTCTAGATGATGGAAGCTTAGTATCTACTTCATGAGAAATATGTCTTTTAATGTCATGCGAACTTCAACTTATATTTATGGCGCAGTATGTCCAATTCTGGACCTTGCGCCATAAACCCCAACCAACCAACCATCAACCTCTATTTTATGTCAAAGAGAAAGTAATAGCTGAAAAAACACTGATGGGGAAGTTGTTTGGCAGATTTTATTACATTTATGACACTTGTGTATTTCTGTTATCAAAAGAAGGGATTGCTTTGATTTAGCTGTAAGCGTCATGTCCAAACTACATCTTTAAATACTTGTATTTTCTACCTTATAATTTTATACATTTAAAATGCAATTTACTCGCAATATTTTCTATTGATTTTTCCCAACTTTATAGGTTTTGGAGAGAAATATCATAGATTTAAGGGCTCTTCCTTTTTTGTTTACAATGAAATTTAGTTTTTTTATTTATCCATTATAATCAATAAAACTTCACAACTGTCCTTACAAAATAATATCTTTGTTTCTAACTTTCATGCAACTTAATTTTATTTAAAGTTTTCCTGATAATCTTTGTTAGTAACATTCATATGACAACATATTTTTATGCATAAAAATCAATCCTTTAAACACAGAGCTCATTAAGTATCATTCCTAACTTTAAATTTTACCTCTATAACTTAACTTTTATTGTAAATAAATTACAATTTTGTTTGCAAGAATAGTAAGAACTTGCATTTGAAGATTTTAGTATATCTTATCTTAAATATTGTATCAACTGTGCATCTCTTTGCTAAAATATTTGCAGAATTTCAAGACAAAGTTTTTGTCAGCTTGATAAAAGATATACAATTAAATAGAAACTATTTTCTAAAATAGAAATTAAAGTTTTTAAAGTATAAGGATTAATAATAGTTGTCAGAAAATTCATGAAATAATTTACTTCATAATAAAATTAATTTTAAAAGTATATTTATATAATATCATATAAAAAGGAAAACAACATGCATAATTATTTTTTATAGATATTTTAAAGTTTAAATTATTCCGACAAAAATTTTTATACACAAATATATATTCTTATTTTTCTATAGAAAACAATAAACAAATAACTGAAATTATGGTTAAATAATATATACATGTATAATGTGAAAGAAATTATACATCTTCCATAAATAACAGGGTGTTATTATATTTAAACCAGTCAAGAATAAATTGGATTTAGAATTAAAATTCTAAAATATTAAATTTTGCTCCCTTACGTTTAATTAAGAAGTTTAGATTTAAATGAAACTTATATTTACTGAAAAAAGGTCTTCCAAATCATACTGAAATGTTAAAAGTATTCAAGCCTACATTTTCTCTAGAATTATTCTTTTAAAAAATAATTAATTAACGTGAGTTTAATACTGTTAAGGTACTTTTTATTTTGAGAAATTTGTTTAATATTCGCGTATTTACATGCATTTGTTTAACATGAATTCCTTTAGTAAAAATATTTAATGCTTTCATTTTCACAAATCGTTTGATCATTCACAAAGAAAAGAAACCATTCATTTTGCTTAAGTTTTATTTTTACTGTTTTATGTGTACATAGTTAATATAAATGATTCTATTTATCTTCATCCTCATTTTTAATTGAATTTATATAATGTTTTACGGTAAAAAATTTTAATAAAACAAACTTTATCTGTGGCAAAAACATTTTCGTAGAGTTTTATCATAATTTCTTTTTAAGTTTAATTTAGCTAACGCAAATAAATTATTCTGTTTTTAGTATACAAAAATAAATGCAATAAAAAAATTAAAACTAAAATAAATTTAACTTTTTCATTGTAATATATATACAATACTAAATTTTGAATTATGTTTATCATTATAGAAAATAACAAAAACTACAATATGAATTCTAAAATATTTCTTTAAAGCTTTTTTTAATAAGTTTGCATCTTGCGTAATTTTTCCTGTGGAAGTTTAAAGATATTTTTTAATTAATACTTTTGTTTTTATAAATATAAATAATCTTATTCAATTATAAATACGGAAGCTTATTCAGATCCTGACTTTGATAAATAAAAATGGGGTTTATAATAAAATTTTATTAAATGTACATGTTACTTTTGTTAATATTATATCAAAATAACAGTTTTATATTTTATTCATATAATTAAGGAATAAATAATAATCCAACAATTTAAACCAGAAATTATTGTTAAAAAATAGGATATATACAATCAAATACGTGTCCCTGATGAATTATTCTATAATATTTCAAAATGATTTTCAAAGTCAACATAGTTGACCATGACATCTTCAAGAAGTACAATTTTATCGTAATTACATTGTTGATCACTTTTAATAACTGTTAAAAATAATAAATATCTTTTTTGCTTCGAACAGTTTTTCAATAAGATCATTCAAAATAATTATATTTAAATTTTAATAACATAAAATTCTGAATTATATAAGACAATTTAGAACTGATAATTATAAATATAATTATAACTATCAATGCCATTTAAAAACCAAATTTGAGAGAGAATAAGTCTTGAAATATCGTGTAACACACATGGTTAAAGTATTTTTCTGTAAATTGAATGTGTTACAAAATATGTTCAACAGAGTTTTTATTTAAATCAATAAACAATTCAAAATTAAAGTTTCACAGTATACCATAATAATGCTACAGTATCACATTTTCATCCTATTTAATATCTAAAACAATACATTTCTCAAATATATAATTTCTGAATATAGTAAGCTCTTCATTAAAACCTCCTGTTTAAATTAAAAATATATTAAGTAGTAAAATTATCCGGTTTATTACTTAAAAAATTTAAAGATTTGATTTTCTGTTACACACACACACACATCCACACACACACACACATATATATATATATATAATTTTTTCTGAAAAAATTTCTATACATAAATTTTCGACTTGAGCCAAAATTAATATTGTTTTTAATTAATAAAGACAATTTAAGAAAGTATAAAAATTATTGATTGTATTAATTTGCATAATCTTAGCACACAATTTATACTATGATATGATATTTTTAGTTTTTAGATTAATGCAATGTTATTTTCACATAACTTCTATATTTAATCAGTGAAATTTTTTAAGCAAAATATTAAGGAAAAATTAGTTAATATATAAAATAATGCAATTACAAAATATATTTTACAAATGTAAAAAAATTCAAAATCTAAATGTTTTAATATTTTATCTTCTTTATATAATTCTAATGTTAAGAACAGTAATCGCTTATACCAAGTATAATTAAAATTTTTACAACAGTTTTTATGCTGCTGTTACCCATGAAAATTATATTTCCTCACTTTATCTAATATTTTATTCATTGATTCCTTCCCATTAATTAAAATGTCTTATTTTTGGGAGCATTTATTTCTAAAATATTTAAGCGCTTCAATATAAATCGTACTTCACTTAAATGTTTTTTTGCACGTATTTTCTCTATATGATAGGGTCTACATTATGAGCAAATATTATTTTTATCATATTTAACATTTATTTAATCATCAAATTTCAGGATTATTATCCCTTCTTTATTCTGATTATTTATAATGACAATAAAATAGGACTCTGTTATAGAGTGAGTGGTATTTGTTTCTCAGTCTTACACAAAAATGTCATTTTTTTCCTAATCTAAAATTGACATCTCAAATCCATTGAATTTCAAAATAAATTTTAGAGTACTGTTCAGGAAAATAACTTAAAGATAGTTCTACTCAAAGAAAACAAGCATCAGTTCACTTGTTAAACAATTATTTTTGATTATAACTAAAAAACTTTCCATTCGATTAATAAGGACTAAATGTTTTCACTCTTATTTATTTATTTATATAAATTACAAATTGTAGTTTGTAAGAATTATTTATATAAATTATATAAATAATTAGAATATATAAATAATAAAATATATAAATATATAAATAATAAATATATATATAAATAATAAATATATAAATAATAAAATATATAAATAAATAAATAATTATATAAATAATTAGAATTATTTATATAAATTACAAATTGTAGTTTGTAAGAATATGTAGTTAGTTTTAGATCAGAACACACTGTACACCGCAGAACTAAAACTTAAGTAATAGTTTAATAAATCCATAAACAACAAAAAATCAACTAAAGAAAATTTACATTTATACTATATTATATACACACAGTATATGATAGTGCATACTCAATATATACAATACATACTCAGTTTTACACCAAATATAAAACTGATCATTATTTAAATACTCAGTTTTATGTTTTATATTGATAAGATAATTCAACAATAGAAAGTTTATATGTTTGTAATCTATAAAATATTAAATAATTGAAATTTTCAATTGCATGTTAATCATATTAATGAGACATCAGGTAAAATATGCAAAAACCTCTATGAAAGTACTTCAAATTCATAGCTAATATTAAATTTATTTTAATACTATTTCTACTAAAATATTGTATTATGAGGCAAGCAAATTACTTTAGTTATTTTTATGTTTCAAAATGCATACAAAAATAAGAAGAGCGAACTCAATGTGTACAAGTACTATATAGAATTGTTACACTTTATTAATAAAAAATTAAAAACTTTACTAACACTCAATTAAAATGCAACATAAATCTTATAGAAAAAAGTCCTGCTTTGATGTATACGTCAAACGGAGGGTGTCAAGTAGCAGTTCCATTTAAAGAAAAATAAAATATTAGACTATAGTAAAATTATCAAGAAATATACTTACTTAGAGCTACAATCTTCTAACCTATAAAATAGAATGCTCATTTTTACTTCATTAAAAAACATGTTTTGAAATTTTCAAATGGTATAGTTCATCATAAAAGTGCTTTAGAGAATTCGAAAAATATTATTGGTTACTTAAAAAGCAGAAAGTTACTTTCAGATAAAATAAATCATTTGTTTGTATACAAAGTTATCTCACTATAGTAAGTGCTATTAATTAATTCATGATTTCATGGTAAACGTTGTCTGAGAAATAAGATAGGCTGAAAGAAACTATTTTTACCATGAGTATCAATTTCTTTCTTTATGGATCAGGAAAGAAATACTTTGATTCATAAAAATATGACCAGAAATGTGTGAATAAAAAATATAAAAATATATACTTCGTAATTTGATTATATTTTCAAAAAAGCAAACTTCATCTATCCAAATAATTTTTACTACGAAGGCATAATTTGTAATCATTTTTGTTATGTATCATTCATTAAATTTCTAAATCCATAAATATTTTCTTATACATATGTAACACATTCATAACGTTTTTAAAAATAATTTTAGTTACAAGCTTCACAAAAAAATGTCAGAAAATGGTACATAAATATGTATTTTTTTAGTTTTTAAAAAGAAAAAAGATAAAATTTACAATAAGAGGCATAAATTAATTTAGGTAATTTATTTCTAATTTTTATACCAGTGTGAATGTATTATTTCAATCAACTTTTATACAACCCATGCTTTTATTTATCATCTATAGAAGTCATCAATTTATAAAATTTTATTCAATATCTTAGGTACTTCTGTACTAAAGGTAATACTTAAATTGTTTAACACTATTATAGTCTTAATTTGTTCATCAAATTATATAAAATATAATGTGGTAACATCATTGTATTTTATAGGGCTAGTGTTATACATACATACTACATACATAAATATATGCATATATACACTACTGGCCATTACAATTGCTACACCAGGAAGAAATGCAGATAAGAAAATGATATTTATTGGACAAATATATTATACTAGAAATAACAAGTGATTAAATTTTCAAAAAATTTGGCTGGATATAAATCCTGAGAAATCAGTACCCAGAACAACCACCGCTGGCAGTAATAACAGCAGTTATACGCCTGGGCATTGAGTCAAATAGAGATTTGATTGCATGTACAGGTACAGATGCGCATGCAGCTTCAACACGATGCCACAGTTCATCAACCGTAGTGACTGGTGTTTGGTGACGAGCCAGTCGCTCGGCAACCATTGACCAGACGTTTTCTATTGGTGAAAGATCTGGAGAACGTGCTGGCCAGGGCAACAGCCGAACATGTTCCGTATCAAAGAAGGTCCGTACAATACCGGCAACATGCAGTCGGGCATTATCCTGCTGAAACGTAGGGTTTCGCAAGGGCTCGAATAAAGGGTAGAGCCACGGGTCGTAACACACCAGAAATGTAACGAGCACTGTTCAAAGCACCGTTAATGTGAACAAGAGGTGACCGAGACGTGTATCCAATGGCACCCCATACCGTCACGCCAGGTGATGGGCCAGTATGACGCTGACGAATGCAAGCTGCCAGTGTGCGCTCACCACGATGCCGCTAAACACGGATGCAACCATCATGATGCTGTATACAGAACCTGGATTCTTCTGAAAAGATGACATCTCGCCATTCGTGCGCCCAGGTTCGTCGTTGATCACACCATTGAAGGCGCTCTTGTCTATGACGCAGCGTCAAGGGAAGCCGCAGCCATGGTCTCCGAGCTGAGAGTCCATGCTGCTGCAAACGTCGTCGAACTGTTCGTGCAGACACTTGTTGTCTTCCGAACGACCCCGTTTCTTGACTCACGGTTCGTGACGTGGTTGCACGATCCATTACGGCCATGCGGATAATATGCCTGTCTTCTCGGCTGCTAGTGATAGGTGGCCGTTGAGATCCCGCATGGCGTTCCGTATTACCGTCCTGAACCCATCGATTCCATATTCTGCTAACAATCATTGGATCTCGACCGACGCGAGCAGCAATACTGCGATAAGATAAACCGCAATCCCGGTACGCTACAATTCGACCTTTATCAAAGTCAGAAACGTGCTGGTACGCATTTCTCCTCCTTACACGAGGCATCACAACAACGTTTCACCAGGCAGTAACGTTCAAATGCAATTTGTGTATGAGGAACCGGCTGAACAATTTCCTCATTTAAACACAATGTAGGTGTCGCTACTGGCGCCTGCTTTGTCTGAATGCGCTGAAAAGCTAATCATTTGCATATCACAGCACCTTCTTCCTTTCGTGTAAATTTCACGTCTGAAGCATGTCTCCTTCTTGGTGTAGCAATTTTAATGGCCAGTAGTGTATATAGCCAACAAAAAATACCATCCTCCTTGCCACTATTCACATTCACTTCAATTATGATGGTTAAAAGAAGGTTAGTTACTATGGTCACTTGCCAACATTTGGAGCAAAGTATTAAGAGCATGTGTTCAGGCTGTTATTGATGCAAAATATCAACATTTTATTAATATATGCTTCACGCTCCAGGAGTCTCTGTAATTCTTTCTTACCCAATTTTTGCCAGTACAGTAAATATAAATGCGTGTGTTTGTGTATAATTGGAATAACTCTCCTAACCAGTTCCTATATATCTGATTATGTACTGTTTATCAACTACAAATAATAGATATATGCCTTTTTTGAAAAAAGAGTCCTAGAGCTTTGCTATTCATTGTTATTACAAAACATTTTTGTTTAAATTTCAAAAGCATTAAAATTTTCATGTATATATAATATTTGAGGATTTTAATACTATTATCATTAAATTAAATTTTACTTATCTATTATTTACCTATTATTTTAAATAAAAGAAAGCTAGGAATATCTTTAAGCAACAAAATGAATCAGCAATAGCTAAAATCCTCAATTCTATAGATCGTGATGTTATAAAAGCAAAATGGATCAGAATATTTTGAAGTTCCACCAATCATGAATTTTCAAACAATACATGACATCCATATGTGCATATATATATATATATATATATATATATATATATATATATATATATATATATATATATATATATATATACTGATACTGATGGGATTATACTAAATATAGTAGAAATATGTAACGTTTAAAATTTTAAAAACATATGGTGGTGCATTTTAAAATTTATAAATTTTATTTTAAGTGCAAATGGTTCAGTTATAAAATTTTTAATTTTATTCGCTTGTTTGTGCTGTTTATTTTAATTAAACAAATGCTGTCAAATTTCTTTTATATATACATTCTTTGTGGAGATGAAATTGTGGCAATAATTTCAAGATTGGAATGTTATTTGATTAGGATGAAAATTTCTAAAAGAATTCTACATAGTTAATAATAAAGTACTCTGTCTGGTTTCTAAAAATTAAATTTGAAATATATTTTCAGAAATTAAAAAAAATTTAGGAATGGCTAAGATTTTCAAAATTAGATGATTCGTTTTAAAATTAAATATAAAACAGGAATATCCCAGATAACTTAAATTTATTTGAGAAAGATATATTATTGCAAAATATGTTGAAGGTACAAGTTAGATACACAGCTAACTTGTGCTTTCAATCTATCTTGTAAATCGATCTGTTATTTAGGAAGATAATTACATTGCCTTATATATGGATACTGAAATCTTATGACGTACTTAGAATTAGAAATCTTATGACGTACTTACAAATTTTTTCATTAACGAATCCTTTTTTTTTTCAATGTATATTATAATTAGACCTCATACAATCCAGAAGAACATTAATTCTTCACGCTAGAGTACATCATGTGACCAGGATACTCTCCTCAAGTAAATCCAATCGCGTCGGTTTGAAAGACTGTCAAATACTTTGTTGCTATGATTCCAAGCTCATGTTTACTGTCTAGGGCTTTCAGATTTGCTCTTCATCAAGTGTTTCTCAAAGTATTCCGCCAATGCCTGATTGATGGCTTCATCCTTTGTAAGTAAAAAAGATATGAAATAATCAGCTGTTCAAAAATATCAATTGCCATTTTAAGCATCTTTTCATTTATTCTAAAAATGTATTTTTGTTATTTACATGAAATTAAATTGTTTCTCTGAAACACATTGTTAATTTTTCAGTCTTTCAAAATTATAAAACTTTTTATGCTACTTTTTCACCTTTATGTTTCTTCTTATGCTTGTGAATACACTCTTCATTTTATGTGCTTGAATTCTTGTCACGTAACAGATATTTTCTCTTTACTTTATGTTCACTTATTTATTTTTTGAGCAGATAAGTTTGGAATTTTTAATGTTAAACAGTGAGTGCCATCACACATTTAATATTTTTATCTGAATCACATTTAATTAATATAATTAGAAAAAACTGCCAGTAATCTATGTTATGGTTTAAATTTCATCAGCTTTTATCTTTTTGTGAAGACTTCCTGTCCTTTAATTAGTTCATATACATATATAAACTCTCAAATCTTATTTCTCCTATTATAATCTAATATTGGACCAAAGAAAGCACGAAATAAAATTATTTATTTATAAGTACCTAAAATAAAGAAGTTATTTCCTTCTTATTGTTGCACCTCGAAATTGGTCAAAACACAATTTTATTAAACGTGCTTTTAGTTCTCGTAGAAGGCTTTTTGATTAAAATTATTTATAACATGTAAAATATCTTTGTTGTTTCCTGAACATATTAGTCACATTTATTCCTCGAAATATATAGTAAATCCTCAATGAGTTTATTGACATTTTTCTTCTGTTTAGTAGACATTGTTGAGTGGCATTTTTTTAACTCATATATTTTCTTATGTATGAAAAATATTTTCAGTGTTTTATTAGAGAACATTCCTTATGAATAATAAACACTGTTTTATGGATAGGTTTTCTATCTATATAATTTTATGAAATTTTTCCAGGATAAATTGTATTATAAATAGAAATATTTCAATGGCCCCACGAGGAAGAAGGAAGTCTTCTCCCTACGTTTTTTCAGACCCCATTCAAAACAACGTTCAAACCCCGAATTTTGACCCTTGCGTTGTGTGCAAAAGCTAACTCCATCTTGTGATAAAATTTGGTTTCAATATCTTTAAAAGCAATGAAGTTATTATCATTTTTGAGAATACTGAAAACATTTTCCAACATGGCTTTCTCGCCATCTTAACAAAGGAGGTCATAGTAATTAATATCCTATCCCCAGCAATGGAAGACAGTGATTTGTGCTTAAACCACATAATCTCGGCTGCAAATTATTATTACATTAAATTTCAACTTCAGGCCTGTGTGTATCAACAACCCTTTGAACCCCCTTTATGTAATTTTTTGTGCATTTTGGATTATTTATCTTCATTATTTGATAATTAAAATCCAGAACTTCTGTTTATTTCAAGATTTTTTCTCTACATGCTGCCCCTTAACAACATCATGAGTGGCTAATTAATTAGGTAAGTGCCCTAATGTCCTTTTATTTCGTTTTGCGCGATTATTCAATGCATTTTGATTCATGGTTTGTGTAAATAGGATAAACGGGTCCAAAGTTATGATTATTTTAATAAATTCAAAAAATCCATGTTTTTTTAACAATTATTCTGAAATTTTTTCTAGCTTTTTAATTATTAATTAATAGCTTCAGCCCTGATTGTTCTATAAACTTCAGATAATTTTTAAACTGGAGTGAATACTATAATGTTTTTAAAATATATGAATAAAAATTCTAAGTGCAATAGTTAATTTTCTATAATTTTTTTTTTAATTTTGTATTTATCGATAAAATTTTGTGTATTTTCAAGTATTCTGACTCTCAATTTTTTTAATACTGCCAAAAACATTTGAAATTTATATCAATCCACTCCAATCTTTTTATTTTTATTCGGAGCATATCCTTGTGATTTAAAATGTCTTGCTTTTTAAAAAATAATCAATAGTTAATGAGTTTTGGTTTAGTTAGTGTTATAAAAATTTGTTTTTCTTCTCAATTTTCTGCCTATGCTTCTTCATTCCTCCCCTATGTATAACCATTGATCACGTACTTCTTCTAAATCCCATATTTAGTTCCCCGCCATGTTCCCCTTTTCAGCTTGAACTTAACCCTTTGGACACCAAAGTCACTGAGCCTAATTAATCGAATTATTTAAATATTAACTAGCAATATTCCGGCTGATAATTGTCGTAGCGACTTGGAACCACTTTCTAAGCTCTTAATTTCTTAATGCGCTTCTAAGGAGCCTACTTAAAGAACACAATTTTATTAATAACTTTTTTTTTCTTAATTTTTTTAAATTTAATTTATTTCATTTTATTTTCAATTCCATGGCCTAAATATAGGACTTAAAATTTTTAAGGTTAAAGTTTCAATTCCCCCCCCCATCAAATTCTGTTCTTATTTATTTATAGTTAATTTATTTTATTTTCATTTCTATTATTTTAATTGTTATTATTTGTTTTTAGTGTCTGTAATATAGGGCTGAATTTTTTCGTGTTCTTAACTAAGGCTTTTAAGGTTTTATTACCTACAAGACTCGTATATTTTTCACATTATTCCAAGGAACGTAGAAATAATTTAATTCTAAATTTTCACTTTAATTCTCATTTTAACCCTTACTCAATCTGATGTATTACTCAAGTTATATATCATTATAGGTTAGAGCATTCTATTTAAAAAATTTTAAGTTTATAATTCATATACAAGTTCTAACAACGCTATTTTAATATTTTCTTTACACTTTTCTCAAAATTTAATGTTATTGTGTTCAATTCTATTCTTAATTATGTTTAAACAACACATTACCCAATTTTAGGGATTAGAATATAATACAGTGAATATGTACCGCATGGATGAGTACGACCAGAGGATCACTGTAGAAAATAATTTTTTTATCATTTATAGCTTAATTAAAACAATTAGCCAATAATCTCTGTAAAATAAACATTTAAAGCTTAATTCTAATGATTACTATATTTGAAATTATTCAATTCCCTCAATTTTAAATTATAGTCATCAACACCATAGCAATATCATAACTCACGTTATAACTTTTCAAATGACATAATATTTAAACTGAATAATCCCCCATAATCTCATTGGTTTTTAATATTATTTAAGAATTTGGTTATAACTTTCTTCAAACTCCTGAAATGACCACGTTTCCCATGGGTTTAACCATACCTCTAACCCTATTTGTTCAGGTGACTTAAGGCCCACCCCTTCTTTTTATTTATTTATTTTTAAGTATATTTAGATTGTTTACCCTCTTAAACAAAAGAAATTGCAGAACAATAGCATTTATCAATTAATGAGTATTAAAATTTCAAATTATCAACATAATTTTAAACTCTGCATTGCTCCCATAATAAAAGTCCCATCTTAACCGAAGCAACAAAATTAACTTCAGCTTAACTGATTCCTCCTAATTAGGGTCATTTTTATAACTTTTTCAAATTTCAACGCCTTAAAATTTTTCTTTTACTTAAAAATCTTAAAATTACGGTTTAAATGACAACAATCAAGGGAAAAAAACTTTAAATATTCCACTTAGCTTAACAACTTGACTCATTCTAATCACCTGAATAAATTTTTAACATTTTAAACAGCATAATGTTCTTAATTATTTTTAAATTACAATTATAGGCCTCCTAACCACACTAATGACGTGCGATTTTCGGCACTAAGCAAAATGAACGGCACTACACACTTTTTGCCAATTTACCCTCCTTGCTATTACCCAAAACAGCAGTTTGGTCTCCCATCCCCCCTTTTTTTACAAGTATCTGCTTCTTGATTAGTGAATCGAATGCGTGGGTTTTTTGTGCGGGGCGTCATGGTGATGGCATCTAGTTCACTTCTGCGTCATCACTGTAGGAAACCACAAAATTCCTCATTTTTACCAATATAACTATAAACACAACAAAAAGATGAAATCAGGAGCTAATTCTCATATATCAACCCTAAGATTATCAAAATCCACGTCTAACTTAACCAAATTAGGACAAGGAAATCTATTAGTTGGCTCCATATCCTAGCAGATTCCAACAGCTTCATTGACGAACATTCAAAAGTATTAATTCCAAGAGCAACAATGAGTCTCACAGAAAATGGTCACCCATCGTACCTCAAAATTCTTTTTTCCCTTCAGACAATTATTGATTCTAAATCAGATAAAGGAAGAAAATGTCTCCTACCACAAAATAAAAGAACCGAATCCCACAAGTTGCTCAAAAAACTTAAACCTTTTAACCCAACCCCAAATCTGACTTTACAAGACCAACTGTCAAGTGAAACTCAACAACTTAAATAATATCCAGAGATTTTAAATAAAAAACTAGAGAACCTATCAGAACTACAAAATTCTCACCTTGAATCCTCAGAAAAAATATTAAAAATAATTGACATAAACTCTAATAAGCTTACAAAAATCAAACCAAACTTATTAACTCCTCAACTCTCAAACCCATTAGACGATTCATCAACTGCTCCTCCACTATACAGTGAAATCTGGCAAAAAAAAACCCAACAATTATTGTAAAGAAATCCCCCGAAACAGATATTCGCCAAAACAATTCAATCAATTAATACAAATATACGCCCTAAGAAAGTTATTTACAGGAATAACTTTATAAAAATACAATGTAAGACACATCAGTATTCAACAACTATCAAAGAATTACTGGCCAAAGAAAATTTAGAAGCGAACCATAAAAGCCCATCAAGAGTAAGACTTATTCTTTTAAGCATTCCAGAAGACATAACAGAAAAAACAATAACAGAAGCAGTCAATGAAAATCTTGATCTAAATAACTAAACATCCCCACTTAAAATAATCCAGGCACGCAAAACGCTAAGTAACCAGAATAAATGGAATTAGATCCTTGAACTCTCTCTTTCTCTCTCTCTACCTCGATCCCTTGGCTACAAACTATTAGAAAATAAAACAATATATCTTGGGTTCAAAAGATTATTTTTATTAATTTTCCACCATTAAACGTTGCTACAATTGTCAGGACCTGAACCACATTGCCAGGGACTGTAAAAATGCCACATTCTGTGGAAGATGTGGTGGAAAAAACACCATAAATCAATGCAAAGAAGAAGTAGTGTTTTGTATTAATTGCTATCAAGAAAACAAAAACGGGAAAAACTATTTTACCAATCATGCAACCTATGACCCAAATTGTGCAACAATAAAAAATTTCTTAAAAAATTTAAACTATCAATAGTATAAAAAATGATCAATTCAATTAATCTTCCTCCTTTCATCAACGAAATTCACAATCCAGAAATTGGTATTCTTCAAACTAATTTACAAAGAAGTTGATCATCAATATCACAATTTGTACATCATTTCAATAGTAATAAACAAGACATCATTCAGGAAGCATATCTACAACAAAACCAAATTAAAATATTACCTTTGTTTAGGAGAAAATATTCAACAGATGAAGCTCACGTTGCAACAATAATATCCAAAGCAAATATTAATCCAATAATCATTCATTCTCATAAAGACTTAATTGCAATACAAATAGACTCTCAAACCACATCCTTAATATTAATTTCTTCATATGCCTCCCCAGGTGAATATCTAACATTTATTCTTGGAATCCTCAGAAATTTATTACTTCAATACTGATCATCACGAATTTCAGTTTGTGGAGATTTTATTTCTCAAAATTTGCTTTGAAGGTACCATTCAAACAATCGCCGTGGTTTGATTTTATAAGGATTTTAAACTTCAATTCCCTAAATTTGCTAAATACTTCTCCTAGCTTCATTACAGTGTATTTTTCAGAAGTATTGACTATAATTAGTATGCATTATTACTAAATATAATCGGCAATATAATCAGGGTGTATTAAACAAGTATTCTGTCTCTTATTAAGTTTTGTTTATATTACTCTCATACAATGAATTTAATTTTCATGAATTTAATGTCAACGGGACTTTAGTCCCGTTGACATTAAATTCATTATTAAAAATTACTTCTTTAAAAAAGTGCCTTCTTTCTGCAAAATAAAACTATCTTCATCTATAATTAAAAATAATATTTTTTGCATGCGACACAAAATCCTGAAGTAAAGTTAACTGAGTCCCCAAGAGAATGAAATGAAAATCCAACAATGAAAACACTTGCCTTACTTACACAATGTATTTTAAATGAAAAATATATTAATAATAGATAAACACGATAATTTTCATTTTAAAACGTAAATCTTATTTTATATTAGACTAAGATTTTTAATGAAGAAAGTTGCTAGTATCTCCCAAGAGATTTCTTTTACCTTTTCAACTTTTCATATGACATCTTTGAGAAATAGCATTATATTGAATTTTTTATTTCTTGCACAACTCTTTGAAAAAAATTCTAAATAGATCCAACAGCTAATCTTAAGTAATACATTATTTTGACATTACGTGTAAAAAATTAAAGCATTATATTGACAGCTCAAAAATTAAATTGTGTTTTACTATTTTGTAAACATACTCCAAAGAATATACATGTAAATGGAAAATAGTATTATAAATAATTTATTGTTTTTTCTTTTATACCTGGAGGTATCTGTACATTCCAGGTTTCATTAAAAGGAATTATTTAGTAAAAAGTCCGAAACGGAATAACATCAAAGCCTACTCAAACTTATATCATGCCAAATATTCATTGGTAAAATCTATGATTCACCAGATTTTGGATTATCTCTTTAACACACACATATATATAGTATATTTATATTTTATAGACGCATACACAAGTGTGTGTGTGCATGCGTGCGTGCGTGTGCGCGTGCGTGCGTGTGTGTGTGTGTATGTTCGTGCGTGTGTGTGTATGTTCGTGCGTGTGTGTGTATGTTCGTGCGTGTGTGTGTATGTTCGTGCGTGTGTGTGTATGTTCGTGCGTGTGTGTGTATGTTCGTGCGTGTGTGTGTATGTTCGTGCGTGTGTGTGTATGTTCGTGCGTGTGTGTGTATGTTCGTGCGTGTGTGTGTATGTTCGTGCGTGTGTGTGTTCGTGCGTGTGTGTGTATGTTCGTGCGTGTGTGTGTATGTTCGTGCGTGTGTGTGTATGTTCGTGCGTGTGTGTGTAATGTTCGTGCGTGTGTGTGTGTATGTTCGTGCGTGTGTGTATGTTCGTGCGTGTGTGTGTATGTTCGTGCGTGTGTGTGTCTGTTCGTGCGTGTGTATGTTCGTGCGTGTGTGCGTGCGTGCGTGTGTTCGTGCGTGTGTGTGTTCGTGCGTGTGTGCGTGCGTGTGTGTGTTCGTGCGTGTGTGCGTGCGTGTGTGTGTTCATGCGTGTGTGTGTGTGTTCATGCGTGTGTGTGTGTGTTCATGCGTGTGTGTTCATGCGTGTGTGTGTGTGTTCATGCGTGTGTGTGTGTGTTCCTGCGTGTGTGTGTGTGTTGCGTGTGTGTGTGTGTTCATGCGTGCGTGCGTGTGTGTTTGTGTGTTCATGCGTGCGTGCGTGTGTGTTTTCATCTCTAACATCCAAGAATGGTTGGTTGGTCGGGTTTTATGGCGCAAGGTCCAAAATTTGACATGCTGCGCCCTAACATTCAAGCGGCTTACCAATTTCAGATACAAAAGTTATAGGATTTTTAAAAATTTAAATTTTTCTACACACAAAATTACAAGTAATTTTGTTAAAAATTAAATTTAAAAACAATTTTAGCAATGAAAAGGAAGAATAATTTCTCTTAACCTGTATTGCAAAAGGAAGAAATTTTTGAAGAATTCTATGCAAAAGAATTTCTTTCCAAGAAAACAGTTATGTGAACACTTCTATAAAAATCATTTGTAATTCAACAGCAAAAATTAATTCTAAAGTATGTATATTTCAAAGAATTTAAAGGACACTTTAAAATGACTTCCCACTAATTGACTTATTGGTTTTGCTTATAAAAATGTGTAAAACTATCTACATGAAATAAAACATCAAGTTTAAGTTTTCTTACTCTATAAAATCTTCATGTTTAACAATTTAATACAAAGAAGTAAACTTCTTTAATTTTTATTGTCATTAATTAATACTTTATAGTACGTAGAAAGAATCATCAACACAATCATTTGCAGAAATCATTCTAGAAAAAACACATTTTGTTTACAGCTTCCAATACTTACTTAACCTATTTATTTTTGCTCCTTTGGACATTTAAAAAAGAAAAAACAATAAATCCTTTCTTCAATGATCAAATATTTACTATGCACCATAAAATTGTGGTATACAAAGAAATTCCAAACAATAACGCTTTAAGCACAAAGCTTCAGAGCATAAATGTTGCTTAACTACATTCAGAATTTTCAGAAAATTTTCCATGTTTACAAAATAAAACTTTTTATGCAAAACTGTTTTGTTCAAATAAAAGGAAAACGTTGCTAAGAGGGTATAGATATAGATTAAATAAATCTAAGTCTACAAATATTTAAAAATGTAAAAATCAATATAATTATTGAACTTTTACTAACACGATCTGTGAATTTCAGTAGATTGATAGTTATAAATTGAGGTAAATAATAAAAAATATTGTTTTGGGAAACAACTAAAATTTATGGTTTTGAGTAATCCTTAGTAAAGACACATGTACGAGTTTTATTTTCAAAATCAACTATAACGATCCTTGTGAAACATGATATATTCGCTTTTAGAAAAACATATTCTACTTTACATCCGATAGTATTTTACTGTCAAATGCTTGAAAATTAGGAATTAGAAAAAATAAACATTTCGCCCGCGAGTAATACTTTTTTTGTCAAAACACTTTACTAAATAGCTTTATGCATAATTCTAGTAAAAATGAAGCAAAAATATTCATCTTCCCATAAAATTTTCATTAATTTTTAATAATTTTTAATAAAATCGAAATTTCATTCGTTTTTAAAAACTTCCATGCAATTATTTGACAGACTTATTTAAACATCAATTATATTTATATTATGTAACATATGAATATAAAAGTTCAAAACCTCAAATATAATTTCAGATTTTAAACTACTATATATGTAAAACAGTAAATATATTTCACACATTTTGAAATTTTCCGGGATATATTTACATTATTTTTCAGAAATTAGCTTGGAAAATTAAATTGAGTTACAATTAATCAAGAAAATAAATGAGAAAATTAATTTTTCAAATTAAAAAATTATCATAAATTTATTGGATAGTTTATAGCTCTATTTAAAAAAGTTAGTTACATTTAGAAAAACTACTTAAAGGAAGCAAATTACTGCATGGAAATATTCTATGAATTTTAGAACTGTTCTAAGCATAAATAAATAATTTATATTGAAAACGGGTATCTGAACACAAAAATATATATATAATGAATAGTAAAATTTAAATCTTTGAACTGCTAAATATTGTAGTAATATTTTATTATTTTTTCCTACATATTTAATGAACATTCTCAAATTTCTCATCTATAAATGTGTTTTTAAAACAAAATATTTTAAATATTAAAAGTAAATTTAATTTATTTTGCTTAGTATGAATATACTCGATGGAATATTGGATTGGCATATATAGATGGAATATTTTAATGTATATAAATCAGACTGCTTTCTTATAATTTAAATGAGTTTAGCTTTAAAAATAAATTGTGGTCCAAATTGTGCTATTATTGACACCTTTTCTAAAGTCAATGCAAACAGTATTATAATCCCTGTTGATACCTTAAAAATTTTTTTTAAATTTATTTGATAGTTTACAAAAATGATGGGACATTAGAAATAATATAGTTCACATCAGAAATGTTAATTAGTAAAGTGCGAAAGAATTTAAGAAGAAAAAAACCAGTTTCATTAATTTTATTTTTATATTTTGTGATACCATTTTAATCTACTTAAAAATCACAGATTCACAAAATTAGTGATTGATTGTGTGAATAGAAAATATAAATTTAAAATGATTTATAGTGAAATTTGAGTCTTAATAGTTACCAACCATAAAATATAGCACTATTTAAGTATTTTACTTCGTATGAAAAACTCGCAAATACACTGCCTAAATAAATTAAAGGATTCTGAGGTTGTGAGCTTACTTTGCAACATTATTGACAAATTTGGTAGGTTATATGTGATAACACAATTGAAATTTTTATAAAACACAATTAAAATTACAAAACATAACTTGTGCATATGAGAAAAACAAATATATATATATAAAGTTGTTTCCTTAAGATAAAATCATTTTAGTAGAGGATATTTTTCCTCATATAACTAAAAACATTGAACGTCTTTGAGGCATCGAGTCTATGAGGCTATAAATGAGAATCTGGGGTATTTTGTCCCCCTTCTCCAGAAGAGCTCTTTATAATTCTTGGAGATTTTGTGAGGGTGGTAAGCGTTCAGCAACTCGTCTGCCTTGAATGTCCTAAATATTCTGCATTAGATTCAAGTCCGGAGAACATGCTGACCATTCCATTCATATGATTCCTTCCCCTAAAAAGAAATTTACCAAGTTTTCATGTTATATCCTGCAATTGCCGTTCATTAACATAAAGACATCTTCCAACTACTTTAGGGTAAGAGAGTATAATATATGTGAATATCTCATCCCTATTTTGACGACCGATCAGAGGTCCATTTCGAATGATATGGAGGTCATAAATTAATAGGCCATCATAGAGTCCATTATTTCCTTACAGTCACACTTTTGTGCACTATCATAGGTCTGTTTCTAGTACCACATTCCCTCCAGATGTAAATGTGCCAATTATTAGTATCAACAGAAAAACGGTACTCGTCAGAGAAATATCGCATAATTCATTTTTCCTACAACTCACATGCTTTGTTGTCCAGTACTTGTAGGCGGCACAACGGTGCTTTACTGTTAAAGTAATTTACACCATTGATCAACGAGGATACAGCCTTGAGGCATAATAGTGGTTTCGGACAGTTTCCATGGAAACTATATTGCCAACTGACGAGCGAAGGTGCTTTAGAAGAGTGACATTCATATTTCGATGTCTTGGATCAGTTAGCGTTAAACAGCCCTCTTCATCGAGTGTTGTGCGCTCACAACCTTGCCCGAATCTTTGGTCTGCATTTTCAGTCTCCATAAACTATTCCACTTTGTGACACTTTAATGGCTTCTGCTACATCGTATTCTGTTGGTCACCCTGTAACCGGCCAACAACTCTCCAAGCTTCTGATTCGGTTGATTGACATCGTACTCATAAGAGGAACGTGCTTATTTAATGCGCTTATTAATTATCAATCATTCTTTTCCACTTGATCTACGTAATATTAAGTTGTTAATCAAATCTCATTCATTGCTGCTAAAGCGTTGTCTTCAACGTCAAACTTAATACTTCCATAGTAAGAAAAATTTGCATTAGTGACACTTTTTTTCTATTTTACGTAAAATATTTCTAATATATTATTTATATTAAAAGATTTACAATATAATTTAATTTGCTTTGAGCTTTCTACAAATAATACAAAACCAAAAATGTTAAGCTCCAAATAAAATTAAAAAGACTCTTAATTTTCCTGTAATCAACAAAATAGTTAGATGGACAAACTTAAAAAAGTATAAGCCAGAAATTTTAAGATTAGTAGAAAATGTCATTTTTAATAGAAACAAAGTTTTATTAAGGTAAAATAATTGTCACTTTTACTTGTCACTGTATTCTTAAATAGAAAATAAAATTGATTTATTTGAATCTTTAATTTCTCCATTTTTACAGAAAAAATACCCGCAACAATATTACGCCTTAACACAAATCATCAATTTTAATTTAAGTTTAATACACTTGGAATATATTTCTTCGATTAACCATTATTCAAATATTTCATTATTCCATTTGCCATAACAATGGAGAATATTATCATATTTTGTTTTAAAAAAAGTGCCAGAAACGCTTATATTGTTCATTGTGAATTAGTAAAGTTTTATTTATTATTTTTATTTTTTCATATAACTTCAAAATTTTTAATCTCTTTTAGTTGCAAAATTTAGAAAATGACTCTACCATCTCATTCAATTTTAAAAATAAACAAAATACGTATATAAATATAAAGTACATAAATGATAATATACATAAATAAATATGATAATGCTTATAAATATAAATAAAGATTCAAAATACCTGTAGAAGAATATAGATTACCTGTATTTTTATAAGATTAGGAACACACTTTTAAAAATAATTACAAAAATAATTATTCAAAATCATCTTGAAAATACTGAAGATTAAAGTACTTGAGCATAGCAGTTTTTTGCTGATTGTTTGAGGATTTAAAGACATTGACATTATATTAATTAAACTCATTACAATAATTATTATTTTTTATTAAAATTAATAGCTGACTTATGAAAATTCTATTTGTAAATGTATTAGTCTTCCATGATAAGCTTACAAGACACAAGTTTATTTTTCTATAATTAAATGTTCCCGTGTTAACAAAATTCATTTTCATTCATCTATAGTCCTTGAATAAAATGTTTTAATGAATTATAAACTAATTACAGAACGTTGCCTATTCGTCAGAGTTTTAAATTTACATATAAAAGAAAACTGTTAACTGTAAAGTCATAGATTCAATAGATTACAGTTTAATCTAAAATTAAACTCTGTGGCACAATAATAATTTAGTCCAAGGTCTACTGTGCCTATCTGTGTTTTTTGACTCAGAGGCCTTGGGGTGCAAAGCATATATATGCCCTAATTAGGTAGTCAGCATAATGTGAAACCACCAATGTTTAGTTCCCAGGTATGCTTTGTACTCATTTTATCAACCCATTGAAGGGATGAAATGCTAAATCGACCTTTGCCCAGCTAGACGGTTGTACCTCGGACCTGTTCCTTGGGAGCGTGAAACGCTACCACAAAGTCACAGTGCTTAAAAAAAAGGTTAGATGCCACAAAACTTCTCAAAATAATAAACAAGTATAATCAATTATCAAAACAATTGTATTTCTATCGTTTCAATTATCGACTCAATTACTCAAATGTACTGAAATTTGGAATTTCATATTCAATACAATAATTTATTAATACTTTTGCATTATTCATACATATGGAATTTATTTGTTGCAAAAAGAAACCATTTTCAAATGTGTAAGAAACTTTAAAACCAAATAATTTAAAAATATATTTAAATATAAATATGAAACATTTAATAAAAACAAATTGTATTAAAAACTTCATAAAACAAAGAAATTGATCAAACTACTCTTTTAAGTTAAACACCTTTTATTTTTATTAACATTGATTGGTTTCTTATGCAGTTTAATAGTTTAATTAACGAATTAAAGGTTATGTATGTGATATTGTCTTTGATAAATAAATTTTTCTTTCTTCAATCAATCATAAATTAATATATAGAATTAATTGATTTTTTAACCCTCTTATTTGAACTAGATTATTTAATGAATTATTTTAAGCATATGAAACATTTTTAAATATTTGAAAGAGAATAATTGCATTAATATGAATTTCAATTTAGAAAAATTAAACTGCAAATTTTCTTGCTTTATCACATATTGTATATTTCATTCATTTATTTTTCTAATTATAAGCAGAACAAAATTAATACTTCAAATAAATAACTTCATTTTTTTCATATTATACAATTGCTCTTCTTTAAAAGAGATTATTCATTAATTCTTATTGATAGTTACTTTCAAGTATAGTTTTCAAAGGAAATAAAGATTAAGGAGTGATCATAAAAGAAGGATTAAGAAAATTAATTATCTATGCATCCAGTTATATGTAAGATATTAAATAATTAATCTTAAAACAACATATTAATAAATAATTACATGTTTTAATTGCTAAATTCTTATAACTCTAAATTATCTTCATCATTAAGTAACATAAATACTTATAGGTTTAATTAAATTTAAATAAAATATATCGTTATAAAATATATAAATATTTTTATTCTATCAATTAATATTATTTTCAAACATTTAAAAAAGCTAACATAATAAAGCCATTATTAAATATACCTATAAATGAGGATTTTAATGTTTTTTAATATTTTAAAATATATATCCAGTTTTTTTTACCACTCATAAATATTATAATGTGTATGATTATTGTAAAATTGTAAATGCAAATTATATTTTTACATATATTTTGTATTTACAATAGTTATAGTCACACAAAATCAAATTAAATTTGTATTGTATTATAAACTCAAAATAATATCCTTCTTTAGCCAAACACTAATAACTTCATGACTGTTTACAAATGTATAAGCGATTGTGCATAATATTTTAGATATCTTTATGGTTTTCCAAATATTGCACAAGATTCATTATCTGTCTTTCAATTCTGAGCTTTTATTTTTTGGCTCCCTCCTAAAATTCCAAACTTTATGTCAGTAAATATTCGAATAATCATTTGAATTTTTGGATTAGTTGACTAAGCATTACACCATTATAATCCCTTGGAATTGATGTGGTATTTTTTTCCTTTCTAAAACAATTAAGCTGTGGTAACTTTATTGATATTTAATAAATATCGCATATATATCACATAAAGTACTAGAAATTAATTACATTATATGACATATTGGTCTATAATATAATATCAGTCTATAATATAAGATATATTTAGCCTTTTTATCTATGTATGTATATATTTATAGTATATATAAAGAGAAAGAGACAAAAATACAATTTTGTGAGTGAGATTTCT
Source organism: Latrodectus elegans (assembly GCA_030067965.1). Lineage (NCBI taxonomy): Eukaryota > Metazoa > Arthropoda > Arachnida > Araneae > Theridiidae > Latrodectus > Latrodectus elegans. Next base: position 111,168,718 of record CM057814.1, on the reverse strand, counting down.
TTAAAATAATATCTGAAAGCATATTTCACTTATTAGGAATATTTAAAATTCAAAACATTTAGAATAATATAACAAATTATAACAGTAATAAGAAGCTATTCAGAAAAAAAATTTATTACATCCGATAATAAAATTATTTGATCAGGTTGCATATTTGTGAATAAAGTATATGTAATTTGTGAATTAAACTGTCTATTTTTATTGAAAAATTTGTTTGCCTTTCTCGTCAGGAAGAAATATTTTCTTAATCTTCCATAGATAAAAAACTTATAATTATAGAAAAAGTATATTGTTAAAAATAATTAATGAGCTTAATGCACAGGAATGTTATTTTAATTTAAACAGGAATCACTTGAAATCATAAGGCAGATTTATATTTGTATAATTTAAATGTTCCATAAGCTAATTTTTTCTAAAATTCTTCATATATGTTCTTTTACAACAATATTTCCTTCGTCTCCGTTTTTAAAATACACTAACATTTTATTGTTTTGTAAAATATATTATTATTATACACATTTATATTGTCATTTGAGAAAAAAGGCTTAACTATCAACCTTTTTATCAATATAAATTTAATCTCTTAAATATTTTCTTCTATGTAGCTTCACATATTTCTTATACAAATAGAGTATCATAATAAAAAAATTCATTTTATGCAAATCATTAAATATCAGTGTAATTTATGCTCATCGCAACATAAATAATTTGAAAAGGGAGATGAATAAAAGAAATCAAATAAATTGGATAATAATAGTATCAGTGTAAATAAACATGAAAAATATAAAAAAAATCTATAGTCTGCTTATTCAGAAATTTATTTTTATTCCATTTTTTTTCTGCCTGTCTTTTTTACAAGTAGAGAAAAAATTATAAATAGTAATTTTTATAAAGAAATCTCTAAAAACCCAAATAAAATAAGTGATTGATATTTCAAAATTTTGATAACATAAGGAAACAAACTATTTTAATAAAATCATTTTTTGTTTATTTGATAAGTTTTTTTTCTTACTTTTTATTTAACTACATTATTTTCTTGAGAAAATAAAAAATTATGTAATATACTTCATAAAATAATGAGGAAAAGTACAAAATAAAAAGATGTGTATGTGTGATGAACTTTAACATTCATAACATAAAATTAACATGAAAAGAGAGAGTGAAACTATAGACTGTGCCATATATTATAAATAATTCTCTCTGTTTTATTTTTTATTTGATTGTGCTACAGTCTGAAAATTTGCTAAACTAAATAATTTTCAAATAAACTTTTTCTATGAGATTTTAAAGATAAAAAACTATCAAAATACAACAAAATGTTATCTTTATATTAAATGGTATATATATATATATATATGTATATATATATTATAAGAATTTGAATTGACCATAAAAATTAGGATATTTGCTTTTAACTATCTCTCCCCGTATGTACTTAAATATACTGTAGGGAATTGTATTAGTCGCATGCAAAACACTAGAAAAATTATCGATTTGACTTCAAGAAAGATATAATTGTCAGGTATCATTGAAATGGCTGATCCTTAAGCGTCATATCTAGTTAATTAATTCCAAAATCCATAGTGACTTTTGTGATCAAAAAGTGAAAGGTGGATGGTGGTTGTTGGAATAGGTTCTGGTCCGGTGTACCCAAGAAACTAAAAGATAGAAATTGATGAGCGTTTTAAAATATATATGGAAAAATATCACCAAATCTATGACCCGTATATTCCAGAAAATTCAACAAGTAGCCAAGATTGTTGTTGTTTGAAAAAATACCATCCAAGAACTCTTTTTCTCGTTTTACATGGTCATACTATTGCATATATTCTTTTGATTTAAAGCTCCAAATGTGTTTCTCGGTTGAGGTGGTACGAAGAACGTGAAAATTGAGACATATATGAATGGAAACAAGTTTTCTGGAGTGACGAATCTAGATTCAAGTTCTACAGGTTGAATGATAGAGTCAAGGTTTGGCGTATGCCAGGAGAACATCTTTTGCCCAAATGCATATTACTTGCAGTGAAGTTTCGCGAATGTAAAATTACAGTCTGAGAAATCTTCGCATAGAATGGACTAGAATCTTACACACCAATTCATGGTAGTATCAACGCAGACTACCACTCCACTATTCTTCGCAACAAAGTGCTTTCTACGTTATAATAATTTTACAGATTGCATCATTGTTATTTATAAGGTGACACAACGCTACTTGTAATGTTGCGACGTCCATTATGAGTTGATTGGCTAACAATGAAGTAAGCTGATTGGACAACCATGCCCTGAGTCCAGGCTTTAAACCTATAAACCTTCAACTACCAAATGCAAACCAAAAGTCTCAACAGATCCTTAAATTGCAAGATTATGAATTTAGAAAATTAATTTCTGCATCGTTTAAACATTATGAATATATGTTTGATAATACGTTCAATTTTACTAACATCTATTATTTGGTTGCAGTAAGAGTTTGAAACATCTAGGTACATACGTTTATTCAAACCAAACAAAAACACCAACAACCCAAGAAAAATAAAAAGTTATATTATAATAATAAATTTCCATATAGAAATATAATATAGTTTTCCGTCTTTGGTAGTAATTTTCCCAATAAATCAATACATGAATGTTAATTCTTCATTAACTATTAGATATTTTTCTTGTCTAAAATTCCTTCCAGTTGTTTTATTCTTTTCTAATATTGCTATGTCTCATTTCTTTCTTTTGTTGGATTCTGTTATTATTAATTCTTTTTATCTTAAGAACTATTTAATTTAAATAAATTAAAAGAATAAAATTGAGTCTTAAGAAAGAAGTGAGATGCAGCCTCTGTTGATCCGAGCATTTGAGTACCACGATGGCAGAAATCTGTTTTAGCTCAGATTGATGTTCTTCATCATCAGGCACCAATTTTTCGGTCTGCCCGGCTAGGGAAACGAACCACTGCAATCATAGCTCTCCAAATCATTGGCTCATGCAAGCCTCACCACCTCGACAAAGCAGAAGCTCCATCGGGAGGAAAAATTGAGCAGATTCCTCCTCAGCACATCCTGGACTCATTGGGACTCTCCACAGAGGACAATTATTCATCCCCAATTCTGGTAATCGATTTCCTCGGCGTCAATGATCTGATGGACCATGTCTGAATTTGTCAGACATTTGGAGGATAAGCCATAACAACAAAAGAATAAAAGATAACATGTGTTGGATTTTTTTAACTTTACATCTCTCAGCTTTTCAGTTGTATTTTTAATCAAACTAAAACTTTAACAATTTTAAAGTTACATTGATGAAAATTTTACATTCTTGTAAGCATTACCTATTTCTTTTATTTTATATTGCCTTAGTTCTTCAGAAATACTTTAATTAAATGTAAAACCTATTTTAGTGTACAAATCTTAAATTTAAAGTACATATTACCATACATCTTATAGAATAATTATATGTAAATTTCTTAAAAATAGTTATCAATTTTTTCACAGTTGTAACACAAATAATAATTAAGCAACGTTAATCTTCAATTTGCTTAATGCTCCTTCTTTGAAATTTTCGTTATATTTAATTATATATATTAGTATTTTAAGAGAAAATTTCTAAGGGAAATTTCTAATTTTTTTTGTTGCTTTTGTTTAGATATGTACATACTTTTAAAATCTTGAAATTTTTATACAATTCTTGATTACGCCAGCATGTTAAAGTACATTTTAATACAAACCTTTTACATTAAACGCAGCATGTATTTTAATAGGCATGGGTGATACTTTATTTCTAAGTCTTTAGCATAATAAAAGCTACATTCAAAGTCATTCTCGTACCATGAATCTTACTCTGATTTCTTTTCCATCCCAATACTCAATATTCAAGCTGAAAAGAAGTAGCGCTTAATTTGCAGGTTTTTTAATGAAAATTATCTTTTTGTTTTCGTTAATAAGACCAAAAAAATATTTTTCATTAAATTATTACTAAACCAACAATAACAATGAACAAAAACATGCTTAAGAGTTTGAGAATTTTTGCATATGGGTAAAGAAAAATTCATAACATTTATCAGTATTAGATATTTTTTAAGCATGCAATATAATATTGCGTTATAATAATATGAAATTAATATTTATATAAAACTTCCATCCAGAAATAGAAAAGTGCTTAAAGTAAGTCCATTTGAATTAAATTTAAGTTTTCAATTTAAAAAACAAGATAATGAAATATTTCTGAAAATATTAACTTATTAGAAATTCAACAGAACTGTACCCTTATTCAGCGCAGTTAGATCTTAAAAAATATTTTCAGAAAGTAGAATATGAACAAGGAATATGAATTCCTAAATCATTACCAAAAGCTCTCACTATTCTGAACAACAAGATAACAATGAGATGACAATGTTTGGTTACAGACTACGAACTACACAGATCCGAGAATCTTTCCCTTACCATATATTTCAACTCGTGTATACCTAATCTGGTATCAAATTAGGATTACAATTTTGCATGCTATCATAGATATTCCAATGAATTAAATCTGTTTTACCATATTACTAAGTCTTGAAAATCTTCAGAAAGACAAAGTCCAATGTAATAAATGAATTTTGGTTTAAATTATGGCTGAAAATTTGAATTATCAGTGATAGACCAAGTGCTTAACATGTCAATACATTTTTATGTTAATATTCTAAACTAAACGCATAAACCTTAGGAAATTTTAAACATGATTTTAATTACTTTAATATATTTAAATTCAAAAGTTTAGAAATTATACAAGAAAATCCTAAAATAAAATTAATTCATTGGAGTTTAATAATTCCCTAAATTTTAATAACTAAGAAATTTTTTTGTTTTTGTACATTAACATAAAATATATATCCAATTAAATAAAAAGTTCAAATATTCTTATTTATTATATATTTAGTAAAATTATACATTTAATCATTCTAAGTTAAAACAGACTGCCCTACATATATTTTTAAATATATATCAAGTTTTGAAATATTGTATTTATTTACAAGACTTTCAATATAAAATAAAGTCTTAATTTACCTATTATTAAAAATATACTAATAGGAGTTAAAATTTATATTTTTAAATGTAGAAAATGAAAATTAGAAAATTAAAGAAACTAACTTAAAATAAATCTAACGATATTTATTAAATTTTCACAGAAAAGTAAGCCTAATAATATACGAGTAATTTCAAAATATATTAAAGGTTGCATAATGCTACAAGAACCAAATAATAACTGTATGCATATTAAATATTTTATGCGATATTATAAAATATAGTCGCACAAATTTCATGACTTTGAGATTTAAGAAATCAGTTAAGAAATCAATGCCAGTAAATAAATTATATTTTATTTGTGTTAATGTTTTTCAAATTATAAAATTATTTTCCTTGATAATCAAAATATAAATTCAAAATATGTTTTGCTTTTTGGGTATACTGAACTTTAAATTCTTTTAAAATATTGGAAAATAAATTGTTCGTGAGGATTTGCTTTAACTTTAGCATGGCCTTAACTGAATTCTTGTTCTTTCATTTAATTTCTCTTATTCAAGTGTTCGCCTGCATAGTTTTCCAGAAAATCTTAAAACTTTTGTTTAAACTACTTTAAACTGTAATCAGCATTTTCTTATCGTTTAAGAAATTCAATTTTATAACTGTCAAACACTCAGTTCCAAGTATTATGTTTTTAAAACTTGAAAACATTTTCCATTAGAACTTGGCCGCGAAATTTAATTTTTTTGTTAAATAATTACAAACAGAAAACCACATGATAATTTGAAAATTATGATATATTTGAGAATGCATAAATCATTTTGATGAGTATAATAAAGTTTATTTTATTAGTTATGCACAGTGATATTGCTTGAAACACACATAAAAACAAAAGTAAAATATATCATACCCTTCCTTGCTGAAGCTCATCAAGATCAAATGATGAAGAAATAAATTCCTTAATTATTTTTAAAAAATCAAGTCAACAGTGTTATTTAAATAAAACTGATTAAAATACTCATCTTGTAGAAAGAAAGCAACTGATTTTTATGTATTTTGTAAGTAAAATATCGGCAGATTTGAAATAATTTCTGCCGATATTTTACTTACAAATAATCATCTGTTAGTAATGAAAACATTATAGAAAATCAGAGAATTTCTAGCCTAAATTTTTTATTAATTAATTACATAAAGTTCAAATCTATGTAGAAAATAAAATATTATATAAATTGAAATGAATTCTTTAAAAACTTAAATGTAAATATTTTTTAAAACCCCACATTTTTATTTTTATCTTGTTTTGAAGATATTTGGATTATAGTAAAGATGTTTACAGATTTATCTTTATTAAACTTTTATGGAAGGACTAAAAAGACTTTAATATTTAAGTAAACTCGGTAAATGGGTCATCATTCAGTACTTTATTTCGCATTCATTTAAATTTAAGTTTGAAATATATTATTATAAATACAATTGTTATACAAATTTTATCAGTTTAAATTCCTCTTCAAACTCTTCATTTTTGTGGATACTAAAAAATTTGTCTATAAATCAATTTTTGATTTAAAATCACCCTCTCATCCAGAAACATATTAAATCTCAAAAGGAACAGATGAGCAAAAATAATATCGTTATCATCAATTCAACTTATAGTGCATTTATTAAGTTGAATACATTCATTAAGAAGTACCATATTTAATCTGTTTAAATATGTTTTCTGGCCTCAATACCTAGTAAAAAAGTTATAAGGGAAATAAAAATTTGAAAAATAAATTAATTTACACTGTCCAATCACATTAACGAAACCGAAACATCGTTTCGACATCGACGTAAAGTAATCAATCACAGAATGCAAATCGCATCACAGTGCAGTTCAGCATATAAGAATGTTTGTGAGAGTTTGGGAAAGCAACTCAATCATTGCCGTATGGCAGAAGCAGTGATTTATCTGACATTCTAAAGCGCATGATCATTGTCTTTCGAACAAATGATGACAGCATTCCCGAAATGACTAATTAGTGAGCTGTTCGCGTGTCACCGTGGTAAAAGTACACCATGCATGGTAAAATGGAAAAGTTGAAAATAAGCAACATAGCAAATGCGGTGCCCCATGGGCCATAGATGACAGAAGAGAACGATGGCTATGATGAGTTGTTAAAGTGAGTAGACGTAATACCGTTGAGCAGTTGGTTGCCTAAATGAACCAAGGAGTAATTAACAGGGTCTAACAAATAATTGTTCCGAAAACCTTGCTGTGCCTGGGCTTCCCAAACATACTCCTGTTTAATGCACCTATGATGGTTGTTGCATATCCGTGATGAAGGCTGGAATCAGCACCCGAGTATCTAACTGAACTTCCACTAAGTGGAGACAAATAGCATTTTCCAATGAATCACATTTTATTCTCCATCAGATAGTTTGGAGTATAAGACATTAAACCTTTGAAAGCAAACACCCTACAACGATATCTGGAATTGTTCTGACTGGAAGCGAGAGGACAATGCTCAGGACAGTCTTTTCTTAACATTCTCTGAGGTCACTCATCATTATAGAAAGCACGATGAATCAATACAAGTACTCATTCACTCTGGTGGGCTATATCCATCCCTATATTTACACAGTTTTTCTTCACAATAATGACACCTACCAGCAAAACGTTGAGAGGTGCCATACAGATCCAGTGTACGTGCATGGTTCGAAGAGCACAAGAATGAGTTTGCCATTCTTTTTTCTGGCAGGAAACTCACCTGACTTAAGCTAGATGGACCATTTTGATCAGGTTATTCGTGGCATGGATTTTCAACCGCGTAATCTGGCGCAGATGGTCACGGCACATGAGTTGGCACGACTCAACATCCCAGTAAATATCTGGAATCAACTAACTGATTTTCTTCTTCTACCTCTCTCAGTAGTTTGCTTTGAAAAAGCTGGTTATTCTGGGTTTTGACAAGTGTTCATCAATTATTGTAACTGGACCTTTATATTGTATATTCATATTTTAAAAAAGAAAGTCTTTGAAAAATATTGAAAATCTTTCTCTTTGATTTAAATAACATGTTTGTGATAACTACAATTTCAATATGGTTAAATATCACCAAATTCAACTATTTAAAAATGTTATACTAGTTTAGAGATTTATATTTCTATTGTAAGAAATACCCTTCAATTTTATAATGTAAAATATTAATGATAAAAAAATTTTCTCAGTATGAAATATTATTCTCAGTTATTATTAATTGATGCAGACTGTTATTACTAATTCAATAAAAATATAGTTCAGTAGATTTAAATTTTTTGTCCTTATATGTAAAAATATATACTTCTTATGGTATTTCTTTCATTTGCATAAGATTAGAAATATTAATAGAAGATTTTTTTATTCTTTAACAAAAAATAAATAGTTTAATTTTGATTTCAAAGAAATTATATATAAATTTGTGTCAAAAAATGTTATGTCTCATTATATTTTTTTACAAAACACCCAAATTGCAACAGCAAGAAAGACAAGAGATATCACAAAAAAATTTATTTTGTAGATAACATGTTGACCAAAAATCAAAAATACAAAGTTTATACACTTCTGTGAAGTGTGGTTCCTGCCAAAATCAGTTGCCAAAGTAACCAACATTGTTGGAGATCACTACTGCCACACGCCTTGGTATTGATTCGAAGAGACTTTGGATGTGTTCTTGGGGTACAGCAGACCAAGTAACTTCCATACGTCACCAAAGTTGATCTAGTGTGACAGCTGGGGATGTAATCTGAGTCAATCGTTGAGCAACCATGGACCACATGTTTTCTATATATGAAAGATCCGGAGAACTAACTAGTCAGAGAAACAATTCAATCTGGCGATTGACGAAGATCACTTGGACTATGTGTGCCACGTGTGGTCACGCATTGTCCTGTTGAAATATAACTGTGGGCAAGACCTGGAGTTAAGGAAGGACAACTGTCTCTAACACCTCGGAGTTGTAGTGCTAACTGCATAAAGTATCGGCAATGCGTACTAAAGGAGTGCGAGAGGGGTATCTAATACCACCCTATACCATAATACCCGGGGAAACACAATTTGACGGTGCATAACACAGATCTTTATCATCCTCTCTTCACGGTGTCTCCAGACTCAAATGCGATCATCGTGATGTTGCATACAGAAACATGACTCGTTACTAAAGACACTTTTATTCCAATCTGCCATCCACATCCTTCCTTCATCATACCATTGGTGGCGGAGATGTCTGTGGTTCTGCGTCAAGGGTAGATGAAACAATGGACGCCTTACGAACAGACCACTCTTCTATAAAGGGCTTTGAATGGTACGCGCAGACATTGGAGGATGCATTTCAGACTGAATGTGCTGTGGTTCGTGATGTGGCTGAGCAATGCGTCACTGCCATGCGCATAATTTGTCAGTCATCACGTGAAGTAGTCTGCTGAGGTGGATGCGATCGAAGACGTCCATTCGTCGTACTTCTCTAAATCCAATGATGACATATCCGCATAACAGTTGTTTGGTTTCGCCCAATATGACTACAGATTTCCTTGAAAGATAATAAGCAATCTCGATATTCCATTTTCTTTCCTCTGTCGAACTCCAATACTTGATCAAAAATTATCGCTGTTTTTTAAGAAGGGCATAATTGATCTTTTAAAAAATCCAATAAAAACACATTTTCAGAAATTGAAATCGTTAAAAATCTGCAAGGTTAAATAACGCTTTGAAATGGTACCATAGGCGCGCGTGATGTGAGTCTAAGCTAAAATTCTAATTATTTGTATCTCACATCCGCTAATGCATGTTGCGAATTTCATATTATTTGCATATTTCCTTCAGCGAGTTGCATTTATAGTGGCTACAGTGTAGAAGATAGTTATAAAAATAATCAAAAGGAATCTGATCATAAAAATATAATGTCTATGTTAATTATAGATTCTGAATAATAACTGTTAAAAAAAATATACATAATAATCCATAAGAAAATTAATCATTAAAAATTCAATTCGCTAACCCAATTTTTGTTATGTAACTAATTTTTTAAATAAAAAAGATAATGAACATATTTCATTATTTCATAATTAATTTATCATAAGAATCTTGCATTCTTTATATAAAGTATAAATTTAAAATTTCGAGAGGTACATTAAAAATTTTTAAATTAGCTTGGATAAGGTAAAGAATTTAGACTCATATTCTTGTTGAATAGTGGTTATTATTCTTTCTCAGACTGGAATTCAGATTTAAATTTTAACTTCATTTAGTCTTGGCTTCTAAAAAGCAGAAATATTCTCATACGTTAAAATAAATTTGCATCATAAAAGACATCAAATACGAGGGTCACACTGAAATTTTTGAGATACAATTAGGTTTTTAAAGTTATACTTACAAAATTTTAGGTATGTTCAAAGTAGTCCTCTCCAGCATCAATGCACTTTTGCAGACGAATTTTCCACATATTAAATGCCTCAAGCCATTCATTTCTTGAAATAGATGAAAACATTGCATTTATAGCCACATCAATCTCTTCTTCTGAATGAAAACAACGTCCACGTGAGTTATTTTTTAGATTAAAGAATAACCAAAAGTCGCACATAGCTAGATCAGGTAAATACGGTGGATGTTCGATCACTTTATTTTTGTTTGGGAAACTCAACTGTTAATCCGGCTGTATGTGAAGATGCCTTGTCATTGTGAAGCATTAGTCCATTAACATTCAGTTCTTGTAGAATTTCAGGAAGACATTTAGTGGTAAACCAGTTTGCTGCTACTGTCTTCTGTCCTTCCAACTTGATGGCTTTGGCCAATTCCATACTTCTGAAGAAAACGGCATACATCACTTTTTTCAGTGCGTGTTGTTTTTTCACCATTGCCGTCATGGGATCATCTTCAAAGACTCATACTTTGCTTTCTTGACGTGTTGGAATGTTCAAAAATGGTATGTACGTTTCATCACCAGTTACAACTTTAGAAATGATGTGGTGGCAACCATCATTTAGCAATTTAAGAGTTTCTTTACTGATTCTGACACTCTCTTCTTTTTGGTGCTCAGTTAGATTACAGGGAACCCAACGGCAATCTATTTTTTTTTTCATATGTAATTCTTCATGAATGATTTTGCGTATGGCTGCGGATCCAATGTTAAGTTCCTTCTGCATCATTTGATAGGTACAGAGATTATCATCAATTAACAATTTTCGTATGGCAGACACTTTATCCGGGGTTACTGCTGACGGCGGCCTCCCTGTGTGTTCTTCATCCTGAAGAAAATTGCGACCTCTTCTAAATTCTCTAAACCATCTGGATACAGTAGCACGAGCTGGAGATTTATTAACAAATGCTAACTGCAACCGTTGAATGCATTAATCCTGCTTTAAAATCGTAGAAAATCATAGCGCAAAAAATAATAAGAAAATCATAGCGCATAGCATGTTCTCGCGTCAACTCCATTTTCTCTCCTGATTAAAATTTATTCTACGCTAAACAAGTTGAAGTAAGTCAGTAAAAAATCGTTTTCTGTGTTAATATACTTCGTATTTTAAAATTAAACTTTTATTTTTTTTAAATTCTTTTCTGCGCGTATCTCAAAAATTTCAGAGTAACCCTCGTATAAATGTAGCTTTACACTAGTGAAAAATAGTTTGGAGTCATAGTAAGTTTTCGTTTCAAGAAAGAAACTGCACCTGTATAAATATAAAAATTAAAGAATTTTATAATTTTCTTGGTATGTTAATTCTTTTAAATATACCAATATGTGATCCATACTTGGTTATTAGTATTCAGAGGTTTAATGATGATAAAACGAATCTATTAATCGACAGCAGACTGCTGTTGGCAATGGATTTCATTTTGGAATTAAATATTAGATATTAATAATAATGGGGTTTTTGACGATGATATCCACAGTATGACTTAAAGGAAAAGTGTTTGCTAACATTAATCATACTATTTTTTGAAAAATGTGTGGCTAGAGTTTAGGAAGCTCTCTTTCTATATGTAATAAAACATTTAAAATGTGATTTAAAGTGGGACTTAAATGTGACATTTATTTTTTAGAAGTGAAAAATATGTTTACTGAAATAAATCGATGGATCTAAAGAATGTATTATATTTAACATTAAAAAATACGTTTACTTGATACATATTTTTTTACACATTGAATAAACTCAGTGCATATTCTTAAGAGTGAATTTGTTCTTATATTAAAATATGATCGAAATAATATACTGTTAGACTTTTTTTAATCTAAAATTATGTTTGAAATTCAACATTTTGAATTTATATCGATTATAAAACTATTATTTTATTCATGCAAACATTATTCGCGAGAGTATAAAACTTTAAGATTTACTATTCAGCATGGCGCACTTTTCCAGAAGATAACAAATGCCATTCACTTCCTTTTGATATATATGGCGATCACATTAAAATGAATACAATTGATTTATTCATGATTCCATGGTTATCGATGACTGAGAAATACGAAGCGATGGAACTGTTTTTCTCAAGACTCAATTACTTTTCCATATGGATTAGGAAAAATTCTTTTACCTTTAAATCATATAATCTGAAAGAAAAAGCAAAGATGCGTGAAAATCTCCCTTTGACAACATTTAAAAAAAACTTTAAGAGATTTTCAAAGTCATTTTTTTTCTTGAAGATCTAAGTTATCAAATTTAAATTACTTTAAAAGAATACTACAACACTCCATCACACTTTCAAAGTTAAACTATTTTTCACGTCAAATGCAGAGCAAAAAAAAAATAGTTTAAGTGTGCAATGTATATATATTCATTTTCATTATTTACGAATAGACTCAATTTTTGTTTATTAATCATCAATATTGTTACTTTTATTAGTTTTTATAAGGAAATTCCTTTATTTATATATATATATATATATATATATATATATATATATATATATATATATATATATATATATATATATATATATATATATATATATATATATATATATATATATATATATATATATAGCTGATTGTAAAATATTCACCAAATTCAAAAGCAAGTTATAATATTTTCTATTGTCACAAAAATATTTTTTTAATTTCTAATTTAATTCATAAATTTTGTTTTCCCCGTATTTCATAAAATGTTCACTTTTAGCATTTAATGTGCATAGTATTTTAAATATATGACAGATTAATTAATTGTTTTTAACTTTACATTTAGAATTTTTTGTATTTTTATTTATTTTTTAAAATTTTATTATTATTTATTTTCATTTTATTTTATTATTTTACATTTTTTATTATTTTTACTTATAATATTATACAATATTACTAACAAATAATTTTTATATAATATATATAATAATTTTTTTAATATTAATTATAATAATACTAATAAATGTAATAAAAATAAATAATTAAATTATAAAAAATAATTATGAATAAACTAAATAATTATAAATAAATAAATGAAAATAATATAAATTAAAAATAAGATACAATTATATATGTGTTTATTATTATTACAATAACTATAAAAAATAAAATTAATATTTAGAAAACCAAACCCACATTAATAAATTTCAGCAAAACTTTAAAGCAGAGACTTTTAAAGAATATTGGTATATTTAACTGATGTTTTTAATTTATTTGTTACGTAATTGCAAAAATGTATGAACAAGTGAAAAATGATTTATTATGCTTGTTGAATGATTTAGGTATCATTATACTCCCATTGGTAGATTAATTTTCATAATACTCTCCCCACGCTTCTGTAGTGAATGTATAATTTTAATTTAAGCATCTTTTAGTTCAATTAATATTCCAGCATAATTTCATAAAAAAAACTTCAATATCTTTATTTTCTACCTCTAATAAAATTAAATGACATGTTATTCACAAACACACAATATCATCAATACTGCTTTACGTATGATAAATGAACATAAGCAAAATATTCGAATTATCTGAGAACTTATTCTAAAAGTAACAAAGAATTTTACTACTGGTATTCTAAAAAGTATTTTAGTGTTAAAAGTATTTTTTACATTAACAAATGTTTTAATCATGAAATATTAATATTGTTTATTTGATTTCTGGGCATCACAAATTCAGAAATAAAATTTAATTTGTTTTTAGAAATAAATATTTGACATGACTTTCATATAATAGTTATCTATTTTAAAATGTGTTTTCATATAAGGTATTTAACTAATGTTTAAAATACATTCATTTTTATTGATATTTTAAGGCATAATAAAATTTGCTTTGTCGTTATTTCTTCTAATAAGACGTTATTTCTAATAAATAATAATTGTGTACCCATTTTTTAGTATATCTTTTTAAAATACCTTATAAAAATTTAAAAGCTTTAAGACCGCTTTGCGTTAGCGTTTCATTCTCTTTTCCACCTTTATTGATTTAAATATTTCAATTACTCTAATAATTTACTAATATAATAATTATAAATAAAAACTTTAGCTTGAAAGAAAGTACCATAATAAGATAGCCAAAGCCAGTGTTAAATGTGCATTAGGTAATTTTGCTTTTATCTAGAAATTTGTATATCCAAGAAATGTATGTTTTTAAAAATCTAAAAAGTGAAATTTAAATCTAAGTTGTGTACTGAATTTTTGTTTGGGAAGAATACCATATCATCTCTATAAGTATTTTACTCTCATAAGTGATAAATGCAATTAAGAAAAAAAATTTTTTTCTCTGTAAATTTAACGTACTTTCAATATTTATTCAAAAATAATATGGGAAATCTTTAGTTCCTCGCTCTCCCTCTCTTTCTCTCTCTATGGTTAATAGCTATGTATTACTTTAAATGAAGGAATATAAGCAAAATTGAATATTTTGTATGCTTAAATTATGTTAAAATATAAAATATTTTGTATATATTTAATATATAAAATAATTTGTATGCAAAATATGCTTAAATAAGCAGTAGAAACATGTGTAACCTAGCTAAAGCAATAAGTGATTCTTGTAAATATTTCAAATGTGCAAGTTTAATACTTTTGCACAGCAAATGTGTGTGTGTGTGTGTGTGTGTGTGTGTGTGTGTGTGTGTGTGTGTGTGTGTGTGTGTGTGTGTGTGTGTGTGTGTGTGTGTGTGTGTGTGTGTGTGTGTGTGTGTGTGTGTGTGTGTGTGTGTGTGTGTGTGTGTGTGTGTGTGTGTGTGTGTGTGTGAGTGCGTGAGAGAGAGAGAGAGAGATTATTATTGTTGACTTTAATTACATCCGAATAGCTATTGAATGGAATTATCAGAATAACATTAGAAATTTCTTTTCAACAAGGTCAAAATGCTAAAGAAACTTCATTTTAATGACTGATATTTGTTAATTTTTATAATTTAATAGCAAAAAGGACTTCAGAAGCCTAAAGAAAATATAAATTTTATTTGATAGAATTTCAATTCAGGAAGCAAATTCGTTGACAATATCAGAGTATTGTTTAAAACAAGATGTCAGTTTAAATTTCAGAGTCCATTTAATCTTCTCTTAACTATTATCATCTAATGAAATATAATTATTTTAATTCTATTAATAATGCAAGTTAAATGCAATAAATAGTACATATCAATATTTTACTTGTGCATAACAATACAAATAGAAATGGTAAAACATAATAAAGCGTATTATTGCTAAAGCTTCAAATTATTTTAATTCCCATTCTCACTATTGCACCTAAGAAAACATAATAAAGCGTATTATTGCTAAAGCTTCAAATTATTTTAATTCCCACTTTCACTTTTGCACCTAAGAAAAGAATGTTATCCAACCCTTAATCTGAAAGAATGATTAAATTTTAAATATCCTCAAGCAGATTAAACAAACTTAATTTTTTAATGCAAATATTATTATAAAGTCAAATTATAAAATATGTAATTGTGTATAAATGTAACCAGATTTTCAATCGTTAACCATCTGAACATTTAGTAATCACTAAGTTGTCAACGTTTTTGGTTTTTTGTTTGATAAACCTTTCAAAAATTGGGGAAAAAATTAAATGATTAAATTAGCAATGTTCATTTTCAAAACTAGTATGCTTTGGTATTTTATGATCTGTTTTTACACTCAAGATTTAATTTTAAAAAAAAAGAATTTGAAGAGGAATTTAAATTATAACAATTCTCACACAGACGTTTAAAAAACTTAAGAGAGAGTTAAACTTGAGAAAAATGTGAACTTCTAACTAAATTACAAAAATTCATGCAGATATTAATAATAAAACACTTTTCTTAAATCAGAAAAAAAAACATTTTCCAAAAGATATTTTGCATAACAAATTTTTAACAATGTATAACAACATGCATTGGGAAAAATATTTTTAATTAATGAAAAGTAAATGGATTTTACGAAAAGTACTTGTAAATACGAATTGATTCAATTAAAATTTTAAATTGTATGGGAATTGATCACTGACTGAATAATTACAAACATGAAATATACATTTTTGAAGGAAACAAGAACATTAACGACAAGGATATCTTTCTTAATTAAGAAAACAAATAATTATTAGGACTAAACCAACTAAACCAATTTCTTCCAAATAGTTTTTTATTAGGGGTCCAAATTTTATCTTCGGGAAAGTTTTCTTATTATATATATATACATATTATTATATATATATATATATATATATATATATATATATATATATATATATATATATATATATACATACATATATATATATATATATATAAATATATATATATATATATATATATATATATATATATATATATATATATATATATATATATATATATATATACATGTATATGTATATATATATATATATTCGAAGCATTCCAAAAATTTCCCTCAGTTTTTCGTTTAGCTAATTTTTATTTTAATATAAGATTACTGGTGATTTGAATCTCATGAGCTTTTAAATTACTAGTAAGAGTTTATCATTCGAAAAAATTATTTTGAAAGAAATATTTATAAGCCTAAAATAATGATCTTTCAGTAGAAATGTTCTAGTAACATCTAACTAAAGTTATTCCACTTTTGAAAAAAATAAATGAAACCAAATAACTATATTCTGAAAGTAAAAGGAAGATGACTGAATTATGTAACTCTCAATAGACTTTCATTATCAATATTGTCAATAGATTTGAAAATTGTTTCTTGGAATGTGAGTTTTATATTGACATTAACCTCTTGAAAAAGGAGGTTTATAAGATGGTTATTTGTAGAGTCGAAAATAAAAATAATTAGAATGGTTTTGATAGTCAGTTTTTATAAAACTGATTTTCTGCAAAACATAAATTTTCGTTGTACATAAATTCAGACACATAAATTTCTTTGAATTTGTAACGTCTCAAAATATTTTAAAACTAAATGTTCCTGTTTTTATTTTAAAGCATTCGTCTTTCCTGTTTGCTGTACTTTATTTCAGTAATCAAAAATATTAAAATAGTAAAATAATGAAAATAGTATTGAACACAATTTCTCATTTATCTAAAAAATATTTATTTCTATCTGGAATTCAAGTGAATATTTGAATATTCCCCCATTATAATGTTAAATTCTTAAATTGAGAAACATAAACATTTAGTAAAAACAATTTTAACAATTTAAAACACAAAGATAGTTTAGCATATTAACATTTTTCACTTCAAATTTTCTTGAATTTTATTTTTTAAATTCAAGAAGAGTCATATATGAATTTTATAAATACACTCTAAAATCCATATAAATATATAGACTTTATATGGGAAAAAGATTTATTTATCGAGCATTGTTCTTCATTATATATAAATTACAATGAGATTTGAATATGGCCCACCACTTAAGAATATATGTTGGTTCTCTGAGAAAAGAACAAACTCTTCTAGCAGCTAATAAGCCTTTTTATTTTACTGTAAAACATGGAAATATTGATACCATTGAAATGAAATTTCAAATTTCCAGGTCAATTTTTTTCATTCAAGCAAACTTTTTAACAGTACCTCCAAATTTTGATCTGATAATTTAATTCATGCTTTATAAAATGCTTGTTTCAAGCATCATTCTTGTTGTTGTTGTCACTTATCGCGCTTGAACAAGCCAAACTCTCTATGCCGTTGATTACGTGAATTTATGTCAGCAGGGTGAGTCTTCCGTTTAACCACAGAACTAATTCTTAGTTATTCAAAGGTGAAGTACGTACCATTGTAGGCTTCATCACTGGACACTATCATTTCAGGAAACATCTCCATACTATGAGACTCGTTCAAGACCCTAATTGTAGGAAATGTCTTAAAGTTGATGAATCGGTGCATCACATCATTTTTGAGTGTGATGCTCTAGCCTCCATTCGTTTTAATTCTTCAGGAATTATCAGTACTAAAGAGTTACATCTTAGCTCTATAAAGGGTTTGTCTGACTTTATAAATGAGGTTGGCGACACAATTTATTGGAACTATGAGTTCATAGACTTGAAGCTATGGCACAAAATGCTATCGTGCAGAGGTGTAAAATGCCATGCAAGCCCATTAAGAGGAAGAAAAGAATCACAGTACTACAAAGATGGAAGTACGATTTTGCTTTTAACTTTTAGATGGTACCACCAGAGGATCCACTCCCTCAATTTTGACACTGAGGTAATGAATCCTCTGGTGGTGCGTACCATCTACGTGAATACGCTTTCATGATATGATATGATATATGAAACAAACTTTCATTACATGATATCTTACAGTTGTCTAAGATCCATGAAAGCATTGATTAAGATTCATAAAGATTTTTATAGATTACTTTTATAAGACTGTATGCAATTATTTTCTTGCTCAGGTATCATTATAGGTTTCTGAAGACACAAAATGGGATTTTATCAAAATATTTTCTTATTGTGAATATGAATAATGATTTTTCTTCACTTTATATATAAGTATTGTACAAGTATCTGAAATGCTTTTACTAATAATCTTCAGCTATCTATCAATTCTAGGAATGATTTGCAGCATTAATATGGTGACTATTAATACACTCATTATGAGAATATTCTGGAAACATTCTAAATTTTCTATCAGAGTATTTCATAAACTAATTGTATAAATCCTAGTATAAATCTGCTTAGATGGAAATCGATATATTCAGAAATATTAACTATATAGCCTCGATTACTTAAAGAGTAAATGAAATAAACAAAGCAAAATATGTACTTCTTTAGGTTCTCCATACCTATTTCCTTCGAGACTTTACATGGAAAATATCAACACGTGACAGAAGATATCATTTATGAGATTGTATAACCGATTTAAATTAGCAAAAGAGATCAATGACATATATCGTGATCTATATATTTCACCAACTTTTGTTTTAAAACGCCGTATAAGCTCAGTATTATCTTTTTTCTATTATAATTTATTGTTTCGAATAGCTTAACTCGACTTTGAGGTAAATGTGGAAATAAATATTATATAAATGCTTGTATAGGAATTCATTGGTAGAGTTAAACATGTGTTATTGGAGATTTTCTTTCAGAGAAGAATGTTTGTAGGCAGATAAGATTTCAGATAATTTTACTTCCACACATGTGCTCAGATACATGAAGCAAATACATTCAAGAGACAATTTTAGGGTGAATACTGTGGTAAATAATTAATATTTAATGAATAATTTTAATATTAATAAATAATTTTAAAATCATTTTTTATTGCAAGAGTCATAGTTTCTTACTCAAAGTATTTCCTCACTCTATTTCCGATCAATTTTCAATCATTGATACTATGTGATCAATAATGAAAATAAAATATTTAATAATAAAATCAATAAATTGAAGGAAAAACAAGGATTATAAATCGCAAAAAAACAAAGCCAATATTTTTTACAGATTTCAAAATAGTTTGTTGTATACAATAAAATGTGTTAGTTTTTTAAAATAATCAAGCATAATTTAACAAAAGTTAAAAAAAAATTTTTAGTAAAGGAAGAGATAAAGACACAATTATTTAAAAACAATTTTTTAAAATTATTTCAAGAAATGAAGATAAAATATTTTTTATATTTATTTTTCTAAGTAATATTAGTTTTTATATATTTCCTTGTTCTGAAATTAAGATTCATGCATGCTTTATTTAATGTGAAAGTGAAAATGAATTGCCTTAATATTTTAATTGAAGTTCTACTGATAAGAATAAACATTTATGCGAAGAATTTCTCAAAATTATCCTTAATTCATCTACAAAATCTAAAAGAAAAAAGAAGTATGGAAAAACTATTTTTCTATGATTTCGAATGAAAGAGGAAACTTCATTTAAAAAAATAGCCTATTTCCTTCTTTTATTCTATTTTCCTTTGTAATTTCTTTATTTAAATTTATGATTTATTTTTTATACTTGAAACTGGTTATTTTATGTCAATGTTTTCTGATTTATTTTTCAACAGTTAATCATTTAAAAATTGTCCTACTAAAAAAATTTTAAAACTGAGATTTGATTTATTTTATTTATGAATCGTTGCTTATCAAAGCTTAGGAAATGCTTTTTATTAAAATATTTACATAAATATCGTTTTGAAATATTTAAATTGACATTGTAGTAGATAAAAATAAAATATCACAGCAAAAATTCTAAAATCTGAAATATTTTTGATTTAAGTATTTATTTTTATGTAAACATTTTTATATCATACTTTGTGCAAGAGTATCAAGTATTTTGAAAATCTTTTGATCTAACTAAATTAACTATGTCCATTTGATGCTTTTCAAGAAAGTGAAAGAATCTTATTAACTATAAAGAAATATGTGTATTTTTAAATAAATTCTTTCGTAACTTAAACTATCAGACAAATTTGAAGAAACATGCTCTTCTGGAAAATGCAGACTTAATATTTAATAATTTGTTCTTTAAATACTTTTTCAACATCTATTTTTATTGTACATGGATTTGATAAAGATTTATTTTTAACTTTTTATTGATTTTATATTACTTTTTGAAAACATGATGAAACTTTTTGTTTGATGGGAATATAATTATGTTATTCCGGTAGCATTCTACTCTTAAATTTCATGAGAAGTGAAAATGTTTTGTAGAGAGAAATTTTCCATAGATTTATTCTTCACAACATTATTCTCTTATTCTTCTGATTACTTTAGTATCAAATTTATTACGGAATATTTTTGTCATTCATTTCATCAAAAAGATCGTTACTAACATAAAATGTTAATTTGAGCTATATACACTATATCTAAATTCTGTGTATTATCAGTAACTGATATACTATACTTATAGTACTATATGCATGCATTATTCTTCTTGTGTTTCCCGAATAAACGACACATCATATTGATCCTTCATTTCCTTGTTTAAAACTTTTTAACACCATCTTTTATATTTAACTGTAATTTTTAATTCTATATTTTAAAATCTATAATTGGCCATTGAAGTTATTAAATTGGCTGCTTGTCATTTTTCTCCAATGAAATTTAATACTAAAAAAAAAAACAATATTTTTAGAAAGTTAAGAAATTTACACTTTAGTTTATCAAATAATTAGAAATACAAAAAAAAATGTCTTTTTTGATTCTGCAAAAATTTTCAGTGATTCTTTAATTTATATAAGTAAGGATCTTACACATTCTATAAAGATTTAATTTCTTACACACAAATCTCTATTTATTGTATAAAAAATCAAATATTTACAAAAGAAAATGTCTTTTTTCAGTCTGCAAAAATTTTCATTGATTTCTTAATTTATATAAGTAAGGATCTTACACATTTTATAAGGATTTAATTTCTTACACACAAATCTCAATTTATTGTGAAAAATTGAATATTTAGTAGAAAATATCGATATTTCTTTCCTTACGCAATTCATAAACTCATAAGTCTAAGAAGTAATAATCAAAGTGTATAACAATACTATATTCCATTTAAACTAAAACTAAAAAGTGCTTAATGCAAAATTTTTACAAATCTTACTTACAATAAGTATTTTCTTTACTAAAATATAGTTTCATTGAATACATTTTTTTTTACGTTTATATGAATTGAATTATTTTATCCAATTAGATTTTACACTCAAAAATTCATCGTGACAAATCTTGGACTTAATTTTAATTTTTGTAGAAAGACAATTCCGTAAAAAAGGACTCTTTTCAACCATATTAAAAAAAGTTAAATATTCAAATATAAAACATTTACAATTTACATTGTTTGAATGCATGAAAAAGTTTTGAATATATAAGATACATAATTCATAATACTTAGAATATTTTTCAAGGTTAAATCATAAATATTAGAATAAATTCTTTGGAGTGTAAAATTCAAAGATAATATGATCGCATTTTTTCAAATATAAAAATATTTGAAATTCTGGATAAATTATTGTTAGATGAATTCTTTTATTTATCAAGGTGAAATTTCTTTTAAAATTCAAATTCACACATTGAGCACAAGAAATTTACATTTTAAATTTATAAAATCCTAATAAGTCAATTTTAATCATTTTCAAATATTAGTTAATACAAGTTTGAAAAAATCTAATAAATTTGAATACATTCACATTATACATCTTTATTAGAGCCTACTTAAACCAAATAATATCAGTAGTGAATGGTGTTTTAATGGTGATTGAATTATAAAGGTATTATTATAAATTATTTTACATTTGTAATCTGGTATAACGGACTATAGTATCCACAGTAGTAATTATGGCTCTATGTTTTCTTTACATGTATTACACGAATTCAGGATGTACACATTATAATAAAAGAGACATTACTTAGTTAAATTTGATTTGAAGCTAAAAAACGGCTAGAAGTTGATCCGATTCATTTTAATTACTTCAAATCAGTAGATTTTAATGCAAAAGTTATATACGTTATCTTTGAATGCTAAAAAAATAGAATAAATTTTTCTTATTTTCTTTGATGATTTCCAATTTTTTAAGTAATATAACTACAAAAGAAATATTTTTAAAAAACCCAATGCTCCACTTAAAATCATTTTGTTTCATTTGTACAATGCGAGAGTAGTTGTTTATATTAATCAAAGTAAAAACCATCCATCAGTCCTTAAATTTTTTTTCTGTGAGCGTGTTTTAATATTTAACAATTATTTTTAATTTTTATCATGTTATACTCATTTTTACGTGTAATAAAAGGCGTGTAAATATAATTATTGTATATTTATGTGCATTTTATTTTAAAATTCCATAATCTGAAACCATAATTTAATATTTTATTTACTGCTATTTTATAGATTAAAGATATTAATAGAGATACAGGTCCATTTTATTTTTTAAATAACTTTCACTGAAAAGAGCTGTTGAAATTGAATAAAAAGTCAAATGTGATTTTGAAACATTATTGTGATTTATGAAGCAAATAACATAATATTTTAGATAAACGAGATAATTTAACTAAAAGAGTTCCCAAAACTGAAATAATTCGAATAGATCTTTGTCATGTGGATTTAAAATAAATTTAGAATGTAATTTGATATAGTTTTAGAATAAGATGTCCATCATATTTTAGATATTTCCGATTGAGAGAAGACAAAAAAAAACCATTGCATAATCTAAATACACACGTTTCAACATTTAGCCAGAGAATCATTTAAATACTGAATAAGAATAAAGTTTCATTCACGAAAGAATTAAAGCTTCATTATATGATGCATTATTGCGCCTTTTTTTTACTTATTGCAAATAAACAATATTCTGTTGAGTAACATTTCCTGATTGGTGCTTCATGAAACCAGTCCAGTAAAAATGTCATTCAGGTGGGTAATGCAATATGTACGAAAAATTTTATTTTAGTTTTTCTTGAGTGAAAATGTTTTTTTTTCTTTATTAAATGAGTAGAATTTAATTAATAATCCAAACACACACACATCACTTCACCTCTCAATTTGAAAATTAATACCCGAATCCCAGAGACAGCTGTATCTTGTTCTACATGCAAAATTACCTACTTTCTACAGGTAATTTTCACTTTTATATATGAAGCAATTCAATTTATTTTCTATTAATCTAGAAAGCCATACTGTTACAGAGATGTGCACGTTTTGTCCTTAATATCTCAGCTCCAAATTCCCAAAATAAATCCATTCTAAAAAAATTGAAAAATAAAATGTTATACTTTGAAGAAATGCTATACTTAGACAGATCCTTTGCTGAAAATATCATTCATGAAACATCATCGAAACAATATAGCTTCTATTTTTATTTTTGCTTTAGTGAAAGAATCTTATTTTCTGTTTACCTTTCTTTATATGCATGCTAGATTTATTCCTTTACGGACAACCTTTTTCTAAAATTTTTATCTTTATTTATAAATTATTTTCTTTGAAAAATGCTAGGACAATAGATACGGAGGTAACTATGTATTGTATATAATCATTTACTTCTGTATGCTCCTTATGATTCCTGTCTGTGATAAATAAAACTGAATTAAAGTTTTAAGAAATTCTGCATTTTAAAATGTAAGATTTTTATTTATAATTTACATACATGTCTCGAAAAACATATTATATACTAGGTATATCTTTTATTAGACATCATTATATAAACTTGCCAGTTAAATTTTTGCTTGATATCAAAGTAATTAATATATGTTGTTACTTATGACACTTGGGCTAGCCAAGCTCGCTATGCCATTAGTTAGGCGAATTTAAGTCAGTATGGTGAGTCTTCCGTTTAACCAGTTCTTGACGAAGATGAGTTTAGAGTAAAGTATGACTTTTACTCTAAACTCAACATACAGATGGCACCACCAGAGGGAATTTCCATCAATTTTGAAATTGATCTGGATTGAGAGGAAATTTTTCCAGACCATTAAATCCATGGTAACTGCTCAACGAAAAGTAATGCATAACATAGTATATATGAGTAATATATAACATGTTAAACAAAAACTGCTTTAATAAATACTTTGAGAAATAAAGCAACACAGCAAATAAAAGTGCAAATAAAAATGACATATTTACATTAACTTTTAATTTCTTTTGCACAAAAATATTTTATTCATTGAACTTCTATGACTTTCTTCAAAGAATATACTTTATACTTTCGAACATAGGTTCCCAAACTTTTTTTTTCTCGTGGACCACTTTCAAAGTTTTACTATTTTCAGTATACCCCCTGATGCTACATTTCTACTGTACTCCCAAAACTCTTAAAAAATGTCACCCTAAATTGTGGGAGCTAAGAAAAAAAAGTAGCACAGTTTCTTGTGTCATATTTAATAAAATAATACTTGTGGTTAGGCAAAATTATAAGCATTTATTATTATAAGCAATCAACAATTGACAAAAAATCAACAATAAACTCTGAAATGTAAATAAACAATACAAAAATAGTCATTGTAAAACAATGTTTGTTTTTGAGGTGATTTTACTAGAAGATGGCTATAATAACTCAACAGAATAGAATTATTGCAATAAAAAAATGGCCACGAAATACACCGCTATTAATGAATCGCCGTCATTGAATAAATAAATATTTTTAGACAAAAAGGTACCTAAAGTTTAATCATCCCTGGCTTTTTGTTCTTTTATAGATGTTTTCAATAATCTCTTGCTTTTATTTTAAGTACTAACTACCTACTACACTCAAATAGTAAAACAAATACAATATGATTGATAAATTACAATATACAATAAAAATATGTATAACAATTAGGCAAATACATACTTTTTCAGGCACTGCAAACACTGACATCAATTCAATTTTGTGTTCCAAATTCCGAAAACAAATGAGTAACCTTTTTGTTTTTGGCATACGTATTTATACTAATGTAGATTGCAAGCACAGCGTAAGTGATTTTCATTCCTTTGCAGGTCCAAACAAGCATGCCGGACGAGGGGGCAGCACTTAGCAAGTTTCGACAAGTGGTGTACACTTGTACTAATATCTATTGTTCTATTCAATTCTGAGTTTCAACTGAGTTTCGAATATTTTTGAGTACCTACCTAGTAATTGATGCTACCATGGCTTGGATTTACTTACGTTGATAAGTAAATCCAAACCAAAATTTTTGTTCTTTATTATGAAATTCAGAAAACTTTTCATGGACCCCCACTTACACCCTGTGAACCCCTGTTTTCTTTTTGCGTTTATGTGGACCCCCGTGTGGTCTCCTATGGACCCTAGGGGGTCCACCTGGACCACTTTGGGAACCTGTGCTTTAGAACAATTAAAAACAACAACAATATCACCTGAATACGTGACATCTAGTTTAATTTTAATATTGTACTTTTTATATTTTAATTTTATGTAATTTTAATATTTTAATTTTATGTAATTTTAATATTTTAATATTGTACCTTGTACAGCATAATTAACTCTATTGAGTAAATTACAACATACTTGTGGATATTAGAATCATCCAGTAGTTTTCAAAGGAATATTAATATTATTTCGCTCTAACTCAGAACAACCCAGGCCTTTTTATTTCTTTTTATCAAAAGTTCAAACTCGATCACTGTTATTTTTCTTAAAAACTTTTATCTCTTTTAATGTCTGAAGAAATTTTCTTTTAACCATATGAAGAGATGGAAAACTGTTCTGAAAAAATTGAGGAATTATACATGCAGAAATAAATTTTAATTTTCCATACCCTATAACCTATGTTGGATCTTAACAAATGACTTTCTCTTTCAAGCAAAACATTTACCTAGAATTAGCATAATAAAAATATTTTTATAAGAAAAGTTTTTGAAACGGTTATATTCTAGTTTATCTTGATGCTTCTAAAACAAGAGTGCGCTGAAATTTGTCTTTCTGAAACTTACAATCAGCTGATTTAATAATCAAACAATCACTTTGATAAGGCCCTGAATTTTCTTTTTAGCTATATTCTACTTTCATTTTTAACTTTAATATAAATTTATTCCCTTTATATATGTGCATATACATTCTCTATATTTTTTCCTCTTTCATGCTAACTTTCAATATGTGTATTGCATGTATGAAGATGGGCTCTTGATATAGTTCTCAATTAAGTAAATACGTGATAATCTTATCTTCATTTTAGATTTACCAATAATTTCCATAGTTAAGAATACTTCAAATATTACTTTTCTTCAATGTATTTAATATGTTTAAAAGTGTTGCACAATATGAGCGTGTGCTCATTTTTAAAAAGCATTTTTATGCTATCTCATTACATATTATAAATAATATTAATAAGAATTCAACATTTAATTCTTGCTACAGATAAATGTTATTAATTTAGCTGCGTTTTCTAATTTTATTATTATTACCAGTATTTGATACATCTAAATGTTATTTAGTGTAATCAGTGAATAGGTTTAAAGATGAAATCTACTCAATATGACCAATTCATTAGTTAACGGAATATATTTCTAAGTGAAATCTATTCAGTATGATCATTTGCTTAGTTTTCTGAGTGGATATTTTAAGGAAGTCTATTCAGTGGGCAAGCAATTACTAGTTTTGTTTCAGAAAAAGTATTAAGAAAATTACTATTTGTCAGTCTTTTATTTTAATCATAATTATTATAAAAGCCGCCCTCATTAATATTTTAAGCCATCTTTGATTTTAAGCCATCTTTGATTATCGCAATTTACTATTTGGAGTACTACAAAATACTCCAAATAGTAAATTACGAAATAATGGCATTTCTCTTTCTTTCTCTTTATCTCTCATTTTATTGCCTAACATTTCATTGTAAAATTAATGCATTGCTGAACTCTACAAATTAGTTCTCTACAGTTATTGATTTCACTATAAATTTTGTTTGAACATTTAACATGCATATTGTACAACAAAACTCAATAAATTTTAATTTAAAATAAAAAAATTTTAACCACAATTCATTAATCTTATGTTAATTATTTATTCCAGTGTGAGGCTTCAAATATATAACAAATAATAATGAAAATATATATTTAGTGTTATTTAACAAAGAATTTCCAGTAAAATGTTAATTTCAGAATTGCTCTTTTGCATTATTTACTATCGCAAGAACTTATAAAATTACAAATATTTAATATTAATAATTAACATGTAATCTGTGTTAAGCCAATTTTCTTCATTTTGTATACCTGAAAAACGCTCATTATTATTTCGAAATTATCATTTTTCGTTTGAAATCTTAGGAATTAAATATTTTTAAAAACTAAAGTTTCTAGTATCTTTTAAACTCAATTGACACTTATAGAGTATACTAAATTTTAATTTCGCTAGAATTTTTATAAGGAACTCAATTTTAAAACATTAAAAATGCTTTGATAATTATACCTGTCAACTTAATAAATGTTTATAATTCTACCTCTCAGCTTAAGAAATGTTTATAATTCGACCTCTCACCTTAATAAATGTTTATAATTCAACTTCCTAGCTTATTAAATGCTTATAGTTTTACTTTCTACTGATTATCAAAACAGAATAATAACAAATTTTGGGGAATAATTTAATTTACATTTTCTAAACATTTTATTAATAAGTAAAGTGTATTATTACAAAAGGGGGAACAATTTATTACTTTACTTTAATAACGTCATAAATAAGAAAATATAAACTGAACCTTAAAAAGTTTAGTTTATATTTTATTATTTAAGACGTGAAGCTTTTTAATGCAGCTATAAACTATTTTAATGAAGATATAGGAAATGAAATATTATTTATTCTGAATAATGTAGAATGTGTATTTACGAAATACACTTAAAAAATCAGTGGCACTTTTATTTTTACAATTATTTTTCTTAAACATGTGCTTGATTTGTTAATTAAACGCTTATTGAGTTTATTGCCTAAATACATGTCAACAAATAATTGAATTAATATAATTTATACCACAACATCAATTAATAATAAATTACTGTTTATTTATTTTTATCACTAAATTAATATTTTTTAACACTAGTATAATTTAGTAAATTATTTGATGCAAATTCAATTATAATAAATAAAACATAGACAAACAATTTTTATTTTCACAGTCATTCGCTGTAAATACATTCTTCATTGATTATTAGTTTACTGTATTTATCTCATAAATGCAACATGGTTAAATTATAATAATTAAAATTAACGGAATGAATAAATTATTATATTTTATTAGCTTAGGAAATATTTTTTTTAATTTTAATCTTCATTGTAGCATTAATTAAGAAATCTCTATTGAATATTCAAAAATAAATTATATTTTTATTAAGAAAATTTTGCTTTGTTATTCTCAAAAGTATTGAGTTTAATTTTTTATTTATTGTTTTTACTGCAATTAACCAAGAAATAAATCATTAAGGTGTTTTAATATTTTCTTCATAAACTTTTGATTTATTGTGAGCTTATAGCTTTCACCTTTGCGTTAATTTAATTCATATTTATAATATAATTATTGCTATTAATGTATTTCCAGCAAAATTAATTTCACTAAAGGCATTTGAAAATAGATAATTGATCAATTTTGAATAGCCCTTTCATTGTTTTATAATTCAACCTTAATTTTTCCTATTAATAAAAATGTTGATTCAATATGATTATAAATCAAGGAATATTGCTTTCACTGATAAAAAATTTATTCCGTTAACGTGATTTAGAATACCTCATTTCATTTTTATAACATTTTTCTTAAGAATTGATGTTTCCTAGATAAAGCTGAAATAAACATTAATGCTGAATGAAACTATTCTGATGTTTTATAAACGTTTTATAGAATCGGATTTTTATCTTTTGCATTTTTTATTTTTGTAAAATATATGTCTTCTTATTAAATTTTTAAATTAATTATTAATATTACAAGAGACAAACATTCCAATTTAAAATACTGATAAGGCTATTTTATACGTTACAAATTAGGTTTTGTAAATTGCATTACTATGTTGCACCCATATATCACACTTTAGCTGAGTCTTAATGCCCGTAGTTGACAGATATTTTGATAAAATTATATAAAATATTAATGAATATTTTCAAACTCAGTGGCAACAGAGCATTTTACTTCAACATTTAATATGAAAGCACGTGCCAAATAAGTCAGTCAGTTCTCGCGTCCATCACATTTTACTGCTAGACAGATCACATATCAGAAAAGTTAATTGTGAAACGTCACGACCGCTCATCCGATAGGCTAGAATAATTTAGCAATAACCTAATATTTCTTTTAGTACTTAACAATTAAATACTTAATATGTTAAATTGTGATACATTTTTAAATATTATTTATATTTAATTTCAGTTTGCTTCGCATTCTCTATAGGAATTACCCACAATTCCAAACTTTTCATCTTTTAAGTTCTCGAAACACTAAAAAAGATAAACATGAATAGCATTTATCTCAAGAAATCATATTAAAAGGAACTTCAGTGTAAATATTTAAATAAATTTTATTTTATAACTATATTTCAATCGAAATCAGTACTTAATATATAATTGATTAAAAAATTCTCTAACTTTTTAAACTTTAACTAATAAATTTAAGTATTTTTAAAATTTAAAATGTTGAGAAAATTTTTCTCAACTAATATAAATTCATATTATTATTCAAATTTGAATTATAAAATAAATTCCAATTCAAAATCTAAATTTTCTCAACTGATACAAATTCTATACTCATGAAGAAGGAATTGTTTCTATAATTTAGTAAGGTAGAATTTTTATGCATATATCATTTTACCCTTAAGAGTGCATTGTTTCCTTCAAAATATAAGTGAGACAAAATATAAAATTATTATCTTTTATATAATTAATGAAACTTATTTATGAATCGTATAAAATGTGAACAACAATAGTACATATTTTCTTTATAATCATTTGCCTTCTTGTTAATTTTGTAATACTCGTTTTCATATTAATTCAATTTATAATGATAATAATTATCATTGTTTTATTATCAATGAAATTTGTTTCATTGTATGCAGTTAAAAATAGAACTGAAAGCTCAAGCTTGAATTAAAATACAATTGTTTGAAGTCATTTAGAAAAATACAAATTTAAATATAAATTCAAATACTAATTCTAAATTTCTTTAACTAAATCACTTTTTCCTCAGTTAATCAAAATTCCCTATTGGTGAATATGGTTTCACTCCTATCACTCATGATTTTCAAATTTATTTGATGACTTTGCGCGAAATTTATGAAAGCATCCTTAATATCTCTTCTGGTGTGGTAGTGCCTTTCAAACTCACAAGTTTGAATAGCTCTTCAATAATATTCATTTGACAATCGAAACCGCTAATAAAAATAGTAAGTTGACCAGTACCATTTATATTTAACATTTCATCCAGAGCCAGTGGGAAATATACGAATCTCGTGGTAATTGTGTTTAGTGATGCACAAAAATCTCAATTGAAATGTTTTTAATTCTTCTTTCTACTGTCTCAAATGACAGACTCAATTGAGGGAAGAGACTCACTTTTTCTGGACAGATTTCATTAACTTCATTAACTAGACAGTCTTTGATATAGTTACTATCTGCAATAGCTTTCATATTTTTATTAATACTATGGGATACTATAAATCTAGCACTGAAAATATCATTTGAAAGAGAAATTTGTTTATGAAATATGTGCTTTTGAGGTGTCAAATTCTTCTTAAAAAATAGCTTAGCTTAGTTTTCCATTCATTAACAGTAAGTTTATCAATTTTTCATAGTGTTTTTTTAGGATGTATGAAATTGAAATTGAATGATAACACATCAAACATACAGCATCGTCTTTTACATGAACAAAAAAAACTAAAAAATTTCCCATTCAGTCTGAAGCTGTCTACTTTAATCTTCAAGTTTTCTTTGCCATTTTTCTTAAAACACGCCGAATAAATTTCTAATACGAATTATTACGATAACTATTGATGTGATCAAAAAAAATATGCTTAACTTTCAACAGGATCACAATCACAGATTACAATCATAGAAAAATTGAAAGTCGACAAGATTGCACCTGTTGGTGGAAGAATAACTCTTGCAAGGTTTTTCTTCTACAATGCATGTGTGCAGTGATCTCATGTTAAGTAGTATAGCAACTATCTACGTATCATTTTCATATTTTATACTTGTGCTACAGATTGCCTGCATAAAAATGATTTAATTTTAAGGTTTTTAAAATTTTGATTTCAGTACGTCAATTCAGCAAAAAAGGACAACAGCGTACTAACTGCACAGTTCGAAAAAAAATTGACAAAATGCCCGTTCGCCAAATATGTTTATTTTCTGACTGCTTAAAAGTAAAATGAAGGGAAAATTTTCGGAAAAAATTACGGAGAGGTATGGGTGGGTCAAAACAGGATTTATTTTATTCAACCATCTGTAATCCAAATCTCTTAAATAATATATGCAATTAAAAACAGTAGCAAAATGTTTTCTGTGACTTTTTTGCGGCCAAATGAAGTTTTGAAGATCAGAAGAACCGACAAAAGATGGTAATGGGCTGCAATTTATATATGCCTGGTGTAGGCTTTCCTCCACCAGGAGAATAAGTAACATTTCCATAAGATTTTAAGAATTTTAATATTTATTCATGTACTTAATTTCGTAATAAAATTCCATGTCATTATTTTTATGACATTTTAAAATATATATATATATATATATATATATATATATATATATATATATATATATATATATATATATATATATATATATATATATATATATATATATATATATTGAGTTGCTAAGTATAAGTTATACTGAGTTTCCGTAACTATTTCTATTTCATGTAATTTAAAGCCATGTTTCGTAATTCGTAATTTTATTTATACAATGAAAAACATCTTTAATGTTTGCTAAAATTTTTCTTTCTTACCTTTAGAATAGTAAACAAGATCTAATTTGGTTCAAAACATCATTTTACAAAATGAAATTTTAACAAAAACATGATTTCCATTGTTCTCCAATTATAAAACTAAATAAAGCTGTCATATAATAAGTAAAATAAATATTCGAATTCAACAATTCCTAAATATATACAACTAATGTTCTTTGCTCTTAGCTCAGAATTAAAATAAAATACTCAAATTTTCTAAAAGGTAAATAAAGCCTGAAAATTTTTAAAAAAATTGCTATTGACTACTTATATGCTATGTGAAATACAAAGATTTTTTTAAATAAAATTTTTTTAAGTTTATATTTATTGTGAAATAAAATTGTTTATTTTATAAAACTGTAACACATTACATATTTTGAAGTTCATAATTTTATTTAGAAACAAAAGAATTTTCGTATTTAAAAAGATATGCTAAGACTATGTATGCTTATAATATATTTTCTCTGTAGAAAAGCAATTTAGTTAAATTAGTTCAAAGCGAAAATATTTTTTATTATAAAATTTTTTATAGAATATGTCTTAAACATATTTAACTATTGTACATTTTTAATAGTTAAAAATGAACTGTTCTGTGATTGATTGTATTAAAGTTACTTGTGATTACTTTTTCCATTGGAGATAATCTCCAAACTACTTTAAGCACTTGAGTTTTAGATATTATGTAAGACATATAAAAGATAAAAAAAAAGCATTTTTAAATAAATAAAATTCAATGAAATGATATTTTTGCATACATTCTATTCATAGTTTCGGCTTAAAAATTACATTATTTTCAAAATTTAACATTTTATCAACCAAAATTGTTAAGCCTTCTAAAGCTTAACAAAAGTTTGTTTCTCTTTTCATTTTCCATTAGTTTATACATTGCAGAAAAACTGCCCGCTTCTGTAAAGATAACTGACTTATAATTAATTTAATTTTGAATGGACATAAGAAATAATGTAAAAATAAGAAATCTGAATTACTTACTTAATTTATTTATTTATTCTATAGATAGATAACTCTTCTTTAGAGTAATGTGACCACTCAAATAATTTATCAAATGTAATCCCAATATTTAGTAACAGTTTTACAATCGTCTCGATTATTAAATTAAAGTTTATTTAAAGTAGTAAGATAAAAGTATAATTTTCTAAATTTATATCAAGAAATTGAGATAACTGAAAGTACCTAAAAAGATAAATTTTTTATTATTTTTAATTTCCTAACATGAAATTATTTTAAAAATTTAGATATAATATAAAAATTTAAGATGAGACTTAACATTTAATTGCATTTTTAGGTTTTAAATAGTAAGTAAAAATGTTTGAAGAATGAAATATAATATTGTAAATATCTGATATTAAAAAAATAAAATGATTAGTGTTTTATTAATATCAAAACTGTTATCTTAAACTATATATATTAGCTTTTAAAGTTATCTTTTTTCCAAAATAAATGCAATTCAGTTTGATAATTCATATTTTTTTTTACTTTTATCATGTTAATTTTAAAATCTTTTAAATATTTTCCAAGCTATGTCTAATGCGGTCAATATTTATTCTCAAGATAAATCAATTTACTGAAACATCTCTAAATATTAATCTCAGATTAATTTTACATCAAAAGGCTTATAACTGTTATATTTTTTTAACTAACAAAAGTGCTCATTTATTAAACATATAATACCATCTAATTAATATACAAAAAAACCATGTTTTCTCACATAAAAAATGTGGGATTTTCATCAATCTTATTGTATTTTTAATTACTGATTTAACAATAAAATCAGATTTGTGATAAAAATGAAGAGAATTTAACGTAGAATTATTTAAAATATACATTAAATAAACATTTCAATCTGTGCTTAAACGAAAATTGACAGTTTAAGTAAACTTCACTGATATTTTGTAAGAAAACATTTATTGGTATTCTTCTACTTGAAAAGCTTAAAATATTTTCACTCTTATTAAACCTGTCCGATGACCATAAATATTGCCTAAGATAGTTCTATTTTGCATAAATTTTAATATAAATAAGAAATTAAAACATCATTGTAAAATATTCTAAACTAAATTCCTAGAAATAATTATATGATTAGAATCAGTAATTTAAATATCTTATTTCACCAAATTTTATTAAAGTAAGCAGAGAACATGGAAGATTAAAATTGATACAAATAATATAAAGAATTCTTCTTTACTTTGATCCTTAAATGAAAATGAGCGAAATTTCAAGAACTTCATTCAAATTATTCCCATGTTATTATAATCTGTTTGAAAAACCTATTCTCTAAAGAATAAATTCCCTTAATTTGAAATTTCACATAAAATTGCATTTAATTTTTAAAATTGCAAGTATGCAATTGATTAAAATATCACGCAAATATTATCTTCAATCAATGTATATATTCCTACGATTTAACTTCCATTGAGTAATAGCATTGGCAATGATTTATCCTTTCTCATATTCAGCAAATCAATTCCTTAAAAACACAACTCAGTTTTGTATCTTCATTCTGCCACTTCCTTTCTGTTGACAGAAGTTCCCTAATAAATGTGCACAATCATCTCAAAATTATGAATGCATAAGATTCACGAAGTCATTAATTAAGCGTGTTCTAAATACCACGTCACTTGAGAAATTTGAAAATCTAAGCCTGCATAGAATACATATGAATAATGGCCTTCGATTGGGCTTTCGATTAGATATTAAAAACACCTTTTAAAGGGACTAAAATAACTTCTTCCTTCATCAGACAACGGCAACTGCAATTCTAAATACATTTCGATGTAGAGTAAATCACTATTTTTGACAAGAACCCGACATGAATAAATCACTTATTTCAATATGCGATTTCATGTCAGAATTACAAATATATTGATATATATTTGTAATCTTAAATCTGAATAAACTACGTTTTTTCATATTTGTCTGAATCATCCTAAAGACATTATTCTACAACATGAGAAATGTTTATTTAACTGTAGAATAATTTCTTTTTCGCAATTAAAAAACTCACATTATTTCACTATTCATATGAGCAGTTTTCCTTTTTTACTTCCAAAAGCTTCTTATGGCAAATCTTAGCATAATTCGTAAAAGACATTTAATTTCTCTTCATAGCATAAAAAAGTTATCCTCTTTATTATAGATACTGATTGCTATTTATTAATATATATTAATTATTATTTATTAGAAACATTTTAATTTCGTCAGAATTTATAAGAAATTTAAAATCATTTTAATCAAGTTATTTAAATAAATGAGGTCTAGTACCTATTTCTACTTAAAAGATTTTAATGAGAATTTCATTCCTTTAACTTTCTGTTAATAGACAAGGGATTTAATATGGAAGATAAAATCCATCGGATCACAATTAAGCATTTAAGGTTTTATGTACATTTAGTTACATTAAAATTTACCTATGAAACTTTATTTCGCATCATAATCATTGAACAATAAATGAGACTTAATCCCTAAATTCATGCCTATCGATTTGACAAATGTCACTCGTTATAATGAATTATTCATCCAAGCTTAAATGGTGAGAAGTTGAAAGTTATCTTGCCTCCCTTTCTGTAACTGAGAATAATGAGGAGGAAATTTAGGCAAATTTAATGGTGTATTGAATGACAAATTTGAATTTTGAAATATTTATTTCGCTTTGCATTGACCGTTTTATCTTATGAATGAAAGCCTTTATTGATGTGGTTAATGATGAAAAAAGTTTCGTTATAATATTTCCTTTTTTGTAGTCAAACTAATCAATTTCTCAAATTTCATCAATTCATGAAGCTTTTTATTATGGTGAAAATGAAATTTGTGAATTTTTACAATCAATTGTTATAAAAATTTATGTTACAATAAAATGTCATTACTTCACTAATTTTACTTAAAAATATATATTGTATTTTTGATATCGAGAAGTGCAAAGCCTAATGTTCTCAGATAGTTTTCAATAATCAATGCTAGAATAACTTTCTATGACGACTTTTCACTATGCCAAAGAAATGTATTCACCTGTCACAAGGAAAATATCCGGGAAAGTCTAAAATACTTACCCCAATAATGTGCATTCAGATAATAAAAGCACGGGACTTTCTTGCTATTTAAGAGTGGCTGATTTGAACTCGAGACGCTTTTTTTTTCTGCAAAGCAAAATAATCACTACTAACTTTCATACATGTTATCAATAGGCTTTGTCTGTACTTTTGTTATTAGTAAGCAAATAGCCTAACAGTTAAAAATGGTTTACGTAGCTTGTGTACTTTTGATAACATTGCATTAAATATCAAGTTTCACTGCTTTAAAGCCAATAAAATCAACAAACTAAATTTTTTACGTACCTTGTGTACGATGGATGACATTACAAAAAAAAATATTACCGTATCATAAATATTAGTTTACTGTATCAAAGTTCCTTAAAATCATTAATTATGATATATAGTTAATTAATTATTATCAATATATTTAATTGATGATGGTGTCGTGTCCATGGAGTACGTGCAAAAACTCTAAATTTCCCCGAAGCTGTCGAAGACAGCCCTGGTAATATTTACAGCTTAACTATATTTAATTATAATAACATTATAATTAATGGTAAACACAATGATCTTACAGCGTTTATATATGTTGTGTTAATAATTAATTACTTTTCAAATGCTGTCTTTTTCGACAGTTTTATTAGTTCTTATTTAGATTTCAAAATATTCGATTAAATCAACATTATCTTAAATTTGTATGAATAAATCCGAAGAGTACATCATTTTAAATTTTTATAAAATATCTCAGCTTCGTTACAAATGTTTACATTTCTGAAAGAAAATTTTTTTGATAGAAAAACAATTTTCAAATTAATTTTCCTAAAATTTAAATTTATAAAATATTATACATAAATTTTGGTATTTTTTTACAGTTAATTAAATTGCTGCAATTGTTTATATTCGCCATGTTTCTTTTTAACAAATATTTTTACTTCATATTACAATACTTGAATCCATTTTCATCTCTCGTTCAGCTCATAGATGAAGCCCTTTCAATTATTTTCATTACTAAAACTAAATTAATTAGAACTTTTATATATTAAGTCTTTATTTTAACTATGAGTACCAATTGATCTTTCATTAAACATTTCCTCAAAATAGAAAATTTTTTATATTTTAGTTTCAAGTCATTGCTAATTTTTTTGCAATAATTTTATTTTAAATTATATATTTTAAACACAAAATAGAGCAATTCATTTATTAAAGACTGATTAAGTGAAATATTATTTAAAAATTTTTATAGGAGGTTAAAACAATATAAAAATGAATCTTACTAATTAATTTAAAAGTAATTAAACTACAATCTTCATTTTATTTCATCCTCATAATCAAAATTTCATCAAAAAATATATTAAAAAAAACTGCCGAATTTCAAATTTAATTTTTTTTACTCAATAAAAAAAAGCATCTATTGCAAAGGAAAGTGTTTTTTTTTTGTCACATATAAGAGATATTATTTAATTAACAATTCCACACAAAACCATAAATATATAAAGTCAACTGAATGATTACTGTAGCAAATTTTTTAATTTTTATTTTTAGAAAAGGAAATTAATTTTTGAATTTTATTTTAAAAAATATAACTGAGCTGAAATTTATTTGTATTTTTTTGATATTCTTTCAAAAATAATAAATAAATTTATTATTTTTGAAAGAATATTAAAAAATATCATACTGTTATTTTTTATAGATATATATTATGAAATTCCTTTTGATTTTTTTAATTAATCCTATTAAATTCATTTATATTCATCGTGTAAAAGAGAAAAAAGAGATGCTTACGTAATATTTTAAGTTTTCATGTTTTGAATATTTAGAAAGTATTAATCTCAGATTTTTGTGTATAAAATAATTTTTTAAGAGAAACACTTTATTTAATTTTAATAAATTTAATTGATAAAGATATCGCAAGTAGGGAAAAAAATTTAGATTATGAAAAACTATTTCTAGAATCTATTAGGGACATCAGTTCTGTTTCCTTATGTCTCTTATATTAGCTCTTTAGCTCTATATATTACTGTTTTATAATTTAAAATTTAAAAATAACTTCTTAAATTTTAAAGTTTTCCATAAATCTTTTCTATAAATTTATTAAAGTAATGTTTATAAAAATAGAGTTTTTATGTCTTCTTCCTTTATATAAAAAAGTTAAAAAAAATCTTCAATTAAATCATTGATAGAAAATACAGAGAAGTTGCCTTTTCTACTTTCCATTTAAGCATATTTGCCTTCTGCAGAAGTTTCATTCCAGCAACAAATTACGATGCCCACATACTTTTTCCGTTTGTTTTTATTCTTTCATTGTTAAAAAAAATATAAACAAACTTTGTGAGAGTATTCCTAAAATTATGAAGTATAATAAATTAATTCTGTTACAGCACATGCAAAAATATAATTGTATTTTAAATACTATAATTTTAAAAATATATTTGAATTTTAACTCTTCTAAAAGACTGCAGAAAAGGTTGAAAATGATATATGTTCATGAATGATGAATATTAAATGTGCTAAAAATAAAGGTGTATATATATATTGATAGAGAGAGAAAGAGATTATTTTTTTATTAAGTCTCACTTCTTTTTTCTTTACGAATTAATTAAAACTACAATTTTGGTTTTATAAGGCAATGAATGAGAAATTTAATATTTCAAGACCTGGCACCACAGATGTAATTAACAAAAATTGTTTAAGGATTTA
Organism: Latrodectus elegans; assembly: GCA_030067965.1. Lineage (NCBI taxonomy): Eukaryota > Metazoa > Arthropoda > Arachnida > Araneae > Theridiidae > Latrodectus > Latrodectus elegans. The sequence continues at coordinate 111,129,295 of CM057814.1, read as the reverse complement.
CACTTATAAGACAAACAAATAATTCATAAAATTGATAAATTATTCATTTTTATTACACATTAAATATGTATTGAAATCTGTGTGTTTTACAGCATTTTTAAATGTAAATAAATAAGAGCATAAAAATACCATAACATTATATAAATCTTTAAAAAAAAAACAAAAATTTTGGCTGAATTATAAATTCTACTTTTATTATGAAAGTCACGGAAAACCAATTACATAAAATTATAAATTATTATTAGTGTTTCTTTAATTATGTCTGTTTGTCTTAGTTGTTATGTAATTATTTAATTGAGCGTACAACAATATATGAGTGTAATTATTTAATTGATTAATTAATTGAGTACAACAAACTTTATAAGTATTTGAAAATATAGAACAGAATCAATTTTTATATGCTTAGTTTTTATAATTAAATTTATAAACGCGATTTTGGATAGAAAATTCTTTATTTTTCAAATGTTACATTTCACACTAAATTAAAATCTTTGTCGTGTTATGAGCTTTTATGTTTTTATTCCAGTTCAATCTGCAATTTAACATTTTCGATCACTTATGGTTTTTTGTGCAATTCCAAAATTTAATTACTGTTTGATAGGATATTTAGAGATTTATTAAAATATAACTAAAATATCTGTAATATTTTGTATTATTTATATCGTGTGTAAGCCATTTTGGGTTTATGTATTTATTCACATTAAGATAATCAATATGTGCACAGGTTGAATTTTACTCTCATATGATTCTCTTGACCATTGATATAACGTTAAGCATTTTAAAATACTTATAAAAGTGTTAAATGTAAACATGTTGGGTGTCATAACAGGAATAAAAATCATGCTGGATTCATTATTAGAAATAAACGTTTCATCAGTTAATGGTTCTAAAATAAATTAAAAGATTTTTAAGACTCTTCATACTTTGTTGGCATGAAAGAGTTCGAAGATATGTTAAATAATGTATGAAAATTTCCATTATAGAGTTTTTGAAATAATTTATACAAAATATTTTCAGTAATAACACGGGAAGCATTGAACTATCATAGGCTGTAACTGATCTATTAAGATCTGACAAAGATATGGAGTATAATGGGACCCTAAAATTCTGTTTCTTTTACTGTAATTTGAATTTCTTCCTTAATAATCGGTACCACCAAAATGAACAAAAATTATTTTAAAGAAATTTCTGTATTGAAAAAGAGGTATCAGAGACAATGGAATATAAGACGGATTACTGATTACTGAATTGAATATTTAAATGAGTTACTTTACATATTGAAGAAAATCAACATTTTCACACTTTAAATATGTCGAATCGTACCATATCAGCATGCAAATATTTCATACACAAGGAGCAAGTGTCGCAAAAAAGTCATGAATTATAGTGAAAATCTGCATCTTGGAATTCACTATTGATTTGGATCAAAAAATTACTTTTTTACTAATGTATTATAATTTCATTCCTTAAATACATATTTAAATATATATCAGTATGTGAACAATATTATATTAATACATACTACATAAAGTAATGATGGTAAATTTGAATGAAGGTTTTGTCATATTTTCTGACATTAAATCAAAATCACCGCTTCATAAGATTTCACATATTCCAATTTTCAAATTTTTCAAGTATTAAAATCTTAATGATACTAAATTTATATATAAATTGTAAATTATTTCATTTAATAAAAAAACCCACTTAACTCTGGGTATTTTTCGCTAGGCAGATTATCTAAACGTGATATGTAATTCGCATGACAGGGGCCCTCAGTCAGGAAAACAGATTTGGGCAGTGAAGGCATTTGCCTCCATATAGGCTGCCATGTCATTGAGTTTAGTTTTTTAAATAAAACTTGTTTAACATTATGTTGAAAAATATTCACTTATATATTAAACTTGGAGATTATCAACAGAATTTTAATACTAAAGGAATGAAACTCTAGAAATAGATAAAAAAAATCATCTAAATGAATTTTGACTCATTGTTTGAATATTGAACCAACATAATATTTTTTATAATATTCGGATATATATCATTTAAGTAGAAAATAAAATGCTAATTAATATTTCATATGTATATATATGTGTGTGTGTGTGTAGTGATATATAATGAGCTTATTCACTCTGAATAATAACTTATATTAGTTGTTTAAAACAAAGATGAAATGTAAATACAAAATTATAAATTGCAACATTTGTTTAACACTAAGTATAGTCTCACAAGAATAAGTGTTTTGATGGATAGTAAGAAAATTTCATATAATATTTGATTGCTTTTCTTTGCTTCATTATTCACGTTTTCTGAAAATATAGATAGAAAAAAAAACAAAATTTAAAAGATTTATTAAAATTACAATTTTTTATTTTCAGTTGTTGCATTACTGAAAATAATTGAAGATGTGACTTCGAATAAAGACTATTTCCTGGTATTTTAGAGTAGAGACCGTTTTGAGAAATTGCCTTTCTGTATTTGGATAACAATTAACTGTTTCTTTTCTTATTTGATATTTATAATTTTAAAAACTGTTGTTTCCGAAATTTAACATTTACAGTAATTTTACTGGACTAAACTCTTTCCAACATTTACAATTTCAATATTGTATATTTAAAATTTTGATATATAGTTTAAAATATCCACTTTTATCACATGTATAGTAAAAACTGAAAAAAAGATAGATTTGATTTGAAGAAAGCTCTTTCCTAAAATACATAAATTTGACATTTTCAGTACGAGTATAATCTATTCTCTGGGACCATGTTAAAAAATATGTACAACAAATTTGTAAAAGATTAAGAGATAACCTTTTCAGTTATGACACTTTCTAAATAAAATAAATATCGCAAAAATTCATTTTGAGAAAATAGGAAAAATAGTATTTTGAAATTATATTTTTATTTTTTATAATTTTAACAGTCTAATTCATTTACATAAAGCACCTTCTTTACTTTTTAATAATGAAGTTTTTTTATTTTCAACAAGGAAAACAATTACCATAAAATTATGTTTTACGGTACACGTGTCATATATTCTTTTGTATTCACACTTAAAATTGTCTTATCAAGAAACGTTTCAAAGCGGACGGAAAACAAAAAGTCACGCGCAGTGCAAAAGTGCCAAAAACGACGTGCATTGTGACAGTATCTGGAATCGAAACCAGAACCTTCTGCCTAGATTATTTATACATTAATGCCATAACTTTCGAAATCTGACGGCAATATATTTGCATTAGTACGACAAATATGAATCCATTCAGAAATGAATCACATTTTTCTGAATTCATCGCCTGTTTTTGAATTTAGTGATTTTTTGGCGAATATTGAGATTTTTGAGGCAAATCTTTTTATCAAGTCAGGAAAATCAAGAGTTGAGTATAATTGAGAAAAATCAAGGTAGATAAAAATGAAGGTTCTAGAGATATTCAACAACATTTTTTGGCAACTCTAGATTATAGGTCATTGCTTCTAAATTTAAAAAAAATTATCCATGCACTTAGATTATAATTCTAGTAAGAATAATTCAAATAAATTTTCCTTTTTAAAAAGTCCTAAAATTTTTAAATTTTATTTTTGTCCTTTTTTATTATAAGTCAGGTTTAATTTACTTATTTACAAAAAAATGTATCATAAAAATTTCGTCAGCTTGGCAACATTTTTTAAATGATAAAAAAATCGAAAATACACCTAAAGAAGTATACTCTTATGTACTTTTTACTTTTCTTTCCCCCTAGATTTACATGTATTTTAAAAAAAGAATAACAAATAGAAATTAAATAACAACAAAAAATAACAAAATAAAACAAAGATAATAGAAAAAGAAATTTAAGCGAAAATATCGCAATCACGAGTAACAAATAAGAATCTAGAATGGAATGTTTGTTTTTCAATGTTTTTCTAAAATAAAAATAGGCAAAAAACTTGTGAGAAACTTTTCAGTATCTCAATTATTAATTTGAGGTACAAATAACTCATTTTTATTAATTGAAAATGAATTAAAACCAAAATTAGAAACAGAAATCTTTATTTATACACTACTTTCGGTTTTCAAAACTGAACTTCCGGTTTCTTTAAAATAAAATAACTTTGATGCAAGTTAAGATATAGACTAAATTTCAGCAGCTAATATTATGAAAATGTTTATTTTTAAATAATCGGCAAAAAAAAATCATGATATTTTGGTAAAAAAAAATCAACGTCTTCTTTTTTCTTATCCCCTAATCTGAATCAGACCAATTCCATGATATCCTTCGACTTCAAAGAATCGAGGACAGCTCCAGGGCTGTGTAAAAGTTCACGCTTTGAAAAGCAAATGCAGTTCAGTAGGTGTTCAAGACTGAGTTCGTTAGTATTGCACGAAGTGCAAGTGAGAAAGACTTGTTTACCCTGGTAGAACCGTAGAGTCCGAAGATGGCCGGATCTAAGTCTGGACAAGGCAGTCTGATCACGTCTTTCACCATCGAATCTAAAAGATCCCCCAGGATCAAAGTCACAGTACCAAAGATGATACGGCTGGAAAAAAATCAACGTAGAAAAGAAATTTGGATACCTTAACCCAAATTGACCAGCTAGAAAAGAGAATACTGATCCAGTATTGAAGTTAACTGAATGTGTTCTAAAATAATATTGGATTCTGAAAAATTTTGATTCATTAATTATTTTTCGAATTTTTTATACAGATTCAAAATTTATAAATGGACTCAAAAAATGTAATTATAAATAATCATTCTTTTTAAATAAAATTCAATTGCAAGGAAAATTTAAATATTTTTGACTTATAAAATATGACATATTTAATGTTAAAAGGAGACTTTCATTACCTATGTTTTATAAATTGTGCATGTAAATGTTTACCATTTCTATTTAAAATTAATGGTAAGTTAAAACAATTTTTTCTCTTAAAAGCATGATATAATTTAACTTCATATGGAATGTATTTAATAATCTTTATGATCAAAATAATTTACTCCATAAGAAAATTTAGAGTTCAATATATATATACTTATCAGATTGAGATATCCAATTCGAAAGATTTCGCTGACTCACATTTTATATTAAATATGTAGCAGATCGTATTATCGTCCTATATATAGTATGATACAAATATATGTAGTCATATTCTGCTCTTTTATCGATAGGTGTAATATTGTTAAACAAATATGATGCTATAAAATACTGGAAATAAGGATATTTGTAATATAAGGTAAACGAGAAAGCTCTCTTTTTGTTTTTGCATTGTCATTAAATAAAGTGAGAATAAGAAAAAAAAATAGGTGTATAATGTGGTTAAGACATAAGTCATTCGAGTGTAGGAGTCAGTCTTTATGAAAGCAGGTCCACCGTGTTTATTCATCAATCGTAACTTATACAGTAGCTGTAAAAGAATAGAATGAACGTGGTCTAATTTCTATTTCAACGATTTAATAAAACTCAAATGATATGCAACAGCTTTAGATAAACACTAACTGAAAATTAATAGAATTCGAATCATATTGACATCAGGAACGATTAATTCCTATCGAGAGAACCAAAATACATGTTTACACATTCGGTACAAATCATAAAACTAACTGTCTCTTCTTTACAGGTGGCGTTTTCAGTGCTGCGATGGGATAATTTCACGGCAGCAAACAAAAATCGATGTCTCGAAGAGGATCTTGTTCTGCGTTTTTGTCTTACGCTTTACGACTTCAAAGTGGGCTTATCAATTGCTGCAAAAAGTTGCCTAATATGTCAAGCGTTTGGGGATGGTGCTGTGGGTGAACGTACGGCTAGGCATTGGTTTCTCAAAATTCAGGTCGGGAGATATGTTCCTCTGTGATGAAGTTGGTGTCTGGTAGAGTAGTCGTCATGTGGTTCAATATCAGCTGCTGCAACGACCAAAATGGTCACTGAAGACTTGTACTCAGCAAGGATCGTGTACAAAAGACATTGAAACAGAAGAAACCAGAACTAGTTAATCTCAAGGTTGTGCTGTTCTTGGTCGATAACGCGAGGTCGCATTTCGTGCGAGTGGCCAGAAATACTATAAGCGACCTGGTTGGGAGACTTTTTGCCATCCTCCTTTCTCACCTGACCTTGCATCATCAGATGACCACCTTTTCTATTCCCTGGACTATCATCTTTGTGGAAAATCCTGCACTAATCTAGCAGGCTTGCGTCAAGCACTCACAGACTTCTTTGCATTCAAAACCCCCAAGTTTTACTGCAAAGGATTCGTACAACTGGGGACAATTAGTAAAATGCCGATGGTGATTACTTCAAGGACTAACAATAAGCTACCCTTCCTGAAGATCTTAACATAAGTCTGTTCTTTAACATAAGTCTCAAATGAATTATTCGAAAAATAACACATAATTTATAATTTTAATACGATTTTTAAAATTTAATGAAAGGTAAGCATTAAAAAATTTCTTCATTTAAGCCACTTCAAAGAAAATACGTATTTAAAAAGGAATTTCGAATTGATTTAATAATAATTTTTTAATAAAAAATAATTTTCAATTTATTTCTGGCGTATAAGCGTGTTTCAATTGACCCTACATGTCTGAAACTCTTCGTTCTAGTGATTTGAATCTCTAGTTTATAACTAATTCTTGATTTAAATTACTTATTTTATTCATATTTCTTATTTGCGTAATATTCTTTATTCACTCGTCAAAAAAGAATCTTTCTATTCAGTTTCAGTAGGTTCACATTTTCATCATTTAAATCTATGATAAAACAACACAAAAAAATTAAAAGGAAATTGCTTAGTTTTAAAATTTAGAAACAAATTGATTAGAAACTTGAATTAAATGTGATTTTATATATAGCTGTTTTAGATTTTAAGATTAATATTTTTAATTCAATTGACATTGTATCTAAATTAAAATTCTAATTATTTTATTTCAACTTAATGAATTTTCTTTTTCAGTTTCTTTATAATATCAATTCCTGAAGCAGTTTCTGAACCAAATGAATCAAAATTTTAGCATGTTCTTGTAAAAGAAGGGTTGAGAAAATAACTGCTCATTCTTTTACCAAACTTTTTAAGAAAATAGCATTCAATTTTAATGTAATATCCATTTATGATTTTTTTTGTAAAAAACGAAATAAGTATTATTATAACTAGAATACGCCTACATATAGATATAAGTAACTGTAAGCAATATTTTCAATTCACTATTCCAAAATTCGATTAATAATTTTGACATCATATAACTTTTTATAGGTGTTTACAATAATGAGTTCCTTTTTGAAAATACTCCTTAGGCTATTTCGTAATAAGTTTTCTCAAGATGAAAAATGATGTCTGTCAAAAGTACTCTTTAGAATGCATTTAAAATGTAAACAACAGTTTCATTCTACCAAACATTGCTCATGGCTACACTTTTATGCTTAGAAAGATGAATAAATTTATCATATACAACGCGAATATTTCTTATGCACCCCAATGTAAAAGCATTTTCCATCATCTTCTTTGAACACCTTTACGCTCTTTCGGTAATTTCAAAGATAGGGTGTACTTAATTTTCCCTTTTAAAATAAAATGTCATTCTATATATTCCGTTATTCGAGATAAAATGGAAGTCGTTAAATATATTTCATGCTTGTTCACGAGTTTTGAAAGTTCATAGACTCAAAAGCGCTGTCTGTTCGTGTATATATCTCATTTTGAATAAGGTTTCTCCTAGTATCCCCAATGTAAAATTCGAGTCATGCCATTTGGATTATACAACTCATTAGATTATACACTCACTAGAATATCAAGAGAATAAGGATTTATTCGAGATTTTGGCTTACCTAAGATAGTTTGTTAAATTTCGTTTACGATAATATCTTGGGTAAAATATGGATAATCTAAGTTTGAATTTATAGACCGTGCATCGAACTCTCATTTCGCTCGTATTTCTAAAGACCTCATAAATTTATAAATGTAATTTCATAAAGCAACATGGAATGTAAAAGTCAGCTTATTTCATTAAATAGAACACGTATTCTTTAGAGTATATAGAATAAATGTTCGAAAACAAAAGAGCATATAGTATATACTATTTTTTTCCACAGAATATTTTATTAAATTGTTATATTAGTTTAAATTTTTTAAAAGTAAAGTTCCCCAAAAGTTGGAAATAGGTGTTAATTAATGAAGGGATTCATTTTTATAATCATAAAAATAATTAAAAATTTCTAAATGTAAAATTATATATATCGAAAGTAACTCTTACATATTCCAATGCTTCTATTATTTTTATGCTTTTATTAATAAATATTTTTAAAACAAAATAATAAAAATCTTATTCATAAATAATAAAAATCTTAATAATAAAAATTCATAAATAATAAAAATCTTAAAAATAATAAAAATCTTATTATATGGTGAAAATTAAATTAATAAATCCCATAGATATATGTTTTAAAATTTATTTTAATCAAAATGAATAATTAGTGATTTAAGGAAAAAGAACTTACTGTTAATACTCTATAACAGAAATTTAATGAATAATCCAATTAAGTACTTTTAATCAGCCAAATTTATAAGCTACTTAGAGCTCAGTTAATTTTAATGCACTTTTTAACTAAAATTATAATTATAAGTTTTTATGTATACATTTTTACATTATAGGTTTTTTTATAATTATAAAATATCAAATTAATAAAATAAATCTTTGAAAAATATCATTTTTTACATTTCTACACTTTTGAATAAGTAAATATATGACAATTTTAAATTGAAGAAAACTAAATACAAGTTTAACATTTTGGATAAAAAGCATATAGCGCTATTTTCTGGATGTGTTAAAGGTTTTACCCGAGTTATATAAAATATTTTTTTTTATTTAATGTGGTAGGTACTGATTTTTAAGAGCCTCTAATTTGCAAAAAAATCCAATTTTTACGGATATGTGGATTGGTTCTTAACATGATCCCTTAGCACAGTTATAATTTTAATTCACTTTTAAGAGCTAAAATTTTGAAAAAACCTCTTTTCTACAAATTAATTTTCATATTCCTCTCGTATGCACTTACTTTTTAACATACAGGTTTTTTTTTTTTTTTTTTTTTTTTTTTAAACATTTTTTAAATTACATTACATTATTTTCGCTTGTCCTTAAGAAACATGTTGTTTTATTAGGATCGTAAGCGTATGTATAATGGAAAAGTAATATTACTTTTATTGTGTATTATTATATATTATTGTACATTACAATTGTATTGTATATTATTTTATTGCACATTATTACACTTATTTCTATATTTTGCCGATTCCTATGAGTCCGTACAAACAAGTGTTTCCTGTATTTCATTTACTACTCTCTTAGAGACGCCAATAAAATTTTACTTTAAAACATTTTCTTATATTTATGAAAAAAATTAAGATGAAATTTGAGTGTCATAAAAGATACTAAACTTACAGCAAATTTCTGAAGTTAGAAATCTTTATACCTCGAAAATATCTGTAATATCTCTAGAATATCTTCAAAAGTTATTTAAAATAATTTTTTATAAATGTGACACACAACAATAAAATGTCATTAAATAACAATAATAATCGCAATGATCTTGCATTCGAAATCTTATTTGCATAAAAATGAACATATATATGTGCAGAAATTTATATGAGACACAAAATGTATTTTGATTATTGACACACGATTCTGTTCAAATTCAGACAATTTCAGGAAAATTCAGGAATTTTGACAAAATTCAGGAATTTTGCAATGTTTCTGTATAAAATAATATAATTAATTTTTCAAATTACACTAAAACTTAAATCTTTATAAAAAGTGATAACATTTTTCTTTTTTTGAAATTTTTTCAAGTATTACTCTATTTAACTTAATATGATATTTGTTTCAATAAATAATTAGGTTTTAATTAATTTATGAGTAATTGCTATGATTAAATTCAATCATTGCAAAGTTATTCATGACGTCAATAACCAGTTATTTAGGAATTATAAATATGAAAAATTGAACTAAGCAAATAATTATTCATGTCACTCGCTAATTAGAATATTAATAATTGTTCTGAAAAAGTAATTTTTTATACGCTGCATAGAATAAAATAAAACATTTTTTTGAAATCTCATGATAATTATAAACTTTTAAATTTTATTCTACTATAATTAAAATTTAAAAATACAAATTATACTATTTAAAATATGACTCATTAAAATCTGTATTCTTTCTTAATTAGAAAATAATTTCATTTATTTTTCATGAAAAATAAGCGTAAAACCTTATGAGAAACTAATATAATATACTAATATATAAAATTTAGAAAATAAAGGAAAATATTTATTTTCTAAATTTTACTATGATAAATAGTATTTAGTGACTTTTTTTTTTATCGAAATAGAGTTTAATTACTCAATGCATTTTTTTAAAAATATATATATATATTTAATCAAACAATATTTACCAATTAAATCATTTGCCATTTTCTTAAATAAAATTTAAACATTTAATTGTAGACATTTTCAATAAACAAATATAATTTATTTAAAATATAACTTGGTACCAAATGTGTAAATTTTATCTGTTACATTAGTTAAAACTAAAAATAATTTAATACAATTTTTCTGCGATTTTCTTTCATAAAATCTCTTGGAAATTTGAAACGAAAACTTTAAAAAAAATCAGTTGTTAAAAACATTAAAATTCATTTATTATACATCTACCTAATAATACTTAATCGAACAAAAGTTACAATATTTTGTAATTTTAAATAATAAGAAAATTAATTTAAATAAAGAAAGTAAATTTATTCATATCAATAAGCATTATTTTAAATATTTTCTACAATATTGCTTATTTAAATTTTTGCACTAGAAAACTAATACAGATTATAAAATGATAATTGTTAGAGAAAATATATTTTAAAGAAAAAACTAAATTTTACATAATTTTAAAATATCGTATATTTTAGTTAATTTAAAGATACTGATATTTTTATAAATCAGTACGTAGAGCAACTATTTGGGGCAAAAATAACAAGACCTTTGAGTTGATTAGATATTAAATGGAATGAAGAAATAGTAGTAGTTAATTCGTAGTCAATTCTATTACAGTTTATTAATCTTCACGATTAGAGAGTAATGACTTGGTACTCGCACGTTTGGCAACCACTAGCTGCTCGTAAATTGAGATTCCTGTAAGAAACCAGGTGAACATGATTGCTTAAAAAAATGTCAATCATATTCTGTACCAAAGGAAGTAAAGAATTATATTTGTGTGCATTGTTCCATTGATATATAGCATTAGGAAAGCTATAAAGAAAAAACAGAATGGCATATCTTGATATGAAGGAAACGTAACGGCTGCTGTTCAAAACATCTGCAAAGTCAATAAGAGATAATTGATATGTGTATCCAAAAATATTATGTACTATAGCTCTAAGAAATATTGTTATGTTGATAATGAAATCTTGCTGGCAATCAACACGATATCTTTAATTTCAAATTTGCCATCTTGATACTCCAAGCAGGATAGATTTTTTTAATACATCATTTCTACACCCTAATTTGCTTTTTGTTCCACACTATTAAAGGTGCATTTTGGTAGATGTAATGTTAAGAATTCAAAATCTATGGTCGTTATGTTCGCAATCTATATTTTGGCAATCATACTGAATCTGATCACACTTATTTTGCTACAATAGCTCTTTATAACGACCCCTTATTATTAAGACCTTTAGATGATAATGATAAAATTGATAACTTTATTTTTATGTACTGTACACTATTTTGTTTTCAATATAACGATTTTTCATCTTTAGTTTAATTTCAATACAACGCACAAATTCAGCAAATATTCCTCCTGGTATTTTTCCAAAAAGAATTTGTTTCGAAATATAAAACTGAAAATAATTTTTTTTTTGATAAGACGCAATGTCTTCAATCTTTCCTTCAATTTTCATAGATGGAGTGAGGTGGTATTACCTAGCCAACAAAACCATTAGATTAAATGAGAGTAAGTCTTGATATACGTCCAGAAGTCAGAGCCGAAATTCTACTTCCAGTGATGAAAGAACTCGTAGAAATGTTATATTCTTTCGTCTCGAAAATTTAAAATTTCATAATTATAGGATCAGAATTATTGTTTCACAAGTTCGAGTGACTTCTTGAAGGAAGGGATAATCTGTCTCCAGTTTCTTGGCTTCTGATGAAAAAAGGGAAAAGTGAACATTTCGATTCCTTTCTTTTCTGGGCAAGTAAGGAACGGTATTTTCATTATATGAACTTAGCAATTAAAACACAAGAATTGCATCTTCGCCACTGAATAAGATCTCAAATTCAAACAAACAAAATGCTATATAGCTAGAAACAAAAAATAAAATCTTAAAAGAGGTAAATAAAAAAATTAATGATAAAGTAAGATTGCAAGGTTGCTTAAAATGGCAAAGACACATTATATGCCATAAGTAATTCTTGGATTTGTTTTTGAAAAAAAAGAAAAAAGTGGATGTTAAACCTTTTGAAAAGAACTGGATGCAGTATAATTTAAGTAATTAGAATTTTTTTTCAAAAATGTCTATTTTTCAAACTTAATGAGTATATATATATAAGTAGGTTTATATTTTCTCTTAATTATATCCAATATAGTGATCACTTGTATTAACACTTTTTGTCTGGATCGCAGAAAGTGTTATATCGCGAGCTTCAACTGAATTATTTGTCTACACATTATTACTTATCTACTTTATATTCTACTCTATTGAAATTCATTTCACATCAATCAATTTAAATAACTTTATTATAATAGAATAAAATACTAGAAATAGTACTAGATGGAAAGCATTTTTCTTTCTTACAAGTAATATAATAATAACTTTTTAACCCCCAAAATAATCTAGTTATGCAATTTCTATATGAAGAGAACCTGTTATAAAATATCTTCTTTTATGCACATTCTACCTGTTGTTGCCCTCACTTGCTTTTCAAGAATATATTGGAAAGGGAAAGTTGATTTTTTACATAATTATTACACATTTTTTTGATCATGTAAATTTCACGAGTAACAATTTGAAGAAAAACATTTAATAGACATTTTTGTATGTAATAACATCAACACAATTTTATATCACTTGAACTTTTAGGCTCTTTATAATTGTTGCATACTGAAAGTACCAATTTAAGTAATTCTTCTATATCTCAATTTGATATATATTCGCAATAAATACTATATATTTATCTTTATAATTCTTTAATATATTTGAATATATTACACATTATATATTAAAAACATCATTCATCTTCTAATCTGCTGTTAAAGCACAGGATTGCAAGATATAATACAAAATTTATCTTTTATATACTTTAATTTCTGCTAGAACAACTATAATATTTTCTTTTTCTTCTGTACCAAAAAAAAACAAAAAGTACCGCTCTTGATATTTAAAATACTTACCTATTTTAGTTAAGAGAGTACATGGGACATTAATTATATCAATAACAATATTTTTGCAAACAATATTTATTTTAGCAACGAGTATTGACTTTCGGTAAATTATTATAATTGTTATAAATTTATACACATTATTTTGATTTATTTTAAAATATCTCTGACAGATTTTATATCAGATTTTGTGGTAAATATTGTACCATTTAGGCATATTCTAATTTAAAAACAGCATCTCCAATGAGTGGGTGACATTTTATTTAGTTTCTTGACGAGAAAAAGATATTTTTGGAAAACATCTCCAAAGTTCTGGGTAACATCTCCAATACTAATTGAGAAAGCTTTTGTCCAGGACTCTCTATAGCTAAGAACGCCAGAACACTGTCTTGTGGCGTCATCAGGCGGTGGCTGAAATCAACTGCGTTCGTTCACAAATAAAATAATCTGAAGGAAGTAGTTTTATGTTGATTAAAAGAGAGAGTCCCTAGCAATTAATTGTCTTCTTTTAAATTGATTCTGATATTATTTCCACAAAGAATATTAAAAAATTAATTGCAGCTCTATGAAAACACTTATTCAAATAAAACTTATAACCAAACTTGCGAAACATAATCCAAATTTAATAATATGAAAAAAGGAAAACATTTATTAGTGTTCGAGAAATATAATATAAATCATAATATCATTTTATTTTATTTTTTATTTATATATATTTAGTTTTTGGTTTTTTTGAATATTACAAATCCCTTTATTCAATAATCATTTGATTAATATATTCTACATATTATTTTATTAATGATTTATATCTAAATTAATTTGATAGAATTAGATCTGTAAATATATAATGATATAATATTTGTATAATTTGATAAATGACTTATTACTTAAAAATCTAAATACATTAAAATGCACGAAACAACAAATTTATATCATTTAAATTAAATAGTTTTAAGAAATTTTGATGCAGAGATAAGCAAATATGATAATACCAAAATATTTTTAATACACAATACAAAATAATATATTTAGATCAACTTCATTTAATTTTATTTATTTTTATTTTATTTTGAATTTTTTTTCTCAAATAAGGACTTAAAATAATAATATTATAGATACTACGTACTGTTCAATATTTATTAACATTTGAAATATAATAAAATAAAAGAAGTAAAATTATTTAAAATTTTATAAAACTTAAAAACGACAAAAATAATTAAATTATTATTTAGTACATATTGCCCTATCTTCTGAAATTAGTAAATTTCTAATATTCAACAATATTCTTAAAAGTTAAAATGTTTTCTAATATTAACCCATAAAATTTCCATGATTTTATAAACTATACTTAGTTAATAGTATTAATATATTTATAAATTATTGAATTAAAGTGTCATTTTATATAAATTGCACTTGTCGAACTTGAGAACATTTGTATGTAAATATACCAGTAGATGGCGAAACTGCATTATCATTTCTTTAGATGCGTAATGTAGATTGGAATAGATTTATGCTGAAGTGAACCATATATTGCTTAATTTACAATTTAATTTCAAGCAAATATTCAAATAGTAAATAACAACAATTTAAGCAACCTAATTATATTCCTTAATATGTTAATATTATTATAAATTGGAATTTGAAAAATAAATACAACTGTAAAGAATTGTGAAAAAATTATTATAACTCTAATATAATTTAATCTTTCCAAACTAATGTAATTCACTAGAATCGGGTATTAATTCGGAGAAAAATTTTAGTGTATTTAATTTTAGACATTACAAAATAAAATTTTCTTTTTTTATTAATTTTCACAATAAATATTGTATTTAAGTAAAAATTTATTAAAATGACGAAACTTTTATAAATATATATATTTAGATATAAATTAGATTGGAATAGTATATAAAAAGGAATTCATTTTGATTACAAAATGAATTATCTTCTTTCAAGAAGGGTAAAGATACCTTTAGTTCAGGTTGTACATATTATAATAATTTTCTTATTCAAAAATACTGATTATTAACAGAGTAAAAAAAATAAATTTCTGCGACTCGTTTGATTTATAAAAATTATAAGTGCAACAATAATTCCAATCAATAGATATAAAATATAATTCTTTTGAAAAATACACAAGTTCACATAAGCTTTATTTACTTTAAGTGCATTGGTTTTCAAAAGTTAAGCTATAACTTATTATTCGGTTAACTGAATTCAAGGAACGCAAAAGGAAAAAAATCAGTGCATTATATTTGCCATACACGTAAGAAACTAAGTTAGTTACTAAGTTATAAATAATACCACGAATTAATATTTAACTAAAATATATTAAATGTAATTTAAAATTATTTACAATTATTCCAAAAATGGATTTTAATGATTTAACAAAGCTTTGACTTTAGCTTGCAGAATTGTACCTCGGGAAAACTATCGAATTAAAGGAAGTAAAGGTAAGAGAGAGATAGATCTCTAGTTTCACTTTGCAAAGCCCATAGGAAAGAAATACAACTGCGAAAGAAAAAAATTAGTAAATTACAAATTTTTGTTAAAAATGGCAAAGTAAATATCCGCAAAAATCAGTGGGCATAAAATTTTAATAGTGATTTATTTGCAATATTAAACGAACTTGAGAATCATTGAACAAGGAATTTTATATAAAAAATTTGTAATTTTTATATAAGAAATATAATATACCACATGATATTTATAAATGTTACAGTCTTGACATTCAAAATTTCATATTATTTGAAAAAAATAATAAAATGATAGACACTGTTACTTAATATAAAACTTGGAAACAGAAACCTCTATACAGCTAAATTGATATTAAATGAAAATATTTTTAATGGCCAGCTACCGGGATTTTCCCCTACATCATAACAAGAAAAGGAAATGCCAACCTTTAATACAGCCGGACATCCAGTAGGCGTGCCATCGTGCCGCCGAAAGCGGATCCACGTAATTGAGAAACAGGGATCAAACAGAAAACCAAATGTTTGGCCTGCCACTCACAGAGGAATCATTTCACATGGATTACACTGCGACCACGACATAATTTACATGCCCCTGTCTACATAAATGAACATGATGTACCTTGTATTAGGTCACGATTCGAAATTAGAACCTTTCGATAACAGGAATGACGCCCTATTCAACTAGGCGCCCCGACATCAATGAGTTTATTTTCGACATAAATTCAAATTTCAAAACATTTTATTAATGTATGTTATTTAAAATAATATATGAGCTTATTTTAAATTTTTTATTGCTTTTCGTATTATTTCCATAGTAGTTTATGTATGTATGTAGATTATGATGGGAACTTTTAAAGCACTATGCAAAGATGCTTCACTGATGAAATATTTATTATCTATTAGAATATCATTCTTAAAGAAGAATTGGCTAAAAACCATTGATTGTTCTACGAAGACTCTGAGAAGATGGTTCGAAGCAGAAACAGATAAGTCATCCATATAACAGCGATAGAAGAAGTCTGTGGCAGACAGGTATCGATAGATCCAAAGTTTCAAATGTCACGACATCATCAAAATTATCCATTAGAAATACATAGAAATTCAAAATAAGCAAGAAAACTAATTTTCAGATTTGAAGACAATACAAATATCCAAGAGAATAGCAACACTCCCCTTCCTAATCTTTACGGAAGTTGATTTTTCAGACCTTTAAGCAAAGTACAGTCCAGAAAAATATTACCTATAGTTCAGTTTCAAATGCATTGACAGCGATTCATATGCGACAGCTTAGAGAATTATTTAGCATTCTAGCCTTAGTTAGCCAAATATCTTCTAATCAAGATTTCGTTAAAAGTCTAGACTTTTTCTGAATAAAGATGAAATGAGAGAAAAGTTGAGTCATTCCATATTTTGACTAGTGGTTGCTGCTTTGGCCAATGATATAACAATTTCCTTTCCAGCTGTCCCTTAATTTCTGGAGCCCGAATTAATTGAAGTGACAGATACTTTCAAATAGACTACCATTTCTTTGTGATCGAAATAGCTGAATAATAATATCATGTTCTGGAATAAAAACAAAAGAAGTAAGACGCAGGAATAAAAATGTAAAAATGGCATATTTTTTCACGTGCAACATTTCAGATTTAAACACTGTAATAAGTAGTGCTATGCTGACAGCAGTAAAAATAGAGTGTTGAGAATTAATCTTTCAGGCTGTTATGAAAATATTCGTAAAATTAATTAAAACAGTACTCGTATTAAATATCTGTCTTGAAACATCGATGAAAATTTAACCCATCTTCCAGCAAACATAACTCACAATCCTGTTGAAACAACCTGGAAATTATATTTTTTTGCATTGATTTTGTCTAGAAGGGGAATTTATCTAAATATTTAGTAATTTAGAAAACCAGTATGGAGGGTGTTCTTTTAATAAGTCCTGTGGTAATTAGTAGATCAGTATGATATCTAACTTCAAGGAGTAGGTGATCTGTGGTGGGTGCTAAATATGTGATAACTATGAGTCAGAATGTAAATTATAAAGGAATTCGCGATTTGAAGGAAGTGAGTTGTAAATGAATCCTATTTGTTCTCAGCAATACTTAATAAAACATGTGGCTCTTCCACATCTGCTTTCTTATCATAAAAGTGATTGCAGAAAACGAAAAATGCAATTTCAAAACTCGAATATTCTTACTCTAAGAACTAAGATGATGTTGAGGTACAAATCGAAATTAGGTTGTTGTCATTCGATGGAAAATCTAAACATAGAATATTTTTTGGATACAAAGTTAATTTCCATTCCTGATATCCTTCTTGTAATATGCTAAATACAGATGTTAACTTAATCTGAAATCTTTTCAGATTAAAGGATTCATACATGTAAAAAATACTATCTGCATACATTAAAGTCTTTGATGCGGTCGAGAGGAGTATCATGTAGATTTGCCATAAACAGGGAGAAAAGGATAAATGATTGTACACTCCTTTGTTGAACTCCGTATAAGAATAGCTCAGGAACACATTGCATTCTTCCACTTCCCACTGAAATAATGGGTTTAGATTAACCTTGTATCAACTGAAGTGAACAGCTTTTCCTTTAATATTTACTTCATGAAAAAGACTGTCTAACAAAATAGAATCATCGACCGAAAAATACCTACATCCAAGAAAAGAATGGATTTTTTTTTTTCGAAAATATGGCTAAGAATGCGCGATGAAGAATTGTGAAAGATATTTTGGTGATTCATCACATCTTTTCTAAGAAACAAGTTACCCCCTTCACAAAATTCTTGAATTTCCGGAGTAAAACTTAAAATTGGGATATGAAGCTTAAAACTTAATCCATCAATTTACTGAGCCAATAATAATAAATTCATAAAATGTACCCAAGCAATCACCACACTTTGTAGGTGCAGTTTATACATTTTCTCAGTGAGATCTGAGCCAACTACAGAATGCTTACTCTTTTAATTTCATTCTAAGAGGACCAGCTATTTCAGTACTCCTAAATTTCTTATTTCCTATATAGCTTATGTTGTTAGTAACAAATGTTATTGTAAAAATTGTATTCTGGTAAAAGTAAAATGTATCAGTTAATATACACCATAATACACTATCCCAACCTCTCTGCGATGCTAACTGAAGATGATTAGGAGGAAAATAAGATATGTGAAGAAGATATATACAACTATTCTCTTCAAAAGTATTGTTTATATTTGTACACAAAACTTGTCTGGAATATGGGATGGTAAAATGTCATAATATTTGTAATTTTTCCTGATTTTAAAATTAGAATCACAGGGGAAGATTTCAAAATTTTTGATGCAATTAATGCCAACCATGAATTTAAAGAGAGTAGAAATAAGAGATTAGTAGAAGGCATACATTTTCAATGTTTTAGCTGAAATCCTTTTCTGTTCTTAAATTTTTTAAAATTCCATTTAATTCAAATGCAGAAAAATATCTTTTATAAAAGTAATCCTTGCGCTGAGATCCAGTAGTATACCCTCCAAAATTTGTTGATGAATGTAAAAGTCCCTAAACATATTATCTTGAAAAGGGAGTCTATCACAAGGGGCCTGTAGTGTAATAAAAATAAAGAGAAGTTAGATATTTTGCTACTATAACTCGAAAATTTATCAATAAGTTGAAGACATTCTTTGATATTTCAGCTGAAATGAATGAATATCTCAATATTTCTGAGAAAGAGAAGCAATTAGTGTAATTTTGAGGCAGTATCTTTATATTGCTTCGAGACATATTTATCAAACATATGCCTTGCAAGACGCCAGAGAAGGTATTTGACCTATAAGATAATTGTCGTAGTGTAAAAAGACATAACGAAATCCTGAGAATACAGGTGTTTATATTTTTATTGTAACCTTAATTTTAAGAGCTTTTTCTTTTTTCCTTACAAACTATGCTGCTGGAAAATAAAGGAAAGGATGTTATAAAAGTTGACACAATGAGACAAGTGTAATAAAAGAATAAGTTTTTTCTTTAGGAATGTATGGGTAGTCTTGAGTGAATTTTACGATCGTTTGTGTTCTATACTATATTTTATATGTAAATTTGACCAGTCGAGATTGAGAAGGAAAGATTTCTGACTTATCTTATAGAAGAATAGGAGGTACAATAGAATTTCAGAGATCCAATGGTGTAAACAGGATGAGCCAAGATGAGAAATAACAATAATTGAAAACTGCATGTAAAAAAAAGAAGTATCAGAAAAAAGGCGTCCATGATTGAGGACTGGATCCTCATTGAGCAGAAGGAGAATACCTGAAAAATTTAAGTTGTAAACGGAGTACAAATGCCCTGTCCAGTCAAAACCCTGTCTCCCTGAATGGAGCCATAAAACGTCCGACAAATAGGTGAGGATAAAAGAGAAGAAATTACGAGAAGACAACAAAACTCAGGTAAGGGATAAAGAAAAAAAATAGATAAAATGAGGAATGAGTGAGAACTCGAGGAACAGCAAACCAAGCAAGATGTTGAAAGATTAGCGAGGAAGTATTGAGAAGAGGAAAGCGAAGAAGATGAATAGAGGACGAGAAGTATATGGAAAAAGAGAACCATCGATAGCGGAGAGCGGGAGAGCCATTGAAGATAGAAGACAATCACAACCAATATTTCTAAAGAGAGTGTTAGTCAGATCTCGATCTGGACAAAATTAGTTATGATATATTATTTTGTAAATGTCACAAAACATCTTAATAAATAGAATTTCATCAAATATTTAATCCAGAATGATTTAATTTGTAAATGTAAACTTCTGTTGTTAAATTGCTAAAATAAATTGTTAAGTTACATTATATTTATTTTGAATGTCTCTGTCATGCATTTAATTACTAAAAACGAATCTGGGTTTTCCTCGGAGTTTTCTGACATTACCGAGTTTCCCAACAACAATAATAACTTCTAGAACACAATTTCTTCGAAAACATTTGAAATCCGTATTCTGAAATCACCGAAACGTATGAAACTCATTAATATATAAATAGTTCAATCATTTAATAGAGTGGAGGTTGGAAATTTCATATTGAATATTAAGAGGAACAAAGAGATCCGACTATAAGATTCTTGCTCTACCCTTCAAATGATCAGAACCTCCTATAGTTACACTAAGAACATAATTATAGTTTTAAATATTAATGATCAGCGCAAAAATAATCTGGATGATAATTCAAGTGATAAATCTCTAGTAACACATAAGTGAAATCAGTGACAAAATTCGTGCTCTACTCTTCTTTATGATAAGGAGCACAATGAATTGCAAGGCAACAATACTATTCCAGAAAATTGTTCATGAAAAAATTGTTGTCATTTGTTAAATTCTGCCATGTGATATTGCATTAAAATCTGAGAGAAGAATATAAGAAGACTGAATCCCTTAAATTATATTATGAAACCAATCTAGTGACGTAGCGAAGAGGGGGGTCAAAGAAAAATATAATGCCCCGGACACAGCTCACAGAAGGACGCCAAATATTTTTCCAGAAAAAATTTTTTAATTTTTTAAATTAAAAGCAAATTTTTCCAGAAAATTTCAATTTTAATTTGATTATAATATTAATTCTATAATGTTTATTCAGTGAATAAATATTACATATTTGATATATTATTCGGAGAAATATATATTGCATTTTATAATTACTTTGTCTTGTCTAAAAACAAAAAATAAAATACTAGGGAAGAATTAGAGAGGCTGTTTATGAAAAATGACGTTGGAAGAGCTGCTGGAATTTGACACATAAACAGAACTCTTATTCTCTCTCTTCTTTTTTTTTTTTTTTTTCATGCTTTCAATTTTTGCTTCTTAATCTCTCTCACTCTCTCTCAATTCGATTATCATTTTTCATTCTTTTAATTCTTTCTTGCACCCGATGTGCTGCGAAACAACGAAAATATCTTGATAGAATTTCTGAAATATTAAATTGGTAAGCTTCATTTTTATGCATATGAGAGGTATGCATTTTATGCAATTGGTACCAAACTATTTGTGTTATATTATTATATGGTAATTTTCGGATCTATTAACTGAGGAAGATTACAGAAAAGTAAACTCATGAAATACACTTTATTTAATTTTGTGAATACACTAAAATTCACAGTGCCCTTTATGAGTCTTAATTGTTATACAGGTTGTCTAAGTCAAGTTTATGTTAATGAAAGAGGTAACAATAATATTTAAGTTTGTGCTCGCTACTCGAAATAAAAAAAAACCATTCAAAGAATATTTTTTCTACTGGATCCCTCTAAATGTGATTAATTATTCAAAAAGTGAAAAAAAATTTGTCGAAGTTTTAGGTTCTGATGTATCATTTAATTTCTCATAAGAGATTAAATCATTTTATTTAACAAACAGTATTTTGTTAATATTTTTAACTTCCATTTATAATGAAAAATATGAAAATTTAATCTTATTTTGACTAAAATAATGTAATAAAAATTATTCGCAAAAAAGAAAATTTCATAGAATTAAAATATCATTAATGAAAACTTGTACGAATTAAAATGTATTAATGGCATCAGAAAAATCAGATGTTACTTAAGTTATCAAGAAACGATATAGCGAGAGAGAAAGATCAGTTTCAGTTGTTATTAAAACTTTTTTATATTATTCATTAGCCCAGAATAAAAATAAAAATAAATTTCGTATTTTTATCTCAGACTTTATTGCAGCCGTTTAGTCTAGCGTTTTACTCGTGAGAAAATTCCTCCTGATACATATTTCCTATTAGGGGTCCCCTTTGTCCAAAATATTGTGTCCGGCACCAGACTGATTTTCAACGAAAGGGGGAAAAATTTTCTCAAATAAGTTACAATATGCCGCGTAGGGAGGGAATTGTGTTCTTGGAAACGAAATGTTGGGGATCGAGAACTAATTACCCACAAATTCTCGGAAAACACATGAACTTTCTTTCCTTTTCATTATTCACATGATTATTATTCCATTTCTTCCCTAACATAGCTTCTTCAGAAACGTAAATTTAAACTTTTGAAAATCAGGAGTTTCGATATTAAAAATATTATTTCTGCAAATTATACATACGATCTACTATGCATTTTTTCGATTTGAATATTTAATGCATTTTTTGCAGTGCTTGCAGAATTTTGAAAATTAAATATCAAGTTGCTTATTATTTAAAACTGCTAATTTAAATTTAATTTAATGCTTAAATGTGTTTATTCAGGGAAATAATTTTTATTTGACTTGTAATATTGTTGGTTTTACATTGACACTTAATATTGAAAAATTCTTTTTTCAAATGATAAAAGTAAATAATCTATAAATATTTTTATTCTTTTTTAATGTTTTTTTTTTCCTTTTTCACATGTTTCCGTTTAAAAAATATATATATTTTAATTAATTAGTTCAATAAAAAACCCTTCAAGAAAATTATAAAAAAATCGGGAATGTATTTCTCCCTATGTATTATGAAATTTTAAAAGTTATATACATACATACATGCATATATATATATATATATATATATATATATATATATATATATAGAACGTCTTTAAATAATGTAAGTTTACTGAAAGAAAAAAAATGCCAAAATGCCGTTGTTTGAACAGTTCATTCAAAATGATTCATAATCGAAATAAATTTTTATTTTAATAAAAATTAGCTCATATTTTAATAAAATATATTTCAATATCTTAAAAAAATAGTTTTTTTAACTATATTAAAATAAAGAAAACTTTCCCTACAAGGACAACCGAAAGAAGAATTTTCTTGAAATAGAATTATGCGATATAAAAGTTAAAATATATTTATCTCAGTACTTATGTGTGCAATTCCTGATAATAATTTGAATCAATGAAAAACTTGGAAAAAAAAACACACTCACACAAACTGTATCAGTTTTCGGAAAAAATTACTTTTAATAATAATATAATGTATTTATATATTGTTCAGATGAAAATTTCTGGTTTCATTAAATACATATAATTAGATAATTTTATTTGAATTCATGTGTGTTTTAAAAAAATTTATTTTAATTTTTGATTTAAGAAATTCGTAAAATGTTTTTGTTGTTTGCATTAGCGAAGTGGTTTCCAACCCCCTCCCCCACAGGCGCGAGACAGTTGCAAGGGGGGCATGCAGCTGTTTTCAAAATATCATTTTCGAATACGAACCAAAAAAGCCGAATAGGTGTCAAAAAAAATGAATCAGCAGTATACATAATCCCAAATCCTCGCCGCGAATTTTTCAGGTACAAATGCTAAAACATCCCATCCATATTCTTCTTGGAACGAAATATCTTGCTTTATCGTTTCGTGCCAAATTTTTATGTTGTAGTAGTATTAGTTATATATTCTTTTTTTGTTTTGTTATTATATTTCTTATAATAAATATATTATATTTTTACATAATATTGTATATTATTTTATAGCCCATTACATAAATTATAATATCAGTTGAGTATTTATGAAATTTGATTTTTATATCAATTAACTGGACGCAACAATTTGTTTTTTAAAGGGAGGCGCCAGTACAAAAATGTTGGAAACCACTGTATTAGCGTTTCATTCCTTATTTTCATTTTGCATTGATAATACTATGACATAATTTAGTTATCTATGCTGAAATCAGATTAAGACTTATTAACAAAGATCTCTTCTAGTTTTGCCATCAGAAAAATAGGCTATATAAATGAAATCATAATCTATCAGCATTACATTTTGTGATTTAAATTTTTCACAATAAAAATAATTTTGGTTTATGTTAATGGTCTGAATGATATAGTTTAAGAAGCTATTTTAAATGCGAAATTTCCCATAAAGTTAAAAGTTATTTTTCACTAAAATTTTTTTGAAAAAAAAAAGAAAGAAAAAATATGTTTCGTTAAATTTGTGGTAAATGAAATGTTTAAAATGATATCGTTGTGAAAAATTAGGTGAAGTGATCCAAAATTAGAGGTGCAAAGACTTACCCAACTAATATTTTCAACAAATAGCTAAAGCTTGTGAAATGAATAATATGGAATTTTTGAAAATCCGTTAAGATAAAATATAGCTTACGTTCAGCATCAAACTTAATAATCAACAACTTAGAGTCTTGCATAAATAAGACAATGCTTAATTTATAGAGAATAAAAATTTCTAATTGTTTCAGCTATTTAATAAATTAGAAAAAATATATTTAAAGTTTTTTAAGGACGTCCTGGAAATGTTTAACCATTAAAATTAATATTCTTAAAATTTTTATGCTAAATAGATAAAGGAATATCCTGGCTTCAAAATTATAAAATCGGAAAAAAATACGCAATATTGCTTGTACAATATAATTCATTGGCAATCATTAGGAACATTTTAAATGAATAAAATAATTCAAAGATAATCAATTATAGCAAATAGAAAATAACTATTATTATATCCTTATTTATGTATGAAGTCAAAAATAATAATATATATTCCAAGGTTTGTTCTAAAAACGAATTTTTTATCTAAAATATTTTACATTTCCACAATTTAACTTCATTGGAAAAGCTATATATATAAGAAATACTTCTTTTTGTGCCAGCTAGGGTGACAGTGACAATATGGGGTGCGCTGGTCCACTTTTTCATACTGAACCATATTTAGTGTGGAGTCCGACTGCTTCATACAGTGTTCCATAAGCACATGGCATAGGGACCCGTTTACAGGGTAGGCAACCATTCACACCTCATTCACACAATAAAGGACAAGACAGGATAGATAGAAAGTACATCCATGCCCGAACCGGGATTTGATCCCAGGACACTCCCTGTCGGCAGTCAGGTGCGCTGACACTAGACATATTGGTCGGCATAAGGAAATATTGAATTCAACTATACCATTTGAATTTTTTTAAGGAAAATGTAGAGATTTTCTTCCTGAGAATTGCATATTTCTGAATAACATTGAAAGATTAGCATTATCGTATTCATTCAATAAATATTAAAATATTATTTAAAGTATAAATAACCCTTTAGAAGTATGCAAGTAATCACGAGTGTTGGAAACACAATCCCTCTGCACCCATGTCTTCTTAACTCTTGAAATTTGCTTTGTTAAAAAAATATTTACTTAAAATTTAATTTTGTTTCA
Organism: Latrodectus elegans; assembly: GCA_030067965.1. Lineage (NCBI taxonomy): Eukaryota > Metazoa > Arthropoda > Arachnida > Araneae > Theridiidae > Latrodectus > Latrodectus elegans. The sequence goes on along the minus strand of CM057814.1, from coordinate 111,103,354 downwards.
AGTTTAAGTCTTAACCTGAGATTTTAATATATTTTCTATTATATTATAGCTAGTACAGCAGTCTGTTATTATTTGCATTGCATTTTTATACTACAAGTATACTCTACTATAATGTATTATAATTATATTATAGTATACTCTTATTTTTTTACGTTTTATTACTATATTTATACTTATTACTTTTTCTTTTTTTTTTTTTTTTTTTTTGAAAGGAGGCCAAGAAAGGTATTGTACCTAGGCACTAATTATAAAACGCCAAATAGAAATACTAATGATCGGTATTGTAATGAATGAAACGGTGATTTTAACACATAAGAATTTTCAGTCATCATTTGGGGGACGAGTGGGAGTAAAATGAGTTGTAAAACTGAATTTATTTGGCCTGAAGCAAACTACTGGAGGCTACTCCGGTGAAAACCTTGCTCGGAGAAATCTTCCTGAATTCGTGAGGTAGAAATAATGGCGTCAAGTCATGTGACTATGTGACGTCATTATTCTCTTGAACCAATGTGAAATTATTTAAATCATATTAAATTACTATTTTCATTTTGACTGATGGGGAATGTCAATTTTGTGAAATTAGACAGTTTATTTATCGAGACATCTGATATATGTATTAATTTATTTATATTGAAACTTAGACTACGTAATTTCTTGACATTATTTTATATTTTGATAATTTTTTTGAAAATATTGAAAACAATCGTTATTTAACAAAACTAGTATATGTTTCATAATCTAAATTTAATTAAACACATTGGATTACATCATTGCTTTGAATATAGTATAATTATATTTTTACTATAAATCTTAAAATAAAAATAACTCTATGTCTTTAAGTAAATTGTAAGCAAATCACATCAATACAATTCAAATAGTATTGAAATATTTTTTATGTAAATTATTTTATAAAAAATAAAAATATACTAATGTATTCCTGAATCTTTAAAAATCTAGACTAATTCTACACTAATAATTAATTTTTACTAAATTTCTTCATATTTACATAGCTGCCAACTCTACTGATTTTATCGGGGAACTCCTGATTTTTCATCATTTCTCCCGATTTTCCGATAATGTATAAAAATCTACTGATTTTAGCAATTTCAGTGAAAAATTTAAAAGCAGCTGAAATTTTACCGGAAAAAAGTCGATTGAATTGTTTTAGGAACTTAAAAGATCAACGGATGTTGATCAACTAATATAATGACATACGAGGGTCACTAAGAAATTTTTGAGATACAACTAGGTTTTTAAAGTTATACTTACAAAATTTTAGGTATGTTCAAAGTAATCTTCTCCAGCATCAATGCACTTTTGTAGACGAATTTTCCGCAGATTAAATGCCTCAAGTCATTAATTTCTTGGAATAGGTGAAAAAATGCATTTATAGCCACATCAGTCTCTTCTTCTGAATGAAAACGACGTCCACGTAAGCTCCTTTTTAGATAAAAGAATAACCACAAAAGTCGCACATAGCTAGATCTCGGGAATACAAAGAATTTTCGATCACTTTAATTAATTAATTTTTTTTTAAGAAACACAACTGCTAAACCGGCTGTATGTGAAGATGCATTGTCATTGTGAAGATGCATTGTCATTGTGAAGCTTTAGTGCATTAACATTCAGTTCTTGTAGAATTTCAGGAAGACATTTAGTGGTATACCAGTTTGCTGTTACTGTCTTCTGTCTTTCCAACATGATGGCTTTGGCTAATTTCATACTTCTGAAGAAAACGGAATACATCGCTTTCTTCAGTGCGCGTTGTTTTTTCACCATTGTCGGCGTGGGATCATCTTCAAAGACCCATACTTTGTTTTCTTTACGTGTTGGAACGTCAGAAAACGGTATTTACGTTTCATTACCTGTTACAATTTTAGAAATGATGTTGTGGCCACTATCATTTAGTAATTTAAGAGTTTCTTTACTGATTCTGACACGCTCCTCTTTTTGGTGCTCAATTAGATTTTGGGGAACCCAACGGCAAACTATTTTTTTCATATGTAATTCTTCATGAATGATTTTGTGTATGGCTGCGGATCCAATGTTAACATCCATCTGTATCATTTGATAGTTATAGCGATTATCACCCAATAACATTTTTCGTATGGCAGACACGTTATCCGAGATTACTGCTGACGGCAGCCTTCCTGTATGTTCTTCAACCTGAAGAGATTTGCGATCTCTTCCAAATTCTTTGAACCATCTGAATACAGTAGCACGAGCTGGAGATTCATCACCGAATGCTAATTGCAACCGTTGAACGCATTCTTCTTGATTTAATCCTTCTTTAAAATCGTAGAAAATCATAGCGCGAAAATGTTCTCGAGTCAACTCCATTTTTTCTTCTGTTTAAAATTTATTCTACTCTTAACAAGTTGCAGTAAGTCAGTAAAAAATTGTCTTCTGTATTAAAATACTTTGTATTTTAAAAGTAAACCGTTATTTTTATTTTGTAAATTCTCGTCAGCGCATATCTCAAAAATTTCAGAGTAGCTCTCGTATATATATATATATATATATATATATATATATATATATATATATATATATCTATCTATATATATATATATATATATATATATATATATATATATATATATATATATATATATATATATATATATATATATATATATATATATATATATATATATATATATATATATATATATATGTTTCTCTGAGTTTCAAGTCCGCCGAGGGAGGATGACGCTGTAACCACTAGTTTGCCAAGACTCCTATGAGTTGGTAGTCATATAATTAACATTCTGATCAGACACTAGATGCCTATTTACATAAACAGTTCAGTTATGAGGAATATTACTAGTTTTGTCAGTAGTTTAATTAGGAAAATATTTCTTTTGAACAAAGTATTTTTTATTGAATTAAAATGATTTATTTAAGTATTTTATGTTTCTATGTAATTTTTTATAAGTTAAATACTTATAAAATTGCATTAGTGTAGTAAACGTTGCCCTATAAAATGAATATATGGACATAAACGTTAAAGTTTATTTTTTACATGTGGTATATTCTTTAGTTTTTTTCTTCTTTTTTATGAGGTTGATGAATGTTTTATATTAAGTAAATCAAGATTAACACAAAATATACTTAACATAAGTCATTCTCAGAATGTATAATCTAAAGAGTAAAATTGTCTTTTCGTAGTACTGCCGTTTTAATTATCTTGTTTCAAGCAAAAATTTCGCTAACAGTGTTTCCTGATTTTTTCCCTCAAAATCAGTAGAATCTACTGATTTTTTTCTTATATATATATATATATATATATATATATATATATATATGTTTAGCTGTGTAATCAAAAAATAAAAAATAAATGGTAGTTATACATACAGATTTCAATAAATGCTACTACGACTCAATAAAGACCTCAGTAAAAAAAATGCTTACATTATTGAATCTTTATATTTAAACTTAATTTTTGTGTGTGACCCAGCAATATATACATAAATTATTAACAAATATTATTTTAAATCCAATTTTTTTAAAAAAATTTAATAATGAATTAATTTTATAACAAATTTATTACACATAAGTAATTTCAGCAACATAAAATGTATAGCAAAAAAATTACTGTTTCAATTAGATATATTAAACACAAGAATCATTGTTTTCAAAAATATTAAACAAAGTGTATCTAAATGTATAATAACTGTCTTCTATGTATTTTGTCGAAATTAATTTAAATATATATTTGAATATAAGAAAAAAATATTTTGAATTTCAATTTATTTCCTTCTCTTAAAAAATCCATTTTATTATTAACAGAAATTATAATGCATCTCAGATTTTTTATACGTTTTGTAAAACGTATGATTTACTTCCTAGAATCAAACATTTTTTATTTATCCAAATAAATTCTATCTTTTGAATCCCCCATAGTTATCTTCGATCTATAAAATTTCATAAAATTAATAAACTTTCTAATATTTTAGAAAAATAATAATTTTTTATGAAATAAATTTTAAATGAATATATTATGATTAATTTATGAAATTAATTTATGAAATAAATTTATGAAATGTATTTTATCATCATTATTAAATAATTTATTAAAATGGTATCATTCAATATTCACACATTAATTTAATGACCTTTGCGAAGATGTTTCATGAATTAATCTTCATCATAAAAATATTGATGAAAGTTTTCACTTTTCGAAGGGAACTTTCGAAACACTTTTTCACAAACACAACACTTTTTCGAACACAAACACTTTTTCGAAGTGAGAGTGAAGAAGAAAAAACCAAAAAATGTAAATAACTTGCTTTGTTGCCGTTTCCTTGTCAAATATTTCTAACTTTCTTGAAAACTTAAAAGTTCTCTCGAAACACTTATTTTGTGACGTCTTCTGACGTCACTTGTTGGCTTATGGCTCCTGTAATTAAGAGGGTCTATGTTGACGGGAGTTTTGCCGGCAATTTTTTTGGCGAATTTTTACTCCTTTCCCCTGGCCTATTAGTTGTTAAAAGTAGACCACCAACTTGGTTATCCTCTTTTTCTTGATAAAGATTTTTTCGTTGGATCTGGTCCAATTTTCGTAACCAAGTATTTTACAGAGGAATTATTACAGGATACCACAGTTTTGTATTTGCCATAAGGATGTCTTATTATCCCCCTTTTTCAATTTGACATTTTTACTCACTCCCTTTTGAGCTTCTGAAGAGTTACCAAAATTAAGCACAACATCAACAGGTATAATTGTATTGAATAGCATTACAATTAGTTAGAGTTAACGATTCTTTTTGACCTTTTATCGCTTTTTTCTTTAAGCAAGAAAAGGCGAATAATCTCTATTTTAAAGAATTTCAGTTTCATCAAAGTCTGGGAAAATAGTATTGAGAATAGCTTCTTGTTGAGCCTGAATAGCCAAGATTATTTTTACAAATGATTCCACAGGAATGAAGGACTAAAATGACTCTAAATGATGTTAATCATTTTTTACTTGAGTAGTTTCCAATGGTTGCTCAGATTTGACAATATTAGCAAAAACCAGCTATAAGATTTAAATCATCATCTAATATTAATGAAAAATAATTGGTTAATCTTCCTAAAGTCTTAAAACACTTAGTTTTTTTCCACAAGATTATGGGCATTGTCTGTGGGATGAGATCCTTCGCAATCAATACTACTTAGAATGTTAACGAGACTGGAAACTCTAGTATGATGGATGTTATAAATCTGCATAAAAAAAGATTATGTCTTGTATTTTTTTTTTTTTTTTTGTTAGATAAGAAAGTTTAAAGGAAACGCCAAATTTTTAAACCAGTCTGCAAAAATATTCAAATTTATTGAAGGTAAAAATACTTTAATTTACTTGGGATTCATTTTCTAGTAATAGAATTTCTATACTTCCATTCACAGATATAGACGAAATAATGAATTTCATTGTGTATAGTTCACTTAATATTTCAGAAGTTATAGGTACTTCTAATGCTACTTCAATCTCACAAGCTTTTGATTGCAGCTACAATTGAATCATTTGTAGTAATTGATAATGGATTTCGTTTATATTGTTTTTCCTGAAAATAGCGCTCAAAAGTTCAAACTTTAATTGTGAAGGCTTTTTGGAATGATACTACACTAGTCACTAAAAGTAAAGGAGCAACAAAATTTTCTCTCCTAATTTACTAATTAATGAATATATAAATACGAAATTTGAATGACGTTTGATGAAAACAAGTATATATTGATTCAAACATAGAAGTTTACATATAAAAAACGCATAAATAATTTATAAAAGGGAAAAAAAAACGCAATTTTGCCCAAAAAATTCATTTTTGGAAAAAAGAATACAATTTTTTGTGGTATAATGTCATAGAAACATAATAATAAATTTCAACGAATGATATCCGCACTCCTGCCGTCCTTCAGGCTATCCGCACTCCTGGCTGAATGCATAGGCTGATAGAATTTCCATGCTGTTAATTGTAGTCGGTTATCGAAATAGGAAACGAAGATCAAACGGGGAATAAACAGTTTTCCAGCCCCCCTATAGACTTTGGAGAAGGACTTATTGCAGCAACCTGTCTACCAAGATAGTCACATGGATACTCTATGGGATTTAGGTCAGGAGACCGAGTTGGCCATATCATTAGTAACAAATCAAGACCTTCAAGATATTCTCCAACCCAACAACTACAACTCAATAATGTCTGGTATTATCATTCATGAGAATGAAATCATTGCCAATTACACCGGCAGATGGATGGATATATGGAACAAGGATTTCATCCCAATATCTTACACAAGTTACTGTACTTCCGTGGAACACACGCAGGTCAGTATTACCACCGAGTGAGATTTCTGACCAAATCGTTCTATTCTACCACCGTGGTAACTGTATCTTTCAACAGTGTTGAATTGTCCTCTAAGTTCTTTGTCATCCTCCAAATCAGTACACGCCCTGAATCGCTCTTCCATGTGAATCTAGACTCATCTATAAAAATTGCCGAAAGCATTCACCTTCTGGTCTAGGAAACTTGTTTCTTTCCCAAGATAAATGGTCCTTCTCTGTCGTGCGGTGAAGTGGGGACACACAACTGGTAGCCTTGCATGTGGAAGCATTTGCAACGAACTAGCGCATATCTTATCTCTAATGCTACAGAGTGGTCTGCAAGAAGTTAAGGCTCAGAAATATTTTTTCTTTCGGGCCGAAAGATCTACACGACAGTCTTCAGTAGGTATTGTAACTCGTGCTCAGACTGGAATATACCTTCTGAACGCAGAAGCTTCAATTTGATATTTATTCCAGACACAGTGGAATACACTGCTAAACACATTAAGGAGACTAACTATTCGTGTAACACAAGCTACCTTAACTATTCGTGTAAACGGCGGCTCTCAGATATTGTAGGAACCCACTGACTTTTGTCAACGAATCTGCTAAGAAAAGTTGGAAGTCAACAAAAGTTATACGAGGAATCACAAAAGCTTGATGATTTCAGATTTCTCTCTCTCTCTCTCTCTTATATCTGCCCTTTTCCAAAAAAAAAATATGACAGCTAAAGTTTTTCCATAAATTTACATAAGTTCGTTTTTATCATTTATATAACATCAAGTTTTACATTAACCTTTTCGTCCCGGCGGTACAACTGTTGTACCACGAAAACGAGTGTCTCAGAGGACGGCTGTGGTACAACAGTTGTACCATGGATTTTTTCCCCCTTTCAAGCGCCTGACTTTTTCCCGCTCAAGTTTTACAGGGCAGTTGAGTGCGCTTTAATTGCTGCTCTTTTGTGTGTGAAAGTCGTAAAATTTGGGGACTTCTTTGAGTGGAGAATTTTGGCGAAAAACGATATTATTGGCTCCTCTTTTTAAAAGGGAAGCATTTTCATCCTCACTTAAAAATTTTTTTTCATTACAATCAGTTACTTTTTTCGTCACTAGAAAAAATATTTTGATGGCTTCACGTCGTAAAGGATTGATTGATGAAGAAATTAAAAATTTATTGGAAGAATTAGAAGAAGAAAATTTTGCAGACAGTGATTCTGATTTCTGTGATGAATCTGAATGCAAGGATATTAGTTTTTTTGATGGCAATAATGATGCAAATTCCTCTGTATCATTTGATTTTGAGTGACGTAAGGCAAAAGCAGATGATAATCCTATCATTTTTAAATTTACGGGAATTACGGTATTTCTGGGCGAATAAAAAATTTAGTTGAGGAGCACGAATTTTTTTATTTATTTTTTTCAGAAGAAATTTTAAACTTTATTGCAGATGAAACAAATTGATATGCTTCCCAAATATTAGAGTTACATCCAGAAAGTAATAAAAGAAAACATGGGACAAAGTGGACTGATATTGATGTAGAAGAATTTAAAAAAATCTTAGGACTTATTCTTTTAATGGGCCATATGGATAAAGATAACATCAAAGATTATTGGTTGACAGATGAATTGATTGAAACTCCTGTTTTTAGAAAAAATATGTCCCACGATAGATTTTTTAATGTATTGATATTTTTACATTTTACAGACAATAAGAAAAAACCAAAACTAGATGAAGAATACGACAGATTATAGAAATTACGAAAGATTCTTGATTTTTTTAATAAATCTTTTAAGGAGCACTATCATCCGTCTGAAAAACTTGAAATTGATGAAGTCATTATAAAATTCAAAGAAAGAGTGATATTCAAGCAATATATTCCTACTACACATACACACTATACAGAGAACTACACATATAAAGAATATTTTTATTTTTAATTATATTAATGGTTTTTCTTTAATTACCAATTTCATATTTATGAGAGTCTGAGATTTTATATATTGTATTTTATGATTTTTAACTATCAGTAAATTGGTATGCTGCTTCTGCATTGGTTAACTATTTCTGAATTACATAATAAAACCTGGAAAATTAGTATTAGTGTCCTTACATTTTTGACAATTATAATCCCTGTAAATAGGACTATTTTTAGTCTAACCCTGACAAAAATTACTGGTTTTGAGATTGATATTTTAAAAGTTAAAATAAGAAAATATTATAAGGGAATGTTAAAAGTTTCTCATAATAATTTACACTTGAGAAAGTATGTGTTAGGAAATTCCCAATTCAAAGATTTAATAGTCTTCGAAACATTTTCATTAAGAAACGGTATTCATGTAATATAAGAGCTATTTTCACATTCTACATTTTTAGATGGACTAATGAAATAAATTTTTTACAAAGAAATAGTTTTGATTTAGTGTTAGAAATATGCTCTTCAATGTGAAATATATTTTATTCATTAGTCCAATGCACTATTGAATAAAGAGTATTAAACGTCACTTTTTTTTATGTACACAAATATCGGAATAAATGCTAGACATGTTTCTTGGTTTCTTCCTTTCGACATACTGTTTATGGAAAATATCCCAGGAGCACATTGCATTTTTTAATCTCACAAAATAACATGTAGGTAGAAATAAAATAAATATAAAAATGAAAATGCTGTCAATCATAAATTGAGATGCGGTACATATATAAAAAAGTTGCCTTTTAGTTGTGTCAATCTTTCTTCTACGTAATTTTAATTTCTGTATAAAATTAAACTAATCACGGTTTTGGTTTTTTAAAAATAATTTAAGCATAGTTTTATAAAAGCTAAAAATACTGAAAAGAATTTATTCCCAATATAAAGCTAATGCTTTTTTGCTACGATTCTAATAAGAATTTTATAAAAATATTTTCTGAGACTGATACGAGTATATTTTGGAATGTATTATTTTTGAATGAACATTTTCAAATTCTCAGTTATTGAGTAATGAACCGAGTATTACTATTTATTGTATGACCAATGTAATTTTATTAAACAATCAACCTAAATTCTACATATAAAGGAGAAACTCAAGATTCGTCTGGCTACCTTCATTGTGCAAAACGTTTTATACTTAGCTGCAGAAACATGCAGAAAGAAAAATTCCATTTTTAAGCTTTTTCCTTAAAATGAAGGATATAAAAGCATATATTTTAATCCATTCTCTCAATATAGAAATTTGTTATAAATAAAAAAACTTAAATCAAAAGAAAATTGAAACCATTTCTGTATTTAACACACAGATTACTTTTAATCTTTTTCAAATGCAACTCCAGAAATTTGCTTGTACTTACTCATAAAAGGAAATATTTGTTAAAAATATCTTTATTTATCTACATATTTTAATATTAGGCAGGTTGTTTTTAGGAATGTTTTTGAAATATTCAGTTAGTTTATTGCTTATCAATTTTTATTATAAATAATTACAAATTCATTAAAGAAGTTTGTAATTATTTTAAATAATTATTTCTGAAAATTCTCTGTAATAAATTAATATACACCATATTGTTTTTAATACAGACTAAGTTTGTTTAACAAATGCATGTATATAATCTTCAAATTCTTATAACATTTCTTAATGTGGTATATAAAACAACGATTAGAAAAAAATCGATAGCTTGTCGATAAGTACAGTATTTATGGTAAACGCATTTACAATTTCATTAGAATTACGGCAGACCTAGCTCGGCGTATCTCCCTCAAAAGTTAAAGATTCGTCACGGTGAAACCTGGGGCACTTAAATGGGAGGAAAATGACCCTCTCCTTTCGGTCAAAGGGGTAGGAAATGTCATCTTCTCGCGCAGTCCTAGGAGCAGTTTTTTGAAACGATGACGCCGGACTCAAAAGGTTAAAGGTCATATTTTTATGGTGAGTTTCGAAAAACATGTTATTCCTAAACCTTTGCAGGCAAATGTATATTCTGATCAAGGCCATAAGAACACTATGCAATGGGAAACTCCGGTTTCCGAAATTAATTCTATCCTTAAAATTGTTGTATTATCACAGTCTATAGAGACATTTATAGTGACTTCTAAGAACTGATGGACCCTAGATAGAAGTTGCGTCTCGTCTGTTAGGAAATTTTATTGCTTCCCTTTCTAAGTTTTGCATTTACAATTATTTCTGACTATTCTTCAGAAAAGTTGCCAAAATTAAATACAGGTAAAATTGGGTTGAAATGAATGTCACTATTACTTGGGCTTGAGGATTACTTTTGGATTCGACTACTTTTTCGAGTTTTCCTTCTAGCAGGCAAAAACGAGTGATTTCTAGTTTCAAAAACTTTGTTTACAGTTTCTTCATATTTTTGGAAAACATTATTAAGAATTGCTTCTTGTTGAGTTTGAATAGCTAAAATACTTTTCTTTACTGACTCTTCAAATTTCGTAAGTATATTGAGTTGACTATGTCATTTATTTTAGCTTGAGTAATTTCTGATGGTTGATTAGATTTGACAATTGTAGTGCAATAAGTTTAAGAGTTTTTAAATTGTCTTCTTGCTTCAATAAAAGATAAATGGCATATCGCCTTAAATTTTAAAAACAGAGTTTCTTCTTCATGAAAAATCGTCTGAAGCTTGAGGACCTTTGCAGTTTACACAATATGGGACTTTAGTTGAACATGGATCACTATTGTGATGTGAGCCACAGAGTCTGCATAAAGCTGATTGTACTTTACATTTTTGTTGCATGTGTAAATTTAAAACAAATTCCACATTAACGAGTTTTATCCACAAAAATCTTTACATTCACAATGGGTAAAAACACTGATAGAAGGCATTTTATGTCCGTAGACTCTTACCAAGATAGTTTTGGAGAGTTCTGAAGATCCCTTTTTATTGAAACGTCGTGTTTGAGATACAACAAGGCCGTCATTTTCACTTTCTAATGCTAGATTTTCTAGACTTTCTTCCATTGATATGAACGAGCTAATGAATTTCGTTGTGTATTGCTCAATTTGAAATTGGGGAATTACAGGGACATATAATACTGTTTCGATTCTACAAATTTCTGTTGCCGTTTTATAATCATTTGTAGTAATAATTAGTTTTGCGTTTCTGGTATGTCTGACTTCTTCAACTCCATTTTTGTTGGAAATAGCGTTTAATAGTTCAAATTTTAACTGTGAAGGCCTCTTAGGAACGGAAGTATATCTTGCTGTAGGACACAAAACACTGTGAAATTTGAAATTCCAGCTTCTGAAGCTAATTGTATAGCTATAGGTGCATTATCATCATAGTCTAATGTTTGATGTATGTTTCAGTATGCGATACTCACACATTCATTAAAGGGTATATCGTTTTGTGAGTCTGCCATGAGCATGTAACATCTTGTACGTAATTACATACCTGAGAAACTAATTATTAAATTAATCTTATTGGAATTACAGAATTCCTACAAACTTAAAAGAGTGAAAATGAATTGTTTGAATTCTTGTTAAAGCCAATAGAATTCAAAGAATTACGTACCAGTAAAAGTCTGCAACTTTTTCTATTACAAATTCCGAAAATTGATAACACTCTTGACCTCACAAATCCAAGGAGCAATTTTTCAAAATTGACTTCAGTTTTTCTCACCGATTTTAAAACCTCAATAAATGAACATTTTTAAATTTATATCATTCACTAGCTTTCTCTCGTTGGATGCAAACAAGAAATTATTTTAAGTAAGGATAATGATTAATCGTTGTGAATCATTCTTAAACAACTCATCCGGAGTACCAGTCCATCAGTTGTTTGTTTTCGAAAGTTGACTACTACCGTTTTGTACACAGTTCGATGTTTTTTTACTATGGATTTGTTGCAAAAATGATGATATTTATATTTGCTGAATTTCTTTTGTTTTTATTTTGTGTCTTTTAGTTTTATGAGTTTTCAATAATATTTGATTTTCCATATTTTTTGGAAAAATGCAAGAATTAGAAGTTCTTGGCGGCAAAACCGGCGGTAAGTGTTCTGTTATATTTTAAATATTTTCAAGGTTCATTATATTTTAACTAATTATGTGTCACCTCCTTTATATATAGTTATATAAAGTGTTTTCGCAATATGATAAATTTGTGTTGATCATTTGAAATAAAATAAATGCTTATGCGAGTAAAGTTTTTTTGTGAATTTTTCATTGAACTTAATATATGGTTGGGACAATGATAATTTAAACCCCAATTTACGAACTAAAATTTTTAAAAATCTCTCTTCTGTGAATATTAAAACTTTTTTTTAAAAAAATCGTTTTATTTTTTGTAAATTGATATTTTAGCAGTTTTTTTAATTTGATTTCCCTTTTGAATTTTTCTGAAAACTTGAGCCATTCTTGAATGAAGGCAGCAATCCAAACATTGAGAAAATATTAGTTAAAAATATATGAAATCAGACATGATGGGGTAAGAACCGTGTTACCAAATTTGATTTCCATTTTCTCTGTTCATGAAAAAGGAAGAAAAGCTCTTTCCATACATTAGAATATAAATAGATAAAAAAATTCTTAACCGTTCGAAAGTTGGTCTTATTAGAACAACTCAATGTATGAAGTCTCATTTGTCGAGAGAAGAATTGAGCTGTTCCCATTCAAGATTTGTCATTGTTGAAGAAAAGAAAATGTTTATTAGTTGATGTAAAAAATAATTCTAGAAGTTTAAATTTATTTATATAGAAGAAATACACTGTTCATATTTGCATTTTATGACAATATTTAAAAATGAGATTTTTCAACAGAGTTAAAAATTAAGAAATATTAATTCATTTTGAAAAATATGTAATGTGTTTTATACTAAATAAATTTTTATTTGTCTTTTATGATATAATTTAAAAGAATTAATTGCATAAGTATATGTATTTTAAAATGTGTATGACAAAAGGTAAAAAAAAAAAAAAAAAAAAAAAAAGAAGACTAAAAAAATATTTTTTAAATATATATAAGGAGAATATACATGCTGTTCATATATACAATATATTTATATACCCAATGTCAAATTCACTAAAGCCTTATTTTCTTATTGGGTCTATTTTTTTGATAAAAATGAAAATCCTCGTTTAATCCAAAATTGAGAAAAGCTGCTAATTTACTTATAAATTTGTAGTATATTCGATATTTAAGGAACTATGAACTGATGGCTTTATGATTAGCGTTTCTGACTCCTAAGCTGTTGGTTCAAGGTTCAATTTCGGTTCGGGCATAGATGTTTCCTTCTCTTTGTGTTTCTCTGTCCTTTTTTCTGAGATGATGTATTACTGTGGATCAGCCTATAAACTAGTTTGGGGTAGTATGACATGGGAAATGCTACTCACATCCATGACTTGGTTCATAGGTGTCCACCAAGTAACAGTCAATGTGTAATAGTTTCCAGCCTGTGGTGAAGAGTTAGTTACCCTTTGCGCACCATAATTAAAAAATATTAAAGGAACTTTATTATCTTTGATAATATAGTATTTAAAAAGAATATGCTTACATTTTAAACTAATTAGAAAGGCACTGAATAGAATTTTAGCTGTCAGACCTGGTCCAAGTGGCAGACAAGCTAGTAGAGGACATACCGAGTTAAGCCCAAAAATGGTAACTTTTAAAATTGATGAAAAGATATTCACATTTTTTTTAGAAAAATAAATCAGCCTTCTTAATTTTTGACATACAAATGCAAAATTATTGTTTGATTGCTTTGCTATGTGTGAAAGAGTGATTATCCGTAAGCAATTATTCCAGATTTTGGGTTTAAAATTTCAACAATTTTTTACTTTAAAGCTAGATGTTATATATGCTCCTGTACCCTATTATTTTATTAATCTGGATAGTAGTTCTGAGTTGCTTAAGTGAATTCAATAGAAAAGTGTCTAGTTTTAATGATAAAATATAGTTATTTAAATAAAATTGTTTCTTAAAAATACATAATCTTCTTTCATTATAATTATCAAATACTCATATATTAAAATAAAACTAGTTCTTTTTTAATTTTTTTTTTGTTTTTTTTTCTGTAGCAGAAAACAAATAAATTAGTTTTTTGTTTCATTAAAAATTAATTTTAGTCTAATTTCTCTTTCCCAATAAACTTTGAAGTAAATAAATACTATGTTATAAGTGTACCATAACATGTTGCCATGATTTATTTTCCAGTTAAAAGAAATGTAATAGTGCTGATTTTAGATTCTTTAATAAAACTTACTTTTTTTTGAAATGTATCATTGTCCAGAAAATAAAATTAAATTTGTTCTAATAACATTTTAAATTTTTAGATAACTTTTGTTTTGCATTTTGATGTATCTGTACATTTTATCTCAATTGAAAATGAAAATCATTTATTTTTAATTTTCTGTAAAATTATAGATTCTAAAGAGGTGGATCCTCTTGTAGAAATTCCTGGTTTAACTGGCTCTGAATTCCTTAGAAAATCTCAAATTTCAGGCAAGGAAAACAGTTTTATTTATTTCTATGCTGCTGTTTGCTTTGCATTAAAAATGCATTTATTATGAAAATACATTTTAAATGAAGTTAAGTAAGCACTATGTATGGACTTAGTTGTTGGTTTTATATTTTTCTCTAGTAATTTTAAATGCACTTTTTTCTTATGTTATTAATAAGTATTTAATGAAGTTAAATAATTTTGATGTTATTAAATGTTAGTACTCAAGTTTTTTTTTTCTTTTTTTAAATGTGTCAACATTTTCATATAAAAAGATGTTTTCATAATTATTTGAATAAAGTTAGTTTTATTCATGAATTTTATCAGTCTTGATTATACACAATTTGAAATTTCCCAGTTTTGAATTGAATAAAATTTTCAAACGATATTATTCATGTCATATTTTTTCTAATAAATAATTACATACATTTTTATATGTTCCTGTTTTTCATGATAGTTTCTATTTTGATTTCCCACCATAATTATGCTTTTTTACTTATATTTCTGATGTAAAGAATTATGTTGAAATCAATAAATAAGTTACAGTTTTTACTGTATGTTTAGCATTATTCTATTCATATTAGTGAAATAGTGGATCTTCAGTTGTTTGTAGCAACAATATTTGCCTAGTAAAATTTTATTATAAAGGAGCTGTGTTTGTATCTGGTGCAATTATTTTTGGGTGAAATAATTTCTCTTGCTACAGAAAGTATTTTTTAATTTGTAAAGACATTTTAAAACCAAACATATTCAAGCAATTGTGAACAATGTTTCAGAGTTAATATCAAGAATTGAATAAATATAATAATATTCAGTTAAGCTGGCATCTGCTTACTTTATTGGAAAACAATGAAACATATAAAAACAATTAGATAGTTAAAAGTAAATTTAACAAAAATATTTTCTTTTTAAATTTATCTTTGTGTTTTGTATTATATTTAAATATATTTATTTTTATTCTATTTTATTAGATGTCAAAACTTATGTTATTAATGTTTTAGAAAAATAAGTGTTTAGTGCTTAAATGAAGTTCTAAGTTGTTCTTACATTTAGTTGAATGTTAGGGAATTTTATGGAATAAATTTATTAAATTTTTTTCTGATGTATCAAATTATTCGCATCATTATAAAATTGATCATCCTCATTTAATACATAATTAATTACAATAAATAAAGAGAAGTATTTATAAACATTTTCTGAGGATTAGAATACATTAGAAATAAAATGCAAAAGAAAACCATCATTTGATTAAAAAATTTAAAACAGGCATAAATTACATAAAACAAGTTTTGGTACTTTTCTATTTCGCCATCACAGGTGATAAAGTTGCTAAAAATGATACAAACGGCGCTAGAGGGAATATCTCCACTGGTAACCTTTTACTGCTACGTTATCAAAACATGTGATGTCTTTGTCTATCGACAACTTTTATTTCAACTCTTTTTTTTTCCATTTCATAATTTAATGCTATATTGCTATATTTACAAATTTAATTATTTCACAAAATCTCTCTAGAAAAAATCGGATTTTAAAACTATATCTTAAAAAATAATAATCGTGGCAAATTCACCTAAAAAATATTTAAAGAAAAAAAAAAAAGATTTTGAAATATGCATCACCCGTTAAATTGTAATCTAATATAATCAGTAAATAAATCAAGGCTCTGACATCCATTATTCCATGCATAGCGTAAACACGAGAATTCCAATTAAATAAATAAATTTAAATTTTAGAGTTGCTACTTTAGTTACGTCTTAATACATTAAAAATGAAACCAATGAAAATTTGGGATTTGCCCAGAACAGAGGAAGAATCTGTCAGATTCTTTCAAACTAAAGCCATTTTGCCTAAACTTGCTACTTGTGTTAATAATAATGAGATGAAGTTATATTTCGGAGATAGAATTCAATGGCGCTGCCATCTATCAACTTGTTGCAGTAAAATAATTTTCAGGGAAAGCACTGGATTCAAGTTATCAAAATTGAGTTTTTTGACGTGTGTGAGGTTTATTTATAGTTGGAGTGAAGAATTAACTTCAATTAAATGGTGTGAAAGGCAATTGAAAATCAGTCACAGAACAGTTGTGGACTGGAATAACTACATGCATGAGGTTTGTGTGGATTCATTGCTTAAGCATCAACAATGAAAAATGAGAGAACCTGGTTAGATTGTTGAAGTGGATGAAAGTATGTTCACAAATTGTAAAAACAATGCAGGAGGGATTTTGCCACAACAGTGGATTTTCAGTTAAGTTTGCTGTGAGACAAACGAATGTTTCTTTGTGAAGGGGCCAAAGCGATCCATGAGTACTATATTAAAGGCCATTAAGGAAAGTATGGAAAAAGGAACTGTAATATATTCTGATTCGTGGAAATCATACTACTCTGTAAAACTTGAAAAGGAAAGTTTCGAACATTTTAAAATGAACCACAAATACGGTTTTGTCAATCATGAAACTGGAATGCATACATAAAAATTGAAAGACTGTGGGGTAGTGTCAAATGACGAAATGAGAAGCACAGAGGAATGGCACGTCATCACCTGGAAAGTTATCTTGCAGAATTTATGTGGAGAAGGGAAACGAAAAATTTATTTGAAAAATTGTAAACAATGTTAAAATGTTTTTGCCTCTAAAGTAAAAAATTCTTATAGCTAACATTTATTAACATTTTTTTGTGTATACTGTGTGTTTTCAACATTATTTAAAAATATTTATGTGTATACTATGTGTTGTCGCCAATTGGTGACTTGATTGGCGCTTGGCGAGATTTGCGTCACCAAAATGGAAAAGTACCCAAGTTTTTATGTAATATCTGTTTTACTTTTTAAGTAAAAATTATGTTATAAAAATACGAGAGAATAAAGCAAGGTACGTGAATAATAGTTTTGTCTGTTAAAAAAATTGCTTTAATGAATTTGAAGCTATGTTTTTCGAACTTTGCAATATGTGGTAACAAGTACGTAAAATATTTAATTGTAATATTTAAATGTGCAGTTCTTAGAAAATATCTTTTTTCTGAAAAGTAAAAATTAAGAAAAATATTAAGATTAATATTAACTATGATGCAAAAAATAAAAAAACGAATAATGATGACCACATGTTCTGAATGTTTTCTGTTTCATGTTTTGCTATATTTAAAAGATGTCTTCTGTCAAAATAAGTTGTTTACAAAAATAACCAAAATTCACTGGCAGAAGTATTGATATCTGTCTATATATTGAAATGAACTTAAAATATAAAACAAACATTCTGTTATATTCATTGAATAGTTTACCATTTAATATTTGAATATTTAATTTTTCATTTAAAATACTGAGAAGTTATGATAAAATATTCATATATTTCAAAATTCTTTCACTTTTGTATGAACAGTTGAGAGCAAATTTTTATAATTTTTTTTTAAAAAACAATTGAAATCTCCATTTAGATTCCAAATGAAATAACTTTTTCAGTAAAAAATAACTACTTTTTAGATTTTTATCATGTATTCTGATTCTGATTTTTGATTCATTATCTTTTCTAAATATTCAGACAGTTTTAGAAATCTTTATTTTGCAAACAAATGAATTTATTACTTGAATCTCTTTATCATTAAGGCCTAGACTAGATTATTAAATATTAGAATTAAAATAATTTTGGCTAGTATATTACCTACGTATTTCAAATTGAATATTTTTACTGTAGCTATTATGAATTGTAGATATTTTTGTCTAAATTTTTTCAGATAACTGGAACCATACCTTGGCTATTTAACCTAATTTTAAGTTAAACATTTTTTGAATGGATTAACTGTCATTATGTTTTTTCAATATAATTGCTAATATGTGAAATAGGTACACCATTTCCATTGATTGATCGTGTAATTCTTATATATTAAAACTAACCAATTTTATAATATTTGGGTATTTAATGAAATAAAGTAAATTTTTAATTTTAAATGTATATCATTTTAAAAGATATTTGCTGTTCAAAACTGCCTGTCTGATCTTATGTAAATTTCCTTATTGTTTGTCTTTGTATTTCATTGTACCGAAGAAAAAATATCCATTTTTTAAAAAATGTTGTACTATTTTTACATTGGTTTATATTAATTCCTGATAATTTAAATACCTAAAATTTTATTTCATTTTGAAACATTATTGAAAATACTTACTAATAACTTACTTGGGCAATGCCTTATTTCTAGAATAAGTTTGATTTCCAGTCTATAACACGGAAAATGTTACTCTCATTTTTCATTATAATATTATTCTTATTCAATATTACAAAAAATTTAGTAATTACTAAATTAATCTGAAATTTTAGAAATAAAAAAAATACTTTTTAAATTGTCTTATCTGTACAGCCACAATGCTAATTGAAGCTTGTAATAAAATGATGAAATGTTTATTACAAGCTTCATGTAACAAACATTTCATCAATGTTATTTGTAAGTGAAACATTTAACATTTTGCATTTGTTCAGTCTACCATAATTTATAGTTTGTATTTCTCAAATATGGGTAAAACTTATAAATGAAATAAGTAAGAAATAGAACAAATAAAATATAATGTAAAATTTATTTAAAATAATATAAATGGAATTAAATATTTTATTCAGTAGGTTGTGTACTTGTGAAAAAATATTGATGACATTTTTCTGTTGGATGATGCGATAAGATACATAAAGAGTATACATTATATAAAGTTTTAATAATATCTTGTTAAAATTTGAATCTTTTAAGATATTACTGTAGTAAAATCATTTGTAGGGTTATATTTGCTTTTATTAAATTAATTCCCTAATAAAGTTATTTGCATTTGATTTATTTACTATTAAAATATTTATAAATATATAATAGAAAGTGTTTGTGTAATATTTTAGTACTATTGATACACTTTTATGTAGCTGTATTCTTATTGTTAATAAAGTATTTCAAAAAATAAGTTTTATAAACTACTTTTTGTAATTTTAATTAAAATTTATTTTATTGATATTTTTTCATTGGAATTTTCATACATTAAGTGTGATAGAATTTATGCAATTCAATTATTCAAATTTTATCTGCTTTGAAACAGTGAAAATTTTTTTAAAATAACACTTAATGTGTTAAAGGTATTATTTAAATCAAACTTCCACCACATAATTCTCTTGCTTGAAAAAGTTTTATACTTATGTAACCTACCTTTTTGTTAAATTCTATTAAATCTTTTTTTGTTAACTTCTTTATTTTGATAGGTCTTTTATTGCATTTTTTTGTGTATTATTGTGTAAGTGTTATATATTCTTATATTCAATCTATTTCTAACAGTCTTTTATTAATTTTTAGGCATGGATATTAAAAGTTTAGTTGTAAGATGTACTGTTTGTCGATCGCAAATAAATCATTTAGATCCTCATAAAGTTAAGGGACATCGTAAACTGAGCGTTATTATCTGTCGAGTAAGTAGACAAATTTTGCTGGATTATTTATGGTATAGAAATTTCATTTAATTTGTATAGAACGCTTGTTGCCCTGTTCTAATCTTCTAATAATTTGCATGTTATATTAATTTATTAACTATTTATTCTTTTCCTCCATAAAAAGTGAAAATAGTTGGGATATTTTGCATTGGAATGCAGTATTAAAAATATACTCTTAAGAAATACTTAGTGAAATAGATTTTTGCTATTACAGTGTAATTTTTTACTTGTAATTTTTATGGAATTAATAGGATGTCGCACAGTACCTCACCATTGACAACCATTGCAACTTTTTTTCGTCGCTAAGTTAAGTGTGTGTTTCTTAAAGAAGGAATTTTCAAAAGTGTGCATTTTAGAAAATTTTAAATCACATAATAGTATGAAAAATCTATAAAATATGTACTGGAAAATGAATAAAATCTTTTTTGTTAAGTTTGCTTCTCTTAAAAAAAAACCAGTAAAAGAAATAAATAAATAACAATAATAGACTTCCTTGATATAATGCCAATCTCACATATCAAATATGCATAGTGATATTATGGAAAATATAGTAATAAATTAACAAAAATATGTAAGAAAAAGGTAACAAAAAGTAAACAAAAAATTGAAAAAAAGAACAGTTTATGATGTTAGAATGTTTGCGACAATAAAACAAAACACCAAACAGTGGCCAAATGGCTTGGAATTAAAACTTAAAACAAAAAATTCGAATTGAAAGTAAAAGGTAAACTTCAAATGTGGTTACCACTGAATAGAACCATATGTATGACATAAAAATGATGTAAAACACAAAAAAAAAGCCTAATCTGGCAACAAAAAAAATTTGAAAAGTAACAAAAACTTAAATTGGAAACATTATAATCAAAACAAAGGGTGATAGAATTTACGAGAAATCATTTGAGATGGATATCGTACTTACACCTCTTTTATTTTTAATTATTGTATAATGTTTGTCACAGATTAAATCTTTTTAGCTATAAGAATTATAATATTATGAAATGTTTTTTTCATAATAATAAAATCTGAACCTTTTAACTTTTTCTGTTGCACTACCTTTTAAAGTTGAAATATTAATGAAAAAATTTGTAGGCTGTCTATTTAAGCCTTAATGAGTGCACAATGAAAGTTTTTGAAGATTGCACTTAGCATCTTGATTTTGTGTTTGTTCCATCACATGGAACATTTTGCCACAAGAGTTATGAAAAGTGAGCATTGTAGTGAAATATGTAAACCAGTAAATTCTTTTGTATATGAATGAAAAAGCAATGCATTACACCTGAGTAGCTGATTTAGCATGACCCAGGGTGCACCACAAAGAGGCCTGCTACTCTACACCCCCCCAAAAAATATGAATTTTATACTACACATGAACACAGGAATATATTCCACGTTACTATAGCCTATGTCGCTTGTAACTTTTTTATTTAAACTTAGAGTTTTGATAGGGCTTAAAAGAGATTATCTCTTTAGGGTTGTTATTTCTGATTTAGCACAGTAGGAATATATTAAATTGAGGCGGAATTCTTTAGCTGATTTTATTTCACTCAAGTCAACATTTTATGTAATGTATAGCTGTTAACTACAGATCTAGAAAATGGAAGAATATATGATGCCACCATCTTCTACTCTGTTTACTTCATAAAGTGATATCAGCTGATAAATTTATCTACGAAGCCCATATTTGCATTGTAGCTGCAAATTACTTTGGGGCAATTTATTTTAACTTTTGTTCCATCTTTCTCTTTCTGATCAATTTGAACTGAATCAACTGCATGAGTCAGAGAAAACAGGATGATGACACATCGTTTATTCTTCCATTTTAGGCAAATTTAGCTGTCACTACTAACAGCTCAATCACATTGACCTCTTTTCAACTCCTGGTCGGAGGTGAGAATTTTCTTTGGCAAATTTTTTCTCTTTAAATTGGCAGTTCCACACGCTTATAGTTTTTTAGTCCCTAAAAATTGAAACAGTTCATATGTGATAAAATAATTATCCATTTAATGATTTTTACCATACAGGATGTCTGTCAATCGCTTGACAACATTCTCACCCAGGTTTTTTCCGTGATTTCCTTCTTGCCCTTATAAATCTCAAATTGAGACGCAAAGCCACTCTATTCAAATCTCATCCATTCTTTAAATCTGTGTTTAGTTGGCTTCTTTGGCATATATTGCTTTATAGAGCTATGACCTTTGAATTTTATCATCGATTGGTTTTCACTGGGATACAGTGCTTGCAAAAATACTCTTCCACTGATGGTCTAATAAGGGGCAAAATTTATAGAGGCAATCAAAATTTGCATCACCCCTTTGTGGTTGCAGCATGTTATCATTCAAGTGCAAGTTGCCGAGAATCCAAGAAAATCTTTGACATGACAAGTGACGATAGACGAAAATATTTAGAGCTTCCTCAGTAGCCCAGTAATCATTAAAGCTTGGCATCCTCTTTATACCCATCAGCATATTTATCCCCAAAAACTAAGTAACTCCACTAATGTGAGTGGGAAAAATGCTTTCCCACTTTGCGTGGCATAGAGGTTGGTCTGGAAATCAATCATTTCCAGCAACTAGTAAGAAAAAAGCTTTTGAAAATGGAAAAGGTTTTTTCTGTATGTAAAATCCAACAGCGACTGCTGCACAGTTTGTTTAGATATCCAAGTTATGTTTTGTGGCTGCCTAGAAGGGCCTGGTTGAGATAAATCATCTCCAATATCTTCACTTGTATCCACTACATCATCTCTATCAGACTGAGACTAATCAAAAGGTATAGGACCATATTTCTCTGTATCACTATCTGCATACTTCGGTTCACTACCAGAAGGTACTTCTTGAACTATTTTTATTTCTTCAGAAAGACAAAATCCTCTGTGTGCCATTTATTTGCAATTAGCCTTCACAATTAAATTAAAAAAAACAACAATTAAATTAAAACATTAATTTTTAACAATTGCCTCTACAATTAAATTAAAAAAATGAATATATAATTATATTTGCAAAAAATATAAACTAAAAATAAATGAATTTAAAAAAAAAAAAAAAAAACCCTATGCAATAAAATAAAATGAATAGCAGTGAAAAGTAAAATCAAGAGCACAAAAATAATGCACCTCTAACTAGAGAGGCTGCGAAGTAACTAATATAATCCTAGACCCCACTGAAGCTTCCCAATTCAAGAGATCGAAAAGGGTGTGGAAATATTTTCCATAAAAATAATCCTTCCCTGTAAATTCCTCAGCATTAATTCATTCCTGCCCAAAAGAGAGAAAAACAGTAAACAAAAACACATCTGTTTCTCTCATCATTGCATTCAATGCTAATTCCGCTCTCAATCGCAGAAAGAAAAAGTGCTGTTCCCGAGATATTTCAGCGAATGGAACACCTTGTTTTATCAGATAATCCTACATATATTATCTGTGCAAAAAATTTATAATATAGAATAAATAGTTCAAGATACTGGCAACATAATAACACTGAAATTTCTTTTCAAAAAAGTTATTTTTGTATGAGAAAAAATTAGGAAATATTTTTTCAAAATAAAGGAATTTAAATAATCTGCTGTAATTGAAATTTATTGATTATATCTTATGTAGTTCTGCCTTCTCTTATCAAAAAGAAAGATTTAGAGAACATTTTAAGCCAAATTTTATACATTTACAATTAAATGCAAGAATTTGGTAACAAATTAAAATTTGGTGTTCCATGACCTGGAACACTGAACCGCGAAGGATTAATGTATAAATAAAATACTCTTTTGTTTATATAAAATATATTTCTGAATGGTGAGTATATACTACTGAGCAAATTAATTAATTATGACAAAAATATTTTTGTTAAGAAGATTGTTCCTTTTTTGTGAATTTTCTGCTTCAAATCTTATTCTTACAATGGGTAATTACCATTAACTAGTCTAAATTAGTTTGACCATGTAATTATGAATGTTGAACATTTTTCCCTTTAACTGCACTTTACTTGCTATAAAAAGTAGTCAATTGTGGGAATTGTCTGCTTCTGTCTTATTTAAAAAAGGGATATCACCTCTAAGAAAAGGATTAAAACTGTTTTCTCTTTAGTCAGCTCATTTCAATGACTGAGGGTTATTGCTACAGCAGTTGTGTCCAGTATTTCTGGAATCATTAATCAGCAAAAGAATTTTGGGACAGTATCTCCCAAATGAAAGACTAAATGTGGACGCAAATGCAAGGTTACATCACAGACAATTTTTTTGTATGAAATAGTAAAATGCATTCTTGTAAAACAAGTACCATATTTTCTTGTATATAATCCAATCCATGGATTATGTGTTAAAAGAGTTTTATATTTTGTTGTGCGTATCATATGCCACCATACATGATCTGATAAAAAATATTCGCCAGCTGAAAAGTTTACAATGAAGTTTTGAAAAAATGCTATTTTTATTTCATAAAATAAATAATAGATGACACTACAACCCCACTGAATTATTTCATCTATAATCAGCTTTGACCAATCACATTCAAGAATGATTTTGATTCCTCATGAAGATATTACTGTTGCAAAAACAGTTGCTGTCATCATTTTGCTTTTTGTTCGGTCTTAAGTTGTTTTGATCTAAAAATATTCAAGTTTGTGTATCATCATATGGAAGCAAAAACTTTTACATTACATATCAAGTTTTAAACTAAAAGCTATAGAGAATATAAATAAAAAATGTAACTAACATGTTAAAATAACATATATAAAAAATACATGCACAGTACAAAAAGAAGAAATTTTTTCAATGCAAAATTCGAAAATAATCCATTTCTTTTGTTAAATTATTAGAGAAACAAATTTTATTTTTAAAATATGTTTATCCTTGTTTTAAAAATTAATAAAAAATAAAAATTGACAAGTTTTACTACCTCTTCCGAATTATTGGGCTTGTACTTTCATCTCAGTTTATCGCACTTTGCAATGAGGTGGATGCAAATAGATATTTTTTAGAATAAATGTTTTTTTGTACAATTTATTTTACTTTTAATCATACTGTGTATTTTTTTTTTTATTTTATGTGAAACCCACATTATCAGCAGTATATATATTTAACCATTACCCAAAATATTGAAGCGAATTATGCTACACTTACTCAGGAAAAAGGTCTTGCAGATAATGTACTGCTGCGGATCAGTAAGCAGGAAAATATGATATAAATCTTCTGAGAAAATTAGTAGCTACTGGTGTGAATGTGGATTCATTGATGGTTTGACAAAAGCATATTGAATCATTGAGATTTGCTAGAATACCAATCAAAACACAATTATTATCATCTGCAATAAAGAGAAAATATTTGTGCCAGGAAATATTAATCTTCAACTGTGCAAGACTGGAAGAAAGTTATATTCAGTTATGAAATGCATTTTATTTATGCCAGGGATTCGATCAAGATATGTCAGATGATGTGATCTTACACAAACAGTTTATCATGCTCAAAACAGATGTTTTGGGGTTATTTTATTTCTGAAAAATCTGGCACCTTAGTACCAGTTAAAGGGATCATGAACTGTGCAAAATACATTTCTATAATCGAAAGAAAAATTTTGCCTGTAATGCAAACATTCATTGATAATGTTGGTATTTTTCAATAAGATCTGCCCCCATGCCATATTCTAAGCTAGCAAAAAAATTTTTTTCAAGAACAGAAATTAACAAGGTTGGATTGTTCTAGTAATTTTCCTCATGTGAATCTCATTGAAGATTTGTTGAGCATTGTAAAGAGAAATATGAGTTAAAATGTGATAAGTTAGATTAGAAGATATATAACATTTGGGTTTTAAGATATCAAAGAATATTATTTGGAATAAATAATTATCTAAAGCATTTAATACATTCAACAAGAATTTCTGATTTTGAATATTTGTAACAGAGATGACAGTTTATAAGCTGTTAGTAAAATTATTTTCAAATGATCTGTGGTACAAAAGGATCAAAACTGGATCCACCAAGAAAGTAAAGTAAGTAATCTTGTCTAAAAATTCAAATTGTAAGAATTTTTGTATCTCCTGAAAATATATTTAAAATTCAATTTTTTTTATCACAGAATCATTAAAAACTCCTGAATTTTTTAATTCAATTTATTATTTTGTTTCCTTATTTGAAAAGAATAGTAGAAGATAATAAAATGAATTTATTTTTCAAATTTATTGTTAAATTTTATTGTTATGAAACAAAATTTCTTATTAATTCAGCTTCTTCTAAATTAAACCTCTTGAATTGACCATACAGTGGTATTAAGTAGAGAAGATAAAAATAGAGTTTTCACTGTGGAGAAATATGTTGATCATGGTCTTCAGTCTTGAATGTAATTTATGTAAATGTTTTAGTTTCATGACACTCATGCTTAGCTTTGAATTTTACATGTTTTTTCAATTTAGATTTATCATTATGAATGCAGTTCCTATTACATTTACTTTTTATTGAGAAACCTTTTTCTTGTATCTGTGATTCTATATTGTTAAAATTTGTTATTCTAAATTTTGTATTAAAACTCATGTTTTATAATTTATTGCAAATAAAAAGTGCTGAATTCTTTTATTATTAAATTTAAGGAATTTCATTGTGTATAATTATTACTGTTGATAATTAGTTTCTTTTACTGTGCATTGATTGGTTGTCATATGGAAATCAATAGTTGGAAAACAATTGTGCTCTTAAAAGTTCATTAAAATTATTGTTCCAATTTAGTTCCCTATGATATTACTTCCTTCAGAACTAAAGTTTATTATCAAATGGTAAGCTTTTCATTTATAATTTGTTGTATTCATACCAAAAAGAAAAATAATGGGAATATGAAATGTTCATTGTGCTACTATTTGATATTGTGTCACCCTTTTTTAGTATTTAATTCCAAATTGTTTGTATACTTGTTAAAATTAAATTATTTTACCTAGTTTTAATTCTTATTTTTTTTAGAAATTACTCGTTAACTTAAATTGTTTTACCATTATTGATACTGAATTATATATCAAAATCTAACAGTATATTCACTAAACTTCACTCATTTAAGACCAATTTATTGATAATAGTAGCTGATGTCGTTAAGATTATATTTGATATATGTTTTGCTGTACTTAAAATTCAATGAAGATATTTATAATGCTGTAATTAACTTTTATTTTTAAGGAATCACCGTTAATGTTTAAGTAAAATTCATATATAGTATGAAAATAATCAGTACTGTATTTTTTAAAAGCATGTTGTCAAACATAAATAAATTTTATTATTTCAAGATTGTTGTATTATATTTGTTAGATCAAAAAGTTCCTTACTAAAAATTTTAATTTCTTTCAACATACAATTTATATTTTTTATACTGACTTTAGAGAACTTCATAGTTATAACTAATAAAGATTCTTTTACTGTAGGAATGCTATGATTTCTATGGAAATGAAGAATTCTCTAAAGATGAAAATGGGAACTATAATTACTGTACATGGTGTGGCAATGGTGGTAAATTGTATTTGTGTGATTTTTGTCCAAATGTGTTTTGCATGAATTGTGTGAAACGCAACTTTGGTCGAGCTGAAGTTGCTGAAATGTTAAGGGAAGGCTGGAAATGTTATATTTGTGATCCAGATAAGCTTAAAGCAAAAGTTGCTTATTGTAATATGATAAAGGAATTTAGCAGACGAAAAACAATAAAAGATAAAAAATCAGAAATAGAAATGCCAAAAGAACTAATCTCTGAATCTTGGGTACTAGAAGCTTTTACTAAAACTGAAAATTCATGTAAAAGTCTTTTAACTAAAATGGACAAATTAAAACATGTTGAAATCTCTCGCTCTAAAAGTCTGAAGCATATTATTAAAAAAATGGAAGAAGTAGTGAGCAAACACAAAACTGAGCTAGGCAATATCATGAAGAATTTATCATCACAGTATACTGCATATTTGAAACTTAAACAAGCTGAGGAAAATGAAACTAATAATGCTCATTTGCAGAAAATTGGAGATGGTAACCAAAATCAGACTACTGTGATATCTATTGTTTCAGATTCTGATGATAACTTGAGTGAACAAAAAACTTCTGTAAAAGAGGACTCTTCTACTGCGGAGATTTCAAAGAATGCTTCAGAAGTTAAAATTCAGATGAAAAAAGCTGAAGAATCAAAAGTAAATAATAACCAAGGCATAGTAAATTTTGATAACAGTGGAGACTTATCTGGAATTAAATGCAACAGTACTAATGGGGAAAGTGATTCTGAACTTAAAGCTAAAATGGAGTTGTTAAGAGATTCGTTAGATGAAAATGATTCTGAACTTAAAGCTAAGATGGAATTGTTGAGAGAATCTTCAGATGAAAATGATTCTGAACTTAAAGCTAAAATGGAGTTGTTAAGAGAATCTTCAGATGAAAATGATTCTGAACTTAAAGCTAAAATGGAGTTGTTAAGAGATTCTTCAGATGAAAGTGATAAAATTTCAAAATTACCTAGTTCTGCCAAAAATGACAGAGAAAGTAAAATAAAAAATGATTCTGTTTCACCCAAGTGTAATATAACTGTTACTGCAGAAGTTCATTCCAGTGAATTGCAAAATGATGCTGATTCATCTGTCAACAGTGGAAAAGGAAAACCAAAACCACTCTCTAAAATTCTAAATAGATCGCCAAATCAATTAAAAAATCTTAAGAGCAAAAACTGTGCCATCAAAGAATCATCAGTAAGTTCATTAGATTCTGATTCTTGTAGTTCTTTATTAGACTTTGACTTGGAATCTATTGGTCCATCAAAAAAACGTAATATTTCTGCAAAGAGAAATCTGCCAACAGCATCAAAAACTAAAAATACTGAAATAGATTACTTAAATGATGAAAAGTTAAGGCTACCAACAAGTGTTATCCTTAAACGTTGTGATGATATGTTGGATGGTCAAACAACTATTAAAGTACCTGCTGTCTATTTAATTGAAGAACTAGATAAAGCTATGAAACATCTTACTAAAGAGCCAGAAAAAACAGCAAAGGTTTCTAAAAATCTTTCCTCAGAAGACAGTTCTATTAAAACAAAAAAAATCCCCAAAAGTAAGTTTAATATTGATATAGAGATTTCTTTCTATTGTTTAATTTGATTATTTTTTTAAAGGTGATTAATGCTATTGAATATACCAGTTATATTACACACTTTACAAACTTTTGTGTATTATAACATATGCCTGTTATATAACACAAAAGTGATTGTTATATTCCTCATCTTAAGTTAAATAAATTTAGAATCTTTAAATTTGCATTATTTTCATAACTATCTCAACTGTACGAATGTTGCTCAATATGTTGCATATGTTAAAAAATAAAATGGAAATCATTATTAATTTAAGGATTGTCACTCTGACTTTTGATTCTTTATTGAAGAACTTTTTCTTTTGAAACTAAAAACATTTATGAGAAAAAATGTAAGAATTTTGTTTGGAAATGTTGAAAATCGTTTATTTCTTCATTGTAATTCTACTCAGATTTTGATTTTTGAAATCATATAAATGAATAAAAATTGTTTAGTTACAAAATAAATTTTTATATTATTAATATGTTATAAATTCTCTCATAGTCTGTTGAACAGGTGGAATGCTTGAAAAATACTAAAAAAATATTATTTCATTGCCAGTAACTTTTTTCATATAATATTTTATATTTTACTCCTACATTTACATTTTAAGAAATATTAGTGATTTGATTATTTAATATTTTGAAGAATTTATGTATAAAATAATTTTAATATTGAATTTATCTAGAATTTAAATGTACAATTTTTTTCTGTCATTTCTCTTTATAAGATTAAAATAATTCAAAATATATTGTGTATTACTAATATAAATATATGTACTTTTATTATAAAATTTTATATATATATTGAGAAAGAAAGATCGAGAGAGAATTTTGAAAATTATAATGTTTTCCACCTGAATCATTTCTATTTTGGTAATTATTTTGTTTTCTATGTGACTTAGTTAAAAGTGTAAGTAAGGTGATTGTTTTTTCAAAATATATTCTTTCATTGAATATTTATCATTGATATATTTATCAATAATATCATTCATTTTTATTGTACTAGATACTTCAATATGCCCTTTAAATTGTTATAAAATTAACTTTTTTAATTAATTTATTGTTTGAAAGAGCTTATCGTGAAACTAATTTTCAGATCTATTTTGTTTTTTCTAAAACTTTGAATTCTTTATTTAAACAATAATGAATTCAAAGTTTTAATAAATCAACTCAGTTTTTAAAATTAGTTTTTAGAAAATGGATTATTATTTTGCTTTTTGATTACTTATTATGATAATAATTTTCATTCAGATGGAATATGTTAAAAAAATAAATATGAATTATGATATATTTTCATTTAATAATTTTTATATAGTTGCTATTTCAAATGCCATAGAATTTATTTTAGCTTTATTGATTATTATCAACTTATTCTATCGATTGAACATTAAATAAAATTTTACAAATGGGATTTAATGTTGCTACAGAAATCAAAATTTTATCTGTTGTTATTGTTATTATTTTTCATTCTCGTGTTTTGTATGTGTACAAAGTTTTTTTATGTTACAAAATTATGAAATTTATCTTTTGAAGGGAACTGTAATATGAGGTTTCTGTAAATTCATATTTTTCCAATGCAATTGTATAGTTAAATTTATGAAGTGCCTTTGTAAAAGTGTAAGCATATTGTAAATTTGTCATAAAATTATTTTTAGAATGAAAAATATCAACCTTTGTTGTGTTATATTGATATCCTATATTTTGTTTCTATAACTTTTTCATTAATAACTTTATTTAAATTTTTGTAATTTTGTTTGATAAATTTTACTAAAATGTAAAATGCATGCTAATGACTTCATTATTACAAAAATGCATTTTTTAATAAGATTGTAAATTTTAATCAGGTAAATTAAAAGAATATTATTATCAAATAATATGTGTTTACAAATTAAATTGTGAATTTAAACAATAAGGAATATTATTTTTGAATCAAATTCTTTTGTTATTGATAAAATTCAAATTATATTTTTGTTTTTAATGATGAGATTTTTATAAAATAACTCTAAAGAATATCAAATTAAATAAAAATAAGCATATGAATAATGACATTTTATTTCTAATACAAATACATGACATATAAATGTAAAAAAAAGTTATAATAACAAAAGTATAAAGGGAAAAAAAAACAGTCCATTTATTTAGTTTTGCAAATCTATTTCTCAATCTGATTTTCCACAAATTACATGGCATAATTCATTGTCTCTATCAATAATTCCTCTGTACAATTAGTAAGCTGGCCTCAATAAAAAGCAGATGAGTAACTGATGCACCATAAAGCAATCATATCCTGTGATTAGACATTTTATGTATTTTTACTGTTGTAGGAAGATGCTAGTCTGGTATATCATCGCTAATAGCTATCTAAACCAAATCTTTGAAAAATTTCTATGCATAGATCCTACTGGCAGTTGAGGTTTGAAATATGTTTAATAATTTGTATTGCAGTTGAAAAACATACCACATAATTGTTTACAGCATTATGGATTCTGTTTTATTGTAAGCAATGGAAGTTGGTAAAATTTTGCGAAAGGCAATTAGACATTATTATTACATAATGCTGTGGACACATTAAAATGTTCTATGTCGTTTTTTATGATACCATTAATAATTCTACTGTAAAAACTTATTATTTCAATTTTTAATTTAGTATTATTAACTGTGTAGTTATTTTGCATGTTTAAATAAAGAAAAAATATACGAAACACAGTTGTATATATTATAAAACAAAAAGTTTAAAACAATCAGTTGTCACAAATATTTTTTAAATAATTACTTTTAAAATATACATTTTAAATTACATATTTTATGCTTTCAGAATATTAAATTCATTAAAAGCGTTTTAAAATGCAACATTTTATTTATTACTTGGAAATTATTAAATTTAGTTTCAAATGTATAATTATATGAAATGCTTGCTCTTTATGTACACTGCTGGACAATTGCTAAGGACAGATAACACTATCACCCATAGCAACCACAAAATGAAAGGAAGCAAAATGTGGAAAACTAGAATAAGTGCGGGATATAGTGAGAAGTATGTGCATGCAAATTTTTTTTTTCACATCTGTTCATCACATGATAGCGTTCATCAGAGCTTTAATGGTTTTGGCACGTGTGGGCAGTTTTTGTTTCAAGTCAAAGTTTTTCAGGAAAGATTTAATAAACGAGCTTGAAATTTTTGGCATATCTTCCAGACATCACTTAGATAATTTTATGCGTGGCCAAATAATTGAAAGATCAAAGAAGGGCGAAAAATAACAGATGTTGCTAGGGAGTTCAAAATCGCTCACAGCATTTTTTCAAGGTTGTGGAAGTCATTTAAAACAACTGGAATGTGTAGTAGGCGGCATGGGGAAGATTGTGTTAAAAGTATGACGCCTGCAAAAGACAGATATATCGTCCTATCAGCAAAAAGGAACAGGCACACCACAGCTCAGCATGTGGCAAATCAGTTTCTTGCTGCCTCAAGAAAACAGATCTCCCGAAAAACTGTTGCCAGACGTTTCAGGGGAGGACTTTATGCCCGCAGACCTATTGTGTGTGTTCCATTGACCAGACAGCACCATATTTCCCGTTTGCAATGGTGTCGTGAGCATTGGTATTGGACTGGGCATGCGTACTATTCTCAGATGAGAGTAGGTTCAGTCTGTCATCGGATTGTAGACACCAACTGATCAGGTGCAAGAGTGGTACTGCCTATCGTCCGGAAAATATCCAGGAAAGGGACTGATATCCGACATACAGTGTTACGGTGTGGGCCGGCGTTTATGATCAATTTCCGCACGTCCCTACATGTGCTTACGAATAGGACTATGATGGGCCAATGATACATTAATGAAGTTCTACTTCCTCATGTTCGTCTTTTCCGTGGTGATGTCGGTGATAAATTTGTTTTTATGGAAGACAATGCAACATGTCATCAAACTCTTGCTGTTCAGGATTTTCTAGACAGCGAAAATATTCAACGCCTTGTATGGCCATCATGTTCTTCAGATCTAAACCCCGTTGAAAATGCGTGGGATGCTGTGGGGAGGCAAATTGCCGGTCGAAACTATCCTCTGACAAACAAGAACACCCTCATCTGTGGACTCACAGAGAAATGGGATAAATTGCCTCAAAAGCTGCTGATTAATGTTGTGCAAAGTATGATATGACGCGTGGAATGTTGCATCACACTCCACTGTGGATATATCCTGTACTGATACCTTTCTTCAAGGTGCCTGCTGACTTTTAGATGCATTGTTCCATTTTTCCGTATGCAGCATCAAATGAACATTTTTTTTCTTTTAGATGTTTTACAGCTTTTGTACTTTTCAGAACAAGAAATATTCTTTATTCTAATGTCTTAACAGTGTGGCAACTATATTTTATCCTACTAGGCCTCATGTTCTCACTTAATGTTATGCTACATTGCAATTTGTGATCCATCCTTAGAAAATTGTCCAGCAGTGTATTAAAGTTCAATATGGACATTTTTTCAAAGATCGCTTAGAAAAATTTCAAATACTTTCCTAACAAAAAAAAAAAAAAAAAAAGTAAATTATGCAAATTATATAACTATTTCAAAAATGTCTTGGTAAATTCTTCAATTCAATTACCTCTTCATTAATTCGATTATTTTGATCTGAAAAATTTGCATTATCATGTATACCTAATATAATTTCCTTTTATGCTTGCAGAAAAAATTAAATAAATTTATTTTTCTGATTGTAAATTTTTAAGTTTTTGTATCATAATTTGTTGATGTAATAAATATTTTGTAATGTTAAAAAATTATTTTAATTTTTTTTTTTTATTCTGACTTCTAGTTAAATGATTCTAGCATATTCTTATTTTGAAAGTTATAACAAATCATATATTTGTTCTGACATTAATGTTTACTTTAAATCTTAAATTATTAGTGAGTTATTTATGTCTGAATATTTTTAAAAAGGATGCTTGAATTAGAAGTAAATAAGTAACATTTTTGTTTATTGAAAATTTAATGAAAAAATAAAAAAGAAACTTGCTAGAAAATTGCATCCAAAACATTATTTAAAAATTATTTAAGGTGCTAATTTCATTAGATTATCTTAATGATGAGAAATTGTCTTTAAAATATAAATTTATCATGGCTTTAAAAAAATAATTTTCTTAAAAAAAATATAATACTTGTTATTTTTTGCAAAACATATTTTTTTAAAAAATTTTTGCTTTGTTTATAAATATTATAAATTTTATTTTATGATTAGAAACAAAATTGCATTAAAACATATAAATTTTATTTTATATTAAATGAATAATTTTAAAAGTTGCAACAAATTCTAATCAATGTATAAATTTATTTTAGATTACTTAAAATTTTAATATATTTCTATATGTTTTTACAAGAAATACTTAATTATAAATGCTTATGCATATTCCTAAATTTCTTATATGAGATAATTGATGAAAAAATAGGCAAATGTAAAATCATGACACATTTGAGAATATTTCTACTTATTCAAATATAGGAAATTTCTTGAGCTATAAAATTCATATTTTAAATTGCACTTAAATAAAATTTTGAAAAGTCTCAATGTTTTAGAAAAGTAAAATACTTTAGTGTTTCAAATCTTACATGTATAAAAAAATAATAAATTGATTTTAATTATAACAAGCAAAATTTTTTCTTAAAATTGTCAAGTTGAGCATAATTGTATCTTGTGTATTATCATAAACTGTAATTTCATTTTAGAAACACCAAAGAAGACCCGTCAAGTTTCCTCAAGTTCAATAATATTTTCTTCAGAAGAAGATCATATATCTGATAAATCTAGTGATAAAATGGTTAAGTATATTATGTTTTAGTTTGTTATATATTTTAGTTATTTATTATTTTTTTGTTTCTTTTTTACTACTAACTTTAAAATGTTATTTTATCAAATAATTTTGATTTGAGGTGACTCATTTTCAAAGTATTGATTGATAAAGAATTTTTTTTAAAATTAGATTTCAGTGTTATCATGACAGAAATTAGCTGTATTTTGTTTTTGTATCAATAATGTTTACTATGAATGTCAAGTGAAATTAATAAAGATTAAGTTATACAAGTTCAATTTTTATATTTTGAAGTGATTTAGTCTGGATGTCCCGCTAAAATCTCATAGTTAATTTTTTAATATTCAATATAATAGATTGAGTTCTATTCTATTTTGATCTTGCATATTTTATTGTTTGGAATGCACTTTAATTAGGTTTTCATCTATTTAACCCTTATGTGCAAAAATGACCATAGTGTGACAAATTATGCCAGTCCATTTTGAAATGTTCAATCTGTATTAACTATTTGCATTACAACATTTTTCAAGAATACTTTCATAGATAATGAAATGAGACATGAGGAAAAAGCTTCTAACAGATGAATATCCAGGAAAAATATCTTTTTTACATATTTAATTGTAGATGTTATTAAACTGGAGGATTTTCTTTTAAGAGGTTTCTTTCTATGCCTCAAGGTTTAATCTATGCTTTGCGGTCTCAGTGATTATTTAAAATCGCAATAATGAAATTTGGCTATGTTTAATCCAATGCTAGTTAGAGAATGTGGCTGATAACACACTATTACCTTTATATCAGATATTAGTTTTTGTACTCTTGTGAAATGTTTTATTTATAAAAGATTAGACTTTAAATGTTGCATATGTATTGTAAACATCTCCCTGATCATTTCTGGAAAAATTAATAAAAATGTTGTTACATTTTATTTTATTTTTAATTATTAAATGTAGCTATTTTACAGTAGGTTTTGAAACATTAAAAGTGTTGCTATGCATAACTTAAATCTCAATCATAGGTATTACTTTTCTATCTTTTGCTTGGAACCAGTTTTCGCTAAAATTTTTATATAATAATTGCCTGAGGATTAATTACTAAAGGAATTTTAGGCCAATAAAAATTATATGATAATGTTTATTAATCTAAAAGTTATAATTTTTTGATTTAAAATTTCCATGTTAAATAAGGTTCAGTTAAAGTATTTGAATAATAGCTTGGAAGCTACATTGGTTAACTAAAATACAAGCTGTAAAACCTGAAATTGATGGTTTTTCTATTTAGGAAAATTATTTTTTGAATTTTTTTGATGAAAAAATCTTTTTTTTCTTCTTTTTTGTTTGAATTAGTAAGTTTATTTAGCATTTATTGTCAAAATATGTTAAAATTTTCTCAAAAAATTTTGTTTTAGGATTAGCGTATTTAATCATATTTTATTTATGAAAAATTGTCATTTTTGGTTCAAGGTTTCTTTTTAATATTGTTTTGGAAAAATCTTTCAAATCTGCTATTCAAGCAATATTGGGCTTCAGAATTCTTTCAACATGATTATGCTCTTAAGCAATTTAATGGAACTTTTCTATAAAGAACATGTAAGATGTATTAAAAAAACGATATCTGTAAGCAGATATTTCCAGATTAGTATTATGCCCACTTTCAATAACAATATGAAATCAGTAGCAATAAAAATAAAACCAACATAGAAGTTTGAAATCTCTAGATTATTTAGAAGCAATATAAGATTATAATAAATTCACAATTTAAATATATTTCTCACACTAAAAAGAGGAAATCAAGCATGAATGTAATCATTATTTATTTAACAAATAAATTTTCTTAGGTAAAATAAATTGCTCTGAGAATATACTCATTAAAGGGATAACAGTATTACTGTTTGAGAAAATCTAGCTATTATTCATATTTCATTATTATTCATTAAGGTTATTTAATTTTCATATAGCAAAACAAATGTCCTTTTAAATTTTAAAATCAAATGAAGTATATAAATATGAAAATTAATTATCCTGGATTCTTTTTTAGTTGTAATAAAATAATCTGTGTAATGTTCTTAGGTGATATAAGATGTACAGAAAGAATGATTGAATTTCAAAAAAGTCAACTATTTCTATCTTAATCTGTTCTGATTGAATAATACAATGATAAATGGAATAAAATTTTGAGTTTTACACAATTGCTAACTAGTGGCACTAATGATGTTTCTTTGGCTCACATTTCAGCTTTTGTAAAGATGACAATTACATAATAGAAATCCTTTTGCATTCTGTTTCTCAAATTGTGAATTTGTTATAATTTCCATTATGATTTTGAGAATACCCTAGTGTCAAACATCTTGCAATTACAAGCTTTCAAATTAAGTTGAAACAATTCAAGATGTTGTTTTTGCAAAAGGAAAACATCTTTCCATCCTTGCATATTAAATAAAAACAGTGACCTAGCAGAATTTTTCTCCCTCTTAGTCCAAAAAATCTATTTGCTTTAAAAATATTATTTTATGCCTACAATTTCTGTCTTGTGTGTTTTCCATCAAAGTTTGTTTTTCAAATGATAGAAGATTCAATTGCTGCAAATTAATTAGTTTTTCTATATCATAATACATTTGGACACATTTTTACATAAATTAAAAATGGTAAACCATTACAATGTTAAAACACGGGTACATGAATTTGACTGGTATGTAGACATGCATTGCACCTTAAATTTGATTTCTAAAATAACTATATATAAAATTAATCCTTCAGTTTATTTTTAATGATGAATGCATTTCAAATCAGATCATTTATTTTGAAACATCCTATATTAAATTAATACTGTCACAATCAGTAAGTACCTGATTGTTTTTAGTATTTATATGAATTTCATTATTATTAGGTTACTCCTGTAGTTAAAGAAGATTCTGAAGCTGAAGCTAAGAAGGAATTGCTGCAATCTGATAGTAGTTCAATAACTATTTCTTCAGGTATTTAAATTTGTTTTATTTCTTTGCATTGATGAATATTAAGCAATGTTTGAGTTATATATTATAATGAAAATTTATAGTGGATCCACTTTCTGGTATAAAAATGGCTCTCTTTCATTGAGTAAATGCAAGTCTAGAAAAAATCAGGATTAATTAAAAAAAAAAAAAAAACATATTTACTTGAGGAATTATGTACTCAGTTGCTACCTTGAATAAAAATTTATGATAATACTGAAAACTAATTTTGTGTATTTCTCATTTCTTTCAACCAATTTATATCTTTTACACAAAGGAAATCGGTGATATTCTTCTTTTTCTTAGAAATTCTTTTGTTTCTTTTTTCTCCCTGATTAAAGTGCATTTATTTTTTAGTGAGTCTTCTATTATATTAAATTAAATTTTGCATACTTAAATTACTGCTAATAGCTCCATTGTTTAATGATTTCAGGGTTTTACTGTATTAAAAAAGCTGCAGTTATTAACATCATTTCAATATTCGTACTTTAAAAAATCAACAAATGCAAAACTACCATGGATTATGGAACATTATTCTTCAAAACATTGGGGAAAAAGTTTATGAAAATGTTATATAGACAGTGACTTTTATTTAACAGCGAATTTTGCAAAATTTCATCAAGCCAAGAATGGTATTATCCAGGAGAGCAGACTAGGCAATAAATTTCTTATTTTTTTATATTCCTTAGATTTTTCTATTTTTAATGTAATCATATATATTCTACTAAAACTAAATGTTTTCTTTAGAATCAAAGTTGTTAAATGATAATTTTTTCCTGCTATTTTCTGTTAATTATTGTTACCCTTTTTTGTAATTTCACAACTGTTAATAATTAATGATGCCAATGCCATATCAATCACAGATGGGGTTTACATGAACATGATGATCATGTGATCTAAAAAATTTTGCTGTTTTGGCAGGTTGGTTTGCAGTAGATTTGATGTGCATAGAAGTCGAAACTTGTTTGGCTTAAGTATATAATATATGATTTCAGTTAAATTGCAAGGTTTTATGGTTGTGCCGTGAATTCATGTAAATTTACATTGCTGTCAAATTAGTCTGAAAAACAAAAGCTTCCTAGTTTCTTCATTAGGATTAATTTATAATCATTATGTGTGTCTATATGTTCCTTATAACTTAATGCACACATTAAGTTATAAGGAAGGGAAGTAGGTACCTTACATTGTCAAGTAAGTTTCTTTTTTAAAACACCTTATAATCAAGTCCTGAAACAGCTGATCTTTTTTCTGTCTTCAAAATCTGTTTCCATTTGCTTCTAATATAATTTTATTTTATCTTTAATGACTAATGAAGGGTTTCATAGGATTATAAAGGCTAGTAAAAGTTATTCAAAGTTAATCTTGCATGAATAAATATTTCTAAAATTGTGAAAATTCCATTTGTGATGGAAATGCAATCCATCTACTTCTGGGTTCCAATTCTTGAAGTTTTGTTTTGCTGGAAATATTGTTTCATGAAAACTGTTTAAAATAAAAATTGAATTTATTGTAACAGTTTGTTTATAAACCTTAAACTTAATGTATCAAAATGAACATTTATAAAAGGAATTAGAATTAATGAGTGATTCCAATTCGGAAATTTTACTTAAAAATAAAATTTGTATAATAATGGAATATCCAAGATTTTATAGCACTTATTTAATCCTCAATTAGATTTGAATCATAGATAAAATAATATATAGATTTGTATTACTGAAGTAAAAACTTTTTAGTGATCTGTTCTATTTTACTGAAACTTTTAATTGATGGTTAATTCAGAAACAGGGAATGAACACTGATTTGTAATATATATGTGGTGTACTATAGGTAAATGTCAACAATGACATTTCAGAAATCACCAGTGGTTCAGTATATATGCTATATCAGAAGCTATGAACAATAATATCAACACCATTAGAATTAATATACATCCAAAGTTTCTTTGATTTTATGCTGAAGCATGTGGCAATAGTTATAACTGTCAGTGTTGGCTACACTAACTAATAATTTTGTCATCATCTACACTTTACATGAGGTTTTAATTTCAACATGATTTAATCTTTGTATAACATGTTACTTGCCAAATTTCTAGTCTTGATATTCTGTATTTGGTGGTCAGTAATGTGTATATATGAATCCTCTAAAATTGTATTCTTAAATATTTATTTCTCTTTATTTTTATGCGATTGAACTCCATTCAGAATTTAAAATATTTCTAAAAATTTTTTTAATATTTAAGAAAAACAGCTTTATTTATTCAGAACTATTTTTATTGTAATGTCAACTTCTTTAGGCAAGGATGATTTCTAATCTGAAGTCATTTAGGAGATGTTAAATGTTAAAAATTAGATGAATGACTAAGTTAAATTCTATGTTATTAATATTTGTTAGATATGTTCAGTTAAACAATACAAAGTTTATTATTATTATTATTATTATGAATTACTGCAAAACCAAATTGTAAATTCTTGTTGTGTTCTAATTCTTGTCTCTTACTTAATTTTGCTTGCTCAAAAAATTAATGAGATATTATATTCAATAAATATTGAAATAATGATTTTTTTTTTCTTTATTCTCCAAGTATTTTATTGATGGAACTCTAAATAAGTGGCTTGATTGTTTCATTTTTTGTAATAGAAATTTTTTTTAAGGAAAAGCCAATTTATTTGAAAAGTAGTAGTAATTTACTATTTTGTTCTTTTTCCACTTATATTAAAACTTTATTTTGAAAAATGGTTATTCACAAATTTATATTAATTTTTGAATTCTCTTTGATGTAATTAATTAATTAATAAATTTTAAAAAGGATTTATATATATATATATATGAAATGTACATAAAATGATATATGATGCTTATCATTACTTAACTGAAATTCAAATTTTTATGTGATAAGAAGTTGACTACTATAAAGTAAGCAATGTTCTCAGGTTTTATGAAATTTGAAAAATATCTCTTTTTGTAATTGAATTTCAAACTCCTTCTAAAATATGATGCTTAT
This sequence comes from Latrodectus elegans, assembly GCA_030067965.1. Classification (NCBI taxonomy): domain Eukaryota; kingdom Metazoa; phylum Arthropoda; class Arachnida; order Araneae; family Theridiidae; genus Latrodectus; species Latrodectus elegans. The sequence continues at coordinate 111,062,345 of CM057814.1, read as the reverse complement.
AATATGTAATACATAAAATTTAAGATTAATGCAAAAAAATAGTAAAGAATGAAGAATAGTAATAGTAATGAAAATAGAAGTAATGTAAATAGAGAGTGATGAAAAAGAATAGTAATAGCAATGAAGAATTTATGTGAAAATATTAAGTATAAAATTATGAAACCAAAAATTCATGAAAGTAAAAGTAATTCATTGGATTACATGATATCCATTAGAACTCAAAAACCTTTTCAACCAAATCATTTTTGATGCCTCTTACTTTCTCTGTTGGAGAACAAGAATACTGATTTTGATAATTCATTACAAAGAATTACTTTGAAATTTGAAAATTATGCATTTTTTTCAAGAGTGGCATGCAGATAAATGGCAAGTTATTTCTTCTCTGATTTTTATAAATTCTGAGTCTTGCATTATAACTTTTCTGGCACTTATTTATACAATGTGAGTGAATGTGTCACTTGGTATTTATAAAGCTTTATTTATTTTGGAAAAATACATGAATTAATTACAAAGCGAAAAATATGAATAGTATTTTGGCAAATTATTGTTTTAAAATAAAAATTTTTGGAAAAAAATAATAAAATAAATTAAAATGTGTAAAATTAAAGCTCTTTATAAACATTCTTAATAGTGCTTTGATAAGAACTTAAAAGTGTAATATATTTAGACATTCATTGCTTGATAGGAAAAAAGAGGGGAAAAAAATACAAAACTTAAATTCTCAAATTGGTTATTTTTTTATTCAGAATATTAATTCAAAAATTGTAACTCTGCGTACAAAGTAATGAGAGTAACATAATGTCAAAAATGAAATTGTAAGAAAGGTTTTATTGTGTTTTGAGGTTTTTTCCTTAAACATCAATTTCTTTGCTATGTATAGATTAAAATTTTTTCTATCTTTTTATATTATTTTTAATTCTTTTTATATTCAGATAATGATGATCTTCCAAAAAAGTCTGTGAATAAGACAGCACCCAAAAAGAAAGATTCTGATTCATCTGATGATTTTCAACCTAGAAAGAAGAAAAAATATGATAAACTTTTATCAAAAAGATTATTATCTGATCCTGAATCTGGTAAAGAAAATAAGAATTCTTCTGACAGGTATTGATTTTTTGTTTGAGTTAATGATTTTGAAAGCCTGAGAAAAATTACATAGTAGAAAGAATATAAAATTATTAAATGGTTTTCTTTTTAGAAATGAATTTGCTAAAAATAATGGGGAGTGAAAAACTCATACTTTTCAGCTGATATTTTTGAAAAGGTTACTCTGTAATTTGTATAATTAATTTTAAAACTTAGTAAATTTTTATCTCTGTACAAAAATTATAAATATTTTAAACAGAATTAATCTATTTCAAAAATTGAATTTTATTAACAATTTTAAACAAAGGCCTATTATTTGAAAACATCCTTAAATTGAATTGCCATTAAAATTAAAATATATTTAGTAATAAATATTTTTAAATTTTATTTGTTTCAGTGATGAAGGAGTATTTTGTTTTCTAATTAATTATTATGATACTTTTAGACAAAAGAAGCGAAAACATATCTCTGATGATGACATAAAAATTACAGACAATTCTGAATCTTCTGATACTTCATCAGAGGAGGATAGAAAATCCAAAAAAAGAAAAAGAAGAATTAAAAAACGAGCAACATCTTCAAGTGAGCAGGATGATAAAAAAGAGAAAGTAGTATGTATTTATTTTTGCATTGAAAAAAAAAAAAAAAAAAAAAAACTAGTAAACATTTCTGTTATTGAACATTTTATAAAAGCAAAATCTAATGTGTTTTTATTTCTTCCATTGTAAAAAATCTTACCATTAACTGAAAATCATTGAAAAATAATTACATGAGAAATTTTAATTAATCTAATGTGTACAAAAACTACAAATGTTATTTAAATTTTGCAAGAATATTAATACATATTTCCAGATAAAATTGTAGTGTTTTTTTAGTATAATGAATGATTCTATAAACTTATGTTAATGGTATTAATAGTTGATATATAAATAATTAAAAATTTTTGAATTAATTTTGGTATTTTTAATTTTAAATTATTATAATGCTGTCAATTCATTTACTTTTCAATTAAAAGATTATGTTAAACAAATTTTTTAATGATATAATAGAATTACAACCATTTAGTATTGAAATTGAAGTTACTCTCACTATTGAAATAAAATATCATTTCATTATTTAATTTACTTTTTCAATGATTTATGTTATTTGTCAATATAAGTATAAACTAAATTCAGTAGCGCGATAGTCCTCAAAGAGTCAAGGTGTACAGTTCCCAGGTCTGTTTTCATGACAAGAACCCAGATATGTGAAGCATATTTTGTGTTAGGTAGTCAGTCTAATGCAAAATTTCCAGTGCTTAGTTCTCAACAGTTTTATTGACTCACTGAAGGGATAAAAGGCCAAGTTGACCTTGCCCATTCTAAGGATCATACCTTTTATCTGTGCCTTGGGAAATGGGAAGTTTACCACTAAGCCACTGGGCTTCCATAATTATAAGTGTTGAAAGTTTAAATAAAGCAAGAAATATGATAAAAAAAATTAAGTAATATTCTTAGTTTTAATTGTATTCATAATTTTCGTTTCTTTTAGGAAACTCCTAAAAAAGGTAGAAAAGATATTCAAAAAATTATTTCAAAGAAAGATTTAAAGACAGAAACTAAAGAAGCTCAACAAGCTGAAAGAGAACGGAGAAAGAGAATTGAAGAAAAACAAAAATTAGTAAGATGTGTATTTATTTGCAAAATTCTTTAAATATGTTAACAACTTTTACTTGTTAACAAACTAAACAATTTTATATTGTTTCATACATTATATGTATTTAATTTTGGTTACATTTAAATCTGATGCAATGTTCTTTTTCAAAATAAGTTGAACCAAAGAATTTTATTTTCTTAAATTATTTTCAAAATAGATTTGGGATTAATTTTTATAAGACTTAATATATAATTATGTTAAAAAAAGTGTAATATATTAAACTTATTCACATAAAATAATTATTCCCTTCATTACTTAACAAATTTCTACTCTTATAAAATATAATGAAATCAATTTTAACTATATCATTATACGAAGTAAAATATTTAAGTAACTTTGTTTGGTGTTTATGCTTTGTTATTTTTTGTAAATTTGTTTTAAAATATACAACTTAAATTTTGTTTGCTTTCAAAGGGAAAATCTCTCAAATGTTTCATTTCTTGTAAAAATATAAAAAGTTTTTTTAGTGAACTGCTTTTATAAATACATTAAGATATGGAAGGTTTCTCTTATGTTTAAGAAATTGTAATTATTCAAACATTAAGAAATTGAAATGTTTTAATTTACAATTTATATGCATATAAATCTGTTTTTTCTATTGCCAGCAGATAAAGAATGGTTAGGCTTGATTTCAAAATTTTGAAGTAAAATTCGACATTTAATTAAACACTCATTAAGAAAAATTAGTTTAAAAGAATATTTAAAAATGTGGAATTTCCTTAATGGTATTAGTGAGACTTGTTAATGAGGAATTTGCTGTGTGAAGTATCAGAGAGAAAGAAATGTAACTTTACAATAAGCTTGGATTTATGCACATAAAAGCCATACTTCTAAAAAAATATGTGCATAATAAAGCAAACTTTACATTTAGTATATCAAAAAATCTTAAATCATAATTTTGAAAAGATAAGAAAAAGAAAAATTTCTGTGTAAATTTTAATCATCTGCTTTATTATTTTATCATTAAAATATCTTTGGATGGAATTACATTTTAGTAATGAAGATATATTTAATATTCTATTAATTGATAAATATTTTAAATTAATATTTGAATTTGTTAAATGTATTATTAAAATTGTTTTAATATTTATGACATTAATAATGTCGTACTTCACTATAACTATTGCTGACTAATTGGATCTAGATATTGTGTTTTGTCTTTCTATGTTTAAATGTAGCTCTAATTTCTGGTTTTTCAGTATTTATTATATAAATAACATATATTCATTGTTGCAAATATTTCTGTGAGTATGGGCTTTATGACTATGTAATGCTATTTTAATGTTCTTCTTAAATTTAATACAACTTATATAAAGTTCTTATAAAATTAAGATTTATTACTAATGTTTTGTATTTTAATTTTATTTGTGGTTATTAAGTTAATATAAACAAAATTTGAGGCTATTTTTATTATTTATATGTTTAATCTATTGATTGACATGAAATAATTATAAATCCCAATTTGTGCTTTCAGTATAATGTGATAACAGATACTTCTAAAGATGGCAAAGAAATTATAACCAAAAAATTAGTTTTAGAAATTGATCCTGTTTCTAAAGACGAATTAGTTCAAATCCACCCTGATATAATAGAAAGATTGAAACCTCATCAAGTAAATGGTACGTGCATTTATACTAATTTCATTTTCATAATTTAAAATTTAACTGTATAATATATTTTTTGTTTAATATTTCATTCCATCTGTGTTGAAAAAGGAGCTATTATATTTGTATAAAGTTCAGCTAAAATATATATATATATATATATATATATATATATATATATATATATATATATAATGCTTTAAATTGATATGTCTCTATAATGCACTACATGACATTAAAAATGCACATCAAGAAAGAGAGTCTGAAAACAATACAAATTTCAAGTTATATGCCCTTCATAAGGTTATGCGAATGATGTGGGATTCACATTTCTTCAATGCATTTTGAATAAGATAAATAACTCGCAGAATCTAAATTTCTGTTCATTTGTGCCAGGAAAAAATCATTATAGAAATCTGGTTCTTGTTTTAGAAAATGCTGTTATAGCATAGAGAGAATGCCAAGTTGCTTCAATTGATGCTACTTTACAAACAGTAATTTTACAAGGAGTATGGTACTTTAGAGTGAGAAGGTCAGATTGGTCCGTAAGCCAAATCTCAGATTATACATGCCTGGAAGCATTCACAGTGCATTAGCCAAAATTACTCCAGCATACTTTCTTGTACCTAGACTAGAAATGGGCTCTGACACTTAAAATAGAAGCAGCTAGGTTGTGTGGAATCTTCATAATTTAGAATCAGGGAGCAATCAGAAGACACTCAAAATCATGACTTTATTTCCAGAAGTATTTCACTTAGAAGCCATTATGATCACAACCTCTGTAATGTACACTAGCTGTTTTTAGTGAACACTTTGAATTATCTGATTGTTAGAACAATTCACGAATCAGCCTTACCACAGTAACGAACTTGATAAAGAGAGCTGGAACATGAGAATGTGACAAATTAGAAAGATGTTGATGTATCCAGGATGATATCAGCACATGTGGGTCAACGCATTGGCTAACAAGTAATGTCAGTTCTGCAAGTCACTTTTCTGCAACATGTTAAAAACAGTCTGGATGTTCTCATATCCATCAGAATTTTCCTTTTAATTGATTGCTTACATAATGTTTATAAAAAAGACTGCCATCGACTCCTCAATATGGACATGAATATCTGAAAAGCTACCAGGTTGGAACGATAGGGTTGGCAGAATGGAACAGGGATGTGTTCTTTAATGAGTTATGCTTCTGATTATTTAATAATACTTTTTTCAAATGAGTGGTGATTAATGTGGAGACAGGTCTAATCTGTTGTGGAATACTTGTGACTCTAGTATACATTTGATTTATATATTCATTGCTTTTATGTTCTTAGTTTAGTAACGATTTATGTAAATTTTCTTATCACTATATATATATATATATATATATATATATATATATATATATATATATATATATATATATATATATATATATATATATAGTTTATTTAAAATTCTATATTTATACTTACACTTATTATGTTTACTTATCTGGTTTGCTTTATTGACATGTCACTATTCTGGTGACACTATTCAACTTACAACTTTGATATTTTGCCAATATGCTGTGTGTTGCTGTATTCAGATTAAATTATCAATCTTTTAGATAACATAATTTCTATTACATATGCTTGCATATTTGTCAAAAGGATGCATTTATGTTTAAATGCTGCAAATTTGGGGAATCAATTGTTTGCATTTTTGTTATGGTTTTGAAATAACACTTTAAAAGTAATATGTCTTCAGTATTCAGTAATGTAAATTGTTATATTTAGTTCTATTGTTTTAAATTATTGTGTAAGATATGATCCATCAGTAGTTAATTCATTTTTAAATAATGGTGATGGATTTTGTTTTTAATTGAAACACTTTTTTCATTTTGTTTATAATTAATGCATAAATTAATTATTTTTATCAATCTCTTATTGTTGATTAATTTATTTTTTATTTACATCTGATTATTTATATTTATTTACTTTTTACTATTAATATTTACATCAGATTATTAATAAATCAGTTTCTATTAAAACGAATAATTTTATAGGCATTTAAACCTTTTATAATATATATATATATATATATATATATTTTTTTTTTGCATCAATAAGTGTTAAATAGGTGTTGCTCTTATAACTCTGAACTAGGTTGCGTAACTGTAAAACTAGTTAATATTATAGAATCACTTAAATCATTTATAGAGAATAATATGCCAAATTGGCCAACAACATGTCATCATGGTGATCACTTATAATTTCTTGCTATCTTCTTCTGTTTGACAACTTTCATTACTTTCTGACCTTCTCATTGTGTTACATTTTCAAGTCATAGGGTATTTTGATGCATATGTCAAATAGATATTTAAAATATATAAAACTGTTCACCTTGTGCTTAGGATATTTTAATGACAAAAGATATTTAGCAGTTATTCAACACATTTATTAATTTTTGTATACTATATACTTTAGTTAAACACTTCTGTAGTTAAATATTTTTAATAAGATTGAAATTGTTTAAGATTAAAAATGAAATTTATTTTGTTATTTTTATTCATTATCTATTATGCACTATTTTTACTTTAAAATTTTGCTTAATAGTGACAAAAGATGTATTGGAAGTTGATTTCTTTTAAAATGTAACTATAGCCATTACTTTGACTTCGTGTTGAAAAATTCCTTTGTTTTCTGTTATTCAGGAAATATTGCTTAGCTTTAGAAAATGTTTTTATTTTTAAATTTATCCAAACAGTCATTAATATAAATGATAGTTTAAATTTTAGCTCTTTCTAATGCTGCATCAATACTTTAAAGTAAAAAGTACATAAATTATTCTTAAAATAAATTAATTTTTATAAAATTAAGTGTAATGCTAGGAGAACTATAGTTGATGTTGAGAGAACTGATTTATTTTAAAATAGATTTATGCCAAAAAGTCACATTAACTGATATTCTGTAAAATCCAGGTAAATTTGCTGCAGATAATTTAAAATTTGTTAGTTAATATTTAAATTGAATTGTATTTACCATATTTTCCTGTATATAATTCGCGGATTATGTGTTAAAAAAGTACAGAATTTCGTTGTTCATATTGAACGCTGCAGCAGATAAGCTGATAAAAAAAATTTTTTACCAGGAAAGCTTACAATAAAGTTTTGAAAGAAATGTCATTTATTTGTTTCATAAAATAAATAATGACATGGTTGAATTATTTTAACTATAACCAGTATTGTCCAATTACATTCAAAATTGAATTCTGTTCTTCGGAATGATACTAAAATTTCAATTCATTAGCATCATTTTGCAGTTTATCTTGACCTGAACTTTTTCCTTCTGAAAACATTCAAATCGAATAACTGATGGCGTTACGACTTGGTTGAATTATTTTAACTATAATCAGTATTGTCCAATTATGCTCAAGAATGAATTAAGTTTTTCTGAATGATATCAAAATTCCATTTCATTAGTGTCGTTTTACATTTTATCTTAACCTGAACTTTTTCATTCTGAAAACATTCATATTCGTATATCGTCATAGTGAAGTAAATATTAATTCACTGAGGAAATTTTAAGCTGAAAGCTATAGATAAGATAAATGAAAAAAATGTCGATAAACGTGTAATGTAAGGTGAGAAAGAAAGCATGCTATGTACAAAAGAAAATGTGCAAATCAAACAGATGGCGCTGTTGCAGTGCCTTCGCAAAGCAGAGACCAGCCTCTCATTTGAGCCTCGGTAGGTATGGAGAGAAGGTGCATTCTTAATATGTGTTCTAAGGAGGAAGTGAGAGCGTTTATATGCTATGAATGGGTGCGTGGAGTATCAGGAACAAATGTGCAAATCAAACAGATGGCGCTGTTGCAGTGCCTGCGCAAAGCAGAGACCAGCCTCTCATTTGAGCCTCTGTAGGTATGGAGAGAAGGTGCATTTTTAATAAGTGTTCTAAGGAGGAAGTGAGAGCGTTTATATGCTATGAATGGGTGCGTGGAGTATCAGGAACAGAAATTCATAACCATCTTGTGGAAGTCTATGGGCCAAGTGTGATGTCAAGGCAAATGGTGTGAATTGATGTCGCAAATTCAGTGATGAACGTCAGCAAGTGGAGGACTTACCGAGAGCTGGACGGACATTCACAGCCACTACAGATGCAAATGTCAGGAAGTTGGATGTCATGATTAGAGCGAACTGGCGTATCGCCATCAATGAAGTAGCGGAAGAACTTGGAATCTCACATGAGCGAGCTCAAAACATCAACCACGACATTCTGCGATACAGAAAAGTGTCAGCACGATGGGTGCCCTGACAATTGACCTCGACAACGTACAAGGAACAATGCATGGCAGTCAGCCTGGAACATCTCGTGCGTTACCATGAAGATAGCAATGACTTTCTGTTTCAGATTGTGACGGGGGATGAAACGTGGGTACACCATTTCACGCCAGAATCGAAGGCCGCATCTATGGAGTGGAAACATCCGTCATCACCTGTCCGAAAGAAGATCAATACAACTCCCTCTGCAGGTAAAGTGTTCCTCACAGTTTTCTGTGACGCCCAAGGAGTCTTGTTGCTGGACTTTTTGGAGGTTGGAACCATCACAATGCTCTACTGTGCTATGCTATGTGCTACTGTGGCACCCTGTCGAAATTGAAAGAGCTGATTTGGAAAAAGCAGCCTGGCCTTCTCACATCTGGCGTTCTGCTGTTGTATTACAATGCCAGACCACATTCAGCGGCAGCAATGCAAAACCATATTGCAACTCTTGGTGAGTTCCTACACCATCCGCCATACAGTCCTGATCTTGCACCAAGCAACTTCCATCTGTTTCCGGCTTTGAAGAAAAATCTCGAGGAAAGGCGCTTTGGAAGCAATACTGAAGTTAAACAAGCCGTTCAATGCTTCTTCCATATGCAAAGCCCTGATTTTTTCCTGGAGGGCATTTTGAAGCTTATTAAGCGATATGACAAATGTCTCAATGTACTTGGTACCTATGTGTAAAAATAAAGGTATGTCATCTTTAATGTCTCTTTCTATTTTTTGACTTTCATACACAACTCTGACCAGTCAACAGGGGAAACTTATTTTTCAACTTACCCTCGTATATATATATAGACAGACTTAAATGGAGCATATTTTATAGATTTTGCGTTTTATTTGCATCTGCTACTTACTTATGATAACAAGCAACCTCATTAAGTATTAAGTTAATAAGCATCAATAATGTTTTTATAGTGTACGTAACTTGATGTTTGACTTTTACCAGGAGGCAAATTTTACAATAAATAACATTTATTGCTCACAACATAGCTACATAGGAACAAAAAAATTTAGGAGCACTAAAACAGACCCTTCTCTTAGCATGAGATTAAAAGAGTAAGTAGTCTTGTATTCTGCTCAGATCTCACTGAGAAAATGTATAAACTGCACCTACAAAGTGTAATGATTGGTTAAGTATATTTAATGAATTTAATATTATTGGTACAGAAAATTGATAGACATATTTTAAGTTTTATATTCCAATTTTAAGTTTTATTTCGGGAATTCAAGTATTTTGTGAAGGGTCAAGTGTTTCTTAGAAAACATTTGATGGATCACCTTAATATTTTAGAGTAGTTGTGATGAGTCACCATTGAGTATCCTCCCTGTGAGGCAACCAAGTGACACAGTATATTATTGAGAAGAAGAATGAGAAAAGTAAATTGAGAAAATATAATTTGAGGAAAGCAAATTGTGTATACACATATTGTATTATGTATACATAATACAATATGTATCCATATATAAATTTGTTACAAAATACAGAGACATAATCAAGAGTAAATTTTTCACTATGTATAATAAATTTAAAGATTATATATGATACGAATAATATAGTGAAAATTATTAAATAAAAAGTCAATACTTGGCACAACATATTGATCACTATGTAATAAAATAAATTATTTCAATAGTGAATAATGATGAATGATAAATTATTTCAATATGATGATTAATATATATTGGAAATTATTCAGTATGAAATACAATACTTAATATAATATTTTATTTACGTAAAATACTTAGTATAATAATTTATATTATAATAATATATAATATGATGAATAATATATTCAATTTTAAATGTATAATACAGCATTTGATGATATATTATAGTTCACTATGTAAACACAATAAGATAATATATGATTATTTATTAATACATATGCATATTGCATATCAATCTGGAAAATGTACTCTTCTACCACTTTTAGTCACGAGAGATGCTTGACATACCTGCTTAATGTATTATTTACATTTGAATCATTGTTATCTTGTTTGGATTCCTTTAAAATATATACCAGTTTTATTCAATTTAAAGAAACGGTTGTTGAATGGCTTTTCAGTTGGATTGTGATTGTTTTAGATAATTTTTGAAGCACCTTGTGTGATCCAGTGAGCGGTTGGCTTAAACAAGTTTGTTTATGGTCAGTGCACAGGAAAACATGAGTGCAATGTTGCAAATTTTAATGCACAAAAAGGGTATTTTGTCCATGCCGACCAATGTCTATAGGATTGAGAATATTCATCTGTTCCTTCAGATTTGTTAAAATGTCTTGTCTAAGGATTGTATGCTATTGAATTCAATGAAAATATACACCAGCAAAACGAGATTTTCTGTAAACAAGTTTGGCACTGGTCGACTATAAATCATTCTTATAGACAGTTTTAATACCTAGTAAAATGATGGGCTACGTGTCTGTCCATCTAGGATTTTCATAAGTCTTTAAAGAACTTTTTAAATAGCGATAAAATCTTTCAGTGGTATCATTTGATATTGAAGGTATGCTGTTGTGTGTATCTGACTGATACCAGTAAGAATTAATATTTCATGGAAAAGTGAAGATTCTAGTTGTCTTCTTTGGTCAGTAGTGATTTGGGAAAGACAACTAAATCTTGAGATTCATATATTGAAGACAGCTTTACATGCAGTTAAAGCTTTGGCATCAGGAATTGGAATTATCTCTGGCCATCTGGTGAAACAATCAATGATTATAAGGCAATATATATTACCATCATTTGGAGGAAAAAGTTCTATTAGGTGAAGATGAATTTGTGAGAATTGAGAATCCAGTAAGGCTAAAGAACTTATTGGAGTTTTTGTATGCTTGTGAATTTTAGAATATTGACAGGGTTCACAACATCTTACTTACTCTGATATATATTTATAGATGTTAGACCAAATGTATTGTGAAAATATTAACTTTTTATTTGTAGATATTCCTTAATGAGAAAGTCCATGCAGTTGATAAAAAATTATTTGGTGATACGTTTTTGCAATAAATGGTCAAGGGTTTCCTGTCAACATATTACAATATAAATGCACATTTAAAATAATAAATGTTTTCTCCAACTTAAAGGCAGATAGGTTTTGAAGAATTGATTTTAATTCTGATTCATATTCTTTTACAAGAACAAATTCTTCTAAATTTGAAGGAACAAAAGAGATATTGTCTATTTCTGTGTAGGATGTGACGAATATCAGTTGAAAACTGGGAAATATAGACTAGGTTTTTCAGCTGACATGGTAACATTTATCAGGGTTCTGTTTGAAGGCATGAATAAGTAGATTTTGATTTTTGTAGATTGTAAAGTCACAACCAGTCACCATTAATTTGAATGTTAGTTGATATTTGACTTTTATGAGAATGTGATGAATCACCTCAGTTTATTTAAAGATTTAAAGTAAATATAAAATTTTAAAAATGTATACAAGTCATAATGATTTTAGGAAATGTAATTATTCTGTAATCCTGCTGTTTGATTTTTTGAAGATATGTTTTATGTGTTTTGTTTGAAATATTAATTTTTGAAAATTATTAGATAAAAATGTAAATCATATTTTTGATGTGGAATATTTGTGAAAAGAGTTAGTTTGGGAGTTTTATTGAAAAAGGAAACTTACAATGAAAAATCCTAGGTTATTCAGCTGATCTACTTTTATTTAAAATATTTTAAAAATAAGAATAATTTAAATTTTGCAAATAAATTTCAATGTCACTTGGATTTTAAGGGTACTAATAGAAGCAATTTAATTTTCCAAAACTTTGTTCAGTTGTACCAGAATAATGAATTTGGATATAGTGTGAATGTTGAAACACTGATTTGTAGTTAATGATGAAAATTCATGCAAACATTGTTTATGTAAATCTAGAGATTATTTATTTATTTATTTTTTTTGCTCTCTGTTTTATGCAAAAATGGAAAATATTTTAACAAAAGTACTAAGAAGAAATATTATTGAACTGAAGTATGTTAATAAACAGAGACTATAAATCAGTCGCCAAATATTGTTTTAAGGGAATTATATAAATATATGTTAGTTATTTTATGAATCAAATTTATTTTAAAAATATTCTTTTATAATATCAAAAAAATTTATACATTTTTATTTAATATAACTAGTAATTTTCAGTGCTTTTTTTCTTGTAGATCCCTCAGCATTAAATTTTTGTTGATAAAAAATATTTGTTTAGATTACATAAATGCCAATTGTTATTTATATTTTTTTATTATAATTTTTTTTTTAATATTTTTTATGAATGAATGCACTTGTGAGTTTTTCACAATATGAAAAACTCGTTTCAGTTTCATATTAAATTACGAACATAGTAGTTTTGTTTTTACTTAATTGTATTAAGGGTGTACAAATAAGTAAAGAACATTGAATTTGTTGGTTTTTCATTTATGAACAAAAGTTAGTGTTCCATATGTGTATTTAAAAGTACGAAAAAATTTTAAGGTTTCAAAATTTAAATGCTAGCAAGTATTTTGTGTCTTTTTTTCTTTTGATATATTTTACATTATAAAGTTAAAACTTAAATATGTAAAAAGTTATTTGTTTTTATAGATAATTTTAGGGAAGTTAAGTTTGCGTTATATGTATTTTTATATGAATTTAATTGTTATTAATAGGTGTCAAATTTATGTGGGAATGTACAGTTGAATCCTTGAAAGATCTTGAAAAGGGTCCTGGTTCTGGTTGCATATTGGCTCATTGTATGGGGCTTGGAAAGACATTGCAAGTTGTTACATTTTTACATACATGTCTAACAAATGAAAAAGTAAATGCGAAAATCAAGAAGGCAATGGTTATTTGTCCATATAATACTGTTTTAAATTGGAAAAGGGAATTTGATTTGTGGCTTAGTCCATTGGATACTAAAGAAATATTGGCAAGTAAAATTTTTTTATTTCTTTAAAATCGTGACAGTTTTATTATATTGCTGTTTCATTATAATTGTGAAACCTTTTTCTGATTAAATATCTAATATACATTTAATTTATGCTTTCATTTATATAATATCAGTGTTTACTACCATTCAGTAAGAATGTCTAGTGCTAATAAGATAGCTGAATGCTTACTTCTTTGGTTTTCAGTTCAATAATATATGATGTTCCAGATTAAATATAATCCATAGGATAGTTTGGATTAGATTATCCTGTGGATATTTGTAGTAGATTGGAATGCTCAATTAATTAGTTTCAATCTAAATAGTTCTGATGTTAAAAAAGTAATTGTAGAGTGACCAACCTACTAATCAATTTCTTCTAATGGTGTTCGAAGGCTAAATAATCAAAGCTTAATCTTAAATTTAAATAAAAAAAAGTATGCATCTTGCATCAAATTGTTTGGTTGTTTATAATATTTTAATTGTATAAGTAAAATTTACTGTGAAACTATATTTAACCAAGTTTCTGCAGATGTTTTATGCATATCCCTCCAGTGGTATGATCAAATTAGCTACTGCATTGTTAATTTTCTGACCTTTCATTCAATATCATAGGTTATTGAATCTCATCTTGGGTTTGTATATTTGTAATAGTTTGAAATCTATTTTAAACTGTAGGTTTCTATCTAATTAGCCCTCGAATTTTAAATCTGACCATTAAGCAACACACTAACAAAACCAAACTTCGACTAATGTGACTAATATTTATGCAGTGTTCCTACCATTGAATGTCTATACACTTGTATGCAGTTATATTTATTAAGACTCAAGTATTTAGTTATCACTGCTTCAGTTGCTGTAGTTTCTTGAGAAATGGAGACTTGAACTCTTTATTTTTTAATGATGCACACATTATTAGGGTTAATTTTTAACTATTTCATTGGCTAACAACGCAGTTACATTGTTTGACCCATCATTTCTAATCCATCAATAGAATAGATTATTATTCACAAATACTTATGTATGTATTTTATTGGTGTAGTGAAGCATCATGATGCAAAATAAAGCTAGGGATTGCTTGGACTGAAAAACAATCATTTTGTTGTATTTCTTGGTAAATGCACTCATTGATTTTATTTATCTATAGGGAAAAAGATCAAAAACACAACTATTTTAAAAGGCATCAAAGATATTTGCCTTTGGAACATTACGGTATTATCCCATGACATTAGTGGATTTTCTATGTCCCAAAGTACTAAGTTATAATGATTAACTGTACAGATAATTATTGATAAAAATACTTTTTACATTTTGTTGAAAGTGTGAAAAGTTTCATCCATTAACAGAAGTTTGTTTGTAAGATCATCTCTTTCCACCTTATTTTGCAGATTTTAACAGAAAACTTTACACAACAGTATATAGTAAGGTTTTAATCCTTGTGTCATCTAAAAAGGATATTGCAGACATTTTTGAAATACATTTCAGACCATTGGGAGGCACTCACTGTGTCTATGTATGAGTTTAGAATGCACAGAATATGCTGATATTGAAAGTCTATAAAAGCATTTCATAAAATTTTCCAACTACTTAAACTGCTATGCTGGACTAGCTTCCCTAATGAAGTAACTTATGTCCTCAAACTGCTTAACCCACCTTTTAATGATGTGATCTCATGGTGATTCTTTATAAAATTTTATGCAAAAATGCCTTTGAATTGTAATAAATAATGATATTTTATCATATTCCAAAGTAATACACACTGAGAAATATTTTGTACTAAATTTATTTTGCTTAGCTTAACCAATTTAAAAAACTAGTTTTTTTTTTTTTAACTATGTTTATTTACATGACAGTGCAAAAAAGAAACTCCATCTTTTTTTTTTTTTTTTTTTTTTTTTTTTTGTGCAGTGTAACCAAAAGCAAGAATGCTGTTCACATGAATTTATAAATTTTAATGACTTTTTCAATGTGATTAGTTTATTTTAAACATTTTTGAAACTAGAACAACAAATTTACAACAAGCAGAAGATTTGACATCTTTATATTAATTTTATCATTTATATAAATATTTTTAATTTAAGATTTAAATTCTGATTACTTATATGATTAAAAATTTAATATTTAAGTTTTATTAATCTTATGACTACCATTTAACATTAGAAATGACTTTTCTTAGAATTACCAGAAGTATATACTGCGATGATAGACCAATATAAATAATATTTCCTACTCCCAATCAGAAACTGTGGTTTTATTTTCCTTTTCAAGTAATGAAAACTGTTACAGCTGCAATGACAGTGCTACTAAATTGATGTAGGAAATTGTTCTTTTGTAATCTAAAGCATTATGATAGGTTTTCCACACAAAATTAGTTTTGATTATATTGTATCATAGCAAGTCATTTAACTGAAAAGGACTTTTTGTTATTTATTTCATTCATTAAAAAGTTAGTGGAGCTGTTTGCATTCCTGTTAACTATGGCATTTCTATTAAGAATGGCATTTTCTATTTGTATTTAATTATTTATTCTGTAATTTTGCTTCATCTATGAATTAATGAGGATAATTGGGAGTTCTCTGTATTGAATTTAATAAAATATTTTGGTACATTAACATAATTAAAATTTTTAAATTTTGTTTATTACTTTTGAAATATTCAATACTATTTAATGTAACTAACATATTTTGGCAACAAGGGTATGAGAAAAGTATATAAATATTTTAAATAAAAAATTAAAAAAGAGAATGTTTATTTTTTTATAGTCATAACTTATAATATGTATTTTAGTTTGTACTTTAATATGTAATATATATATAATAATTTTGCTTATTTTATGTTTAAATTTTTAATTCTGTAAAATTGTGGAAAATTTTATAATAAGTTGTTAAATAAATATATATTTAAATATATTTCCAAACACTTGGAGTATTAAATTACATAGTATTTCATTGTATTAGTAATATCCCGTAATGTTTTATAATGATAAATTTATAAAATTTAGAAGAATGAGTAAATTCATATGCTTGTTTTTAGCAAATTTTTATAGGGATTATGTACCTTTTGTCCTTTATCTAAATATCTGAATAAAATGAATTTATTTTTAATGGATTTTATTTTCATTTAGATTCATGAAATAACGGTTGCAAAGGATAATTTTATGAGATTAGATATTTTAAAATATTGGTACCATTCAGGTGGAGTTCTTATAATCAGTTATGATATTTTCCGTCGTTTGGCTGCGGATAAAATAGCAAAACTGTCAAAAAGCAATAGGCAAAAAGTCCATGGATATTTATTAGATCCAGGTAAGCCCATTGGTATACAGAATACTCAAAATTTTATTTGTAAATGATATAGATATTTTTTATTAATTAAGATACTATTTGTCATTGTTTCTATTATAGATTAAGATATTAACTATTCATCATACATTCTTCATCCTTCTTATTTTCCATGTATCATCTATGCACAAAAAAGTCATAAGATTTATATACAGCTTTAAAAATCATTTAAGTTTAATAGCTTAAAATTTTAGTTTATTCATTTTTTATTATTCATTGATTGTGAAAACATTTTAAAAATATTTGTGGTAAATATAAATTTATGGATTTCTAGCATTATGCAAGTTTATGCATACCTTTGTGATTTTAGATTAATTTTCCATCCAACTTCTGCTGATAATTTGAACCGTATGTTTCTGTGGCTACAAAAAAATAAATAAATAAAAATAAAATACATGCATAGTTCTTGAAATTTATTACAATAAATATGATTGTTGAAAATCCCTTTATTTGACTTGTTCAGATACATCCTAGCAAGATAAATCTCTTTGTTGATAAATATGAAGGGTTTCATTCTTTATATAGTATATAAAAGTTATTCAAATATTCCCAACATATTTAATGAAAATCATGTTTTATTGCATTTTTCAATGATTTTGATAGCTAATGTTACACCGACTATTGTTTTCTACTAATTTATCTCTGGAATAGGATGTATGATATCAAATAACATTAAAATATTATGTTAAGTCGCTATGATTGAAGATCTTAAAAAATTTTTAGACTGCTTCAACAGAATTCTTATTCAATATGTATAGTTAACAAGTATGTTAACATATCTTTCTTTTTTGTGGCTGTTACTTATCTTTGATGATGAATGTTTTTTAGGACTGTTTATTAAAGAGAATATTTTGTTTATATAAAACTTTTGCAATATATAATGTCTTATGATTCAGTTAAATATTTAATGACACATTGAGTTTAATAATCTACTTTTAAGTTTGAATGTTCTTTGTAATCTTTTAATAAGGGCTTCTCTTGAAGGGGGAAAAAGAAAGAAGAAAAGAAATTTAAGAGAATTTTCATGATTGTTATAATAATAAAAATGTTTTTGATTTTTTTTTGGAGAAAACCAAAGTGTTTTTTATTTAATATATTATTTCAGGTCCTGACATTGTTGTTTGTGATGAAGGTCATATTTTAAAAAATGAGACATCAGCAATATCTAAAGCTTGTGCTAAATTAAAAACGCAAAGGAGGATTGTTTTAACAGGAACACCTTTGCAGAATAATTTAAAAGAATGTAAGTTGAATGTTTTATATAGTATTTTTACCTCATTTATCACAATAATGTAAGTTTAAAATATTTCATTTATAGTAATATTGAAGTAATTAATAATTAAAAAAAATGATGTGTCCTATACTAACAGATATTATTCATATCGCAGATAATTATTTCAATTAAATTTTTTGATCATCCAGACAATTCACAGCTCTTTTTCAAAATATTTGAATGTAAATAATAAAAATTTTTTTAATTTTATTGTGTAATGCCTAATTTTTTATTCTTTGTTTTTCAAAAAATATTTCTGAAATATTTGAATATTATCTTTCATCAAATTTCATAATTATTTGTTTGCTTGTAGTATTTTTTAACATTTTAAAACAGATAAAATATTTTATTAGTATTAATCAAAATTTGTTGTGTTATCTTTATATGTTTTTATTTTATACTGATAAATTTGGTTTCAAGTTCTTAATACTAGAATTAATTTATGTTGAAATAGATTCAGGAGTTGATTACAAAATAACATTAAACAGATATTAACAAAGTAATAAATTGGAATAGATGTTATGTATAAGAAAAATATGTATAGTATTGTTGCTTATCCTATAATGTTTATACATTAAATCGGCTGCAGAAGGTTGAGTGTCATAAAATTATAATAATAAAGGGACTGAAAGCTAAACTCCCTTAACAAGTTAAGACTGCCCAGCATGTGAAGAAGGGTGATGTTGATAGCAATTTTTTTTTTTTTTTGCAAGTGTAGTGGATATTTTTGCCTCTGTCAAAAGAAAAACAATTAAGATTGCCACGTAATATATGTTATCCAAATCCATATAAACGAAATGAAAATTTAGTTAATTTTCTACATAGTTTTTATTTTATTGTTATTCAATGAATTTTAAACTTTGAATTAAATTTATAAATATTTTTCATGCATTTTAAATGTTTTTGTAACTATCTGATAATATCCCAGAAAATGTTTTCTGTGGAATATTATTAAGAATGCTATTTTCTTCTATGGCATATATTTATGTGTCTTGAACAATCTCTGAACTTGTATACATTGTTATTTTTTTGTATGTGTGTGGTATTTTCCTGTATATAATCTGTGGATTAGGTGTTAAAAATGTTTTGATTTTTGTTGTGCATATTATACACTGCGATGTATAATGTGCTAAAAATCATTTTCCATCAAAAAAGTTTATAATAAAGTTTTGGAAAAAATGCCATTTGTGTGTGTGTGTTTCATAAAATAAATAACAGGTGGTGCCATGGTTTGGCTATTTTTATTAAGGAATTTGGTTCATCATAAAGATAAGATAGTTGCAAAAGCAGTTTCTATCATTCTTCCGAATTTTGTTTTGTTGTGAGTTACATCGTTTTGAAAATATTTAAATGGGTATACATCATATGAAAGTAAAAAACTTTCCAGTTACTCAACTGATTTCAAAATAAAGCTATATAGAAGTCAAGTAAAAAAATGGTGAAAAATGTGTTAAAGTAAGATTAAAACAAAGCATGCACTGTACAAAAGAAAAATGTATTCTTTGGACAATGTGAAAGTAGTCTATATATGCATTTAATTATTAATGAAACAAGCTTTATTTTTAAAAAAAATATGTCGAATCTCATTTTAAAAGCTATTAAAAAATAAAAATCGAAAAGTTTTACGAACTTCTCAGAATTATCGTTTTTGATCGATCATATGTGATCTCAGTTTGTCACACTTTGCAATGAAATGGATTTTAACATACCTTTTTCAAAATGCTTGTTTTTTGTACAGTTTATTTTATTTTTAATCACACTGTGTATTTTTTTAAAATTTCACATGACACTAACAATATCAGCAGTATATATTTTCAACTATTCAGCAAAATCATTTTGCAGCTGATTATACACTGGTGTGAATTATATATAGGAAAATATGATATTATGTTCATTTACTTAGTTTTCTTTATTGAGCATTGCAATTTCAATTCCATAAAATTTTTACTCTAGCAATAAAATATTACATACTCTTTCTACTAAGTACATATTTTGTTCGATTTCTTCAAATTGGTTCTAAAATTTTCCCCTACATTTCCACTATTCGTATGTTTTAATAATCTATAGTTATTGTAATAATAGATTTATTTTTATATGTTCCATGTAAATATTAATTTATATTAAATAATATTTTCACATCATTTATACAATAGCATATAAATATTAATTGTGTATAAACATGATGGTGATGAATATTGTTAAAAAATATACTTATTCTGTTTTCTATCATAGGATAAAACTCATTTTATTATATACAATCACTAATTATAGTATGTGTTATATATGCTATCTCTTTCTTTATATCTAATTTGGAAGACTTCTTTTCTAGAAAGAAAAAAGGAAAATCTTTGTTTTGAATAATGTGCATTTTATAATATTTCTTCTAAAATTTTTTATTTTGTTATCATGAAAATACTCATTCTGCATTACTAATTTTCAATGTAATACTCATGAAGAAAAAAAGATTTTACTTTCTTCAGAAAGCTCAATTTTCACAGATCATGCATAAAAATTTCTGAAAAAATTTCATTTAATTTAAATATTTTACAGATCCTTTCTTAGTGAAATAAAATGAGAAAATCAAAATTTTGCTTCTGTCATGTTAGATTAAATGCTGCCTCTACTCTGTTATTAAATTAATAGTTTGGTTTGTTTTGAGTTATGATTGTATCAATTTTGTTCATTCCTTAAAAAAAAAAAAAAAAAAAAGCCTTTTTCAGTGCTATTGTGTTGTTTTTTGTAATTTACTTAAAATTTTTGTATTGGTCCATTTTGCTTAATAATTTTTTTTTAAATTTTTTACAGCAATTTCAACGAAATTTTTTGAACAAATCATTTACTAGTTTGTTTGTTCATCTATTATTTGTATGTTTAAAACTTATTGACTTCTGTCCCATGAAATAGCAAAACTTTTTTAATACATTAAGTACTAATGTACACTTGTAGATTTACATTTTTTAAAAACTTGTATGTGTTTGATTTAATCATTGAACTAATTTTTTGCCAAAAATTTATTTAACTTGAAATATTGATTTATGCACTAAAATAAGGTATATTAAATGAAAGGGAGTATAATTAGTATTTTACTAATATTTTACTATATAATAGAAATTATGTATTTAAAATAATGTATTCAAAATAAATTTCACATTTTCTTATTTTGCTTCACATAAAATTGCATATTTATTATTAGAGTTTCTAAAATAAAAAACCAAAATTTAATCAATATTGCTTGTATTCTTTTTTACTTAAAATTTTTTTAAAAGGATTTTAATTTAGAATTTTTTTATAAAAATATTTCATTTGTTTTTACTATTAATACATAATTAATTCCTTTTTTAGATCATTGTATGTTGTCTTTTGTGAAACCTCATCTTTTGGGTACAGCAAAGGAATTTCGAAATAGATTTGTTAATCCTATAATGAATGGTCAGTATGAAGATTCCAATGAATATGATGTTAGACGAATGAAGAAGCGTATTCACATTTTACATAAATTATTAGAAGGTTGTGTTCAGGTAATTTGCAATATAGATTTTTTATTATCATTCATTTAATTTTTTGGTTAAAATAAATCAAATTCTTAAGTATTATTATCTTTTAGAGGTGTGATTATTCTGCATTAACAAAATTTTTGCCAGATAAGCATGAGTATGTTTTGAGTGTTAAACTCTCTGATGTGCAAATAAAGATGTACCGTTGGTATCTTGATAATAAATCTAGAGCAAGGAAAGAAGACAAAATACAAGGAAGTACATTGTTTCAGGATTATAATACCTTAAGAAATTTGTGTACCCATCCTTATATTATTCATACGAGCTATCAGCGAGCAAAAGAGAAAAAGGTAATCATTTACAATTTTTGTGAAAAAGGTTTTATATTCTTTTAATTTAAAGAAAGTCTTAAAATTTATTTATAGCTTATTTATAGATGCTAATACTGTATAAGATTTATTTATAGGTGTTTAACATATAGCTCAACAATTAATGACAATGATATTAAAGAACATTAATTCCAATTCATTGTTTACATTTTACAACTTTTTAAAATGTTTTTACTGTGAAATTTTCAGTGTTTTTACTCTGTTAATGTTATGAAACTTAAAATACATATTTTTGATGCCTTTAATAACAGCTATTACTAAAATAACTTAATCATGAATATATGCTTTGACTTGTGTTAAAATTATTATGTTTAAATTTGTCCCACTTTAATTACATAAAAATATGCATTGTACTTTCGAATTTTTTTCTAATATTAAAAAAAAATTCTATAATATTAATTTTGTGAATGAAATATAAAGTGAAAATCAGTTTTTGTCTGGCTTTTCAAAACATTATTACTGTAAAAATCTCCCAACATTTTTTCTATGACAATTAACACCATCAAATTCATGTGATATATTAACAATAAATAACTTTCCTAGATATTGATCACATAAGGTAATGAATTTTAAATAAAAATTATTTTAATCGTTGTGTAATAATTACTTGGTAAAAAATTTTGCTGACACTCAATATCTGCATAATACATATATTTTAAACTATGAAGGAATTTTTATGCCATTGAAATTGATTTGCTACAAAAGTCATTTACCAGATAGTGAATATTGATGACATTACTTAATTTACATTTTTGGAGACCTGCCATTTTTTATGCAAGATCGTTAAGTTTTATTCTTTTATTGATAGCATGTGATATTTAATACTTTTCAGTTTGTAAGATATAGAAAATGTTAATAATTTTTTTAAAAAATCTTGTTTAAGAAAAAAGAAAAGCTAATGAAAAAAATATTTATTTGAGTTCTATTATTTTACACATGTTAATGGTATAGCATTATCATTCACTTTTAGTCTTGGTATAGAATTTGGCACCATTCATTAATTACTGTGATTGCTGAGCTGTTAGTGGTTAGAATTCATTTTGAAGCTTTCTTTGTTGAAAACATATTTTTATTTTGATGGAACCTTTCATTGTTTCTGGTGTTTTGTGAATTAAGGCTAATAACAAATGCAGTAAGTTGTATTTCTAATTTTTTTTAAAAATAGTTACACTTTCAAATTTTAAAGCATCCTCTAAAAAAATCTATTGTTCTCATTGTGTAGATTTGCAGTTGTAATTTCAATATCTCATATTTCTTTTGTTTTGATGTTTCTTATCATGTCAATGGTCTAAAACATAGACAAGAAGCAAAAATTTCAATAAGCATTTCTAAAATGATTATTTACTGTTAAAATGAAGCACAAAAATAATTTACAGATCAAAGCTATATTTTACTTCCTTTTTAATAGAGTACAATATAGTATAAATCAGCATAACTCATCCACATTTTAGGAATATGTTTCCTAAAAATGAGATTGTAAAGCTTTCTGTGAAGGAGGGAATTACAAACTGTGTTTATTAAGGAATTAGTTTCAGAAAAAATAAGGATTTTTTGTTAACTTTTGTAAACTTCACTATTTTTGCAGCATGTTATTGGAGTAATAACATTGATTCGAAATTGTATCTTATTGTCATAATTTTTTTCAATCTCATTCACTGTTCAATTTTGTATAAAACCTGAGCAATGCATGAA
Organism: Latrodectus elegans; assembly: GCA_030067965.1. Taxonomy (NCBI): domain Eukaryota; kingdom Metazoa; phylum Arthropoda; class Arachnida; order Araneae; family Theridiidae; genus Latrodectus; species Latrodectus elegans. The sequence continues at coordinate 111,038,585 of CM057814.1, read as the reverse complement.
CTTACACTCTCATTACTTTGTTTATTTGATTTGAAGATTAGATAAGCAGTAAAGGTCTAGATTTTTACGTGTTGCATATTTGCTTATTCTGTGCAATAGATTGCTGGAGAAAAAGAGAACCTATTCATTGATAAATTAATATATGAATCATTCTAAACAGCTTATCTAGAAACAACTACAAACTTGATGAAAAACCTACTTCAAGATAATAAATATTAGATTTATTTTTTCATTCATTTAAAATGCAAAAAGTAATATACAAGCTTATCAGCTTTTATGAATTGAGCTTAAGTCTTATTTTGTGTGATGTTTGAAGAAGAATCAGAGTATTGATTTGAAAACGTCAGAAATTATGAAATGATGAAATAAATGGATAATGGTGAATTGTACATCAATAATGAAAAATAGTTACAATTAATTTAAATTTGTAGTTTCATACTTTTAGAATAACTCAAGATGTCATTCCAAAAATGTAAATATGTTAACTCTTCTTAGTGACAGATGTTATGACTTCATTTTCCAGACTAGGTGGAAAGTTTCTTCTTTCAATATTATGTATTATGGATCTTTTAATAACGAATGAAAAACAATTTTAAAGGAGGGAAAATATATGAAAATGTGTTAGCACAAATATCATAGTTTGAAACACATACTTAATTTTAAAATTATCTATCATCTCTAGACTAATTAGGATTGTACCGCTATGAAAGTAAAAATCCTTTCTCAGTCAAATAATTCCTTAAAACATTGCAATTTCTAATTCCAGACATTAATTAAAATTATCTGGAGCTAGTAAAAGACAAATGGATAAATCATCAAATTTTGGGTCTAATGTTAAAATGTACAGTTGGCAAAGGAAACTATTTTTTCTCAATTTATAATTATATATTTTTAAAAATTTTATTTAAAATTAAGTAATTTAAATCTGCATAATGATGTTTCAGTTTGAAATTTTCCTCATATATATATATATTTCAGTTAAGGATGGATTATTCTGAAGATGAGAATGAATACAGTAATGATAGTTTCATCAATGATGATTCTTCTGAAAAGTCATCAAACAGTGGCTCAGGGTGAGTCATTTTGAAGTTAATGATTTTATTTGTGAAACCAAAATTTAATTTTAATAAGAAATTATTTTTGCTTTAGTTTAAGCAATCTAATTATGAGAGCAATTATTATTCTGTAATGTAATAATAGAAAATTTTTTATATCTTAAAATAAACTTTTCTTAGGCTATGGAAATGCATTTAGTTGCATAGCTATTTTTAAAAAAAATGCATAAAAATATGATATGCTTCTGAAATTTGGACATGAATGTAATAAAGGCATGTGAGTGGCTTCAAAGAAAAGCCTTAAATTTTTATTTCAAATGTAAATTTTTTAATTAGATTATTTATATAGCATTATAAAATGTAAGCTTAAATTTTTTTTTCAAACATCATAATAATTATGTAATTTCTAAATAATACATATTAATGTATTATCAAAAATATGAGCATGATATGCTATGACAGTATTCATTTATTTCCAACTAAACTGTTCAATATTAGAAACTTTATAAAGTTGCTTTATTAATAACATGGAGGGGGGTTTTCTTGAAGGAAAACTTCTTTAAAAATGTGCGATTTTAATGAGGTTTGTTTTCGTCCTAAATCTCACTTGCGTAAATAAACAAGTATATTTTGCTCCATTTTAACCATACACAAATCAAATTATATGAATATTAAACATAATTAAGAGAAAATAATTTACTAAATATCAGTATAAAGATGTGAAAATTGTATGAAAATCACTTTCAGTTTACAATCAAGAAAAATAAAAATATTTTAACTTATTATGCTGTCTATAATAACTTAATAAATTTGCATATTCACCTTTTGTGTTTTTACTTAGCACTGATGAAATTGTAAAAGAATATAGTACAAGGTCAAGGAGAAAATTAGGTAAGTATTATAATTTTGAAATTTAAACTTTCAACTACAATGATTTTTTTAAAAATTTTAAATGTGAATTTTCATGTATGTATGCATATATATGTATTCATATATATATATATATATATATATATATATATATATATATATATATATATATATATATATATATATATATATATATGGTTAGGTTTTATAAATTTATCAATATTAATAAATTTTATATTACTTTTTGTTAAGGTCCATATAACTTTGTTAAACAGATTTTACAGTATTTCATGTTGAATAAAACTGAAAACAATTTATGAATATTTTCATTGGAAATAGTTCTAAAATAGAGGCATGAGGCTTATTTCATTTAAAAAATTATTACTAAAAAATTATGCAGTAATACTTCAGATTGTTTATATTTTGACATAAATCAATCTCATAAATGTGTGAAAATATTAAGGCGAGTTTCTATATACTGTATTTTCCTGTTTATAATTCATGTATTATGTGTATCATGTATCAAATTTTGTTTTGCAAATTATGTCACAGCTGATTATCTGATAATAAACATTTTTAATTAGAAAAGTTTACAATGAAGTTTTCAAAAAATCCTGTTTATTTTTCACAAAATAAGTAACTCGGTTGACTTATTTCATTTATAATCAGCTTTGTCCAGCTAGGTTAATGGGTTTTGAATATTTGCCTATCACCAAATACCTTGTATGTTCACAAAGAGTACTTTAAAAAAATTAACTTTTTCTGAATTCTTTTAATTTGTAGCAAGCTTTAACTTTATGTATTTACTGTTTTTAATACACAAATTCTAATTTATTTGATATTGATATCTATTTATATATATTTCTGTTTGGTTGATTGCAATAGCATAGAAAATGAATAATAAATTTGAAATAAAAATGTAATCATCAATAAAATTTGTATATAAGTAATAATAATTTTTTCTTGTAGTAATATTAATTTTTTTTTAAAAAAATTAAAAGTAACTCTTAAAGTTATCTAGTGTTGTAATTATAATTAAAATATCAATCCTAGCATGATTTTCCACAAGATTTTATTTTTTGAAAATTATATTTCAATTTGTTATGTTTTACATTCCTATAATATGCATTTTATCCTAAACTTTTTTGCATATTTCTTGATTTTTCAAGTAAAATTATGGAAATAATATTACTATTTCAGGTAGTTATTTTTAATTAATATATTTGTGTTAAAAATTTACTTACAAAATAAAATAGGAATAAAAATTAATTTTTCTACATTTTTTGTTATTAATTTTTTAAATCTAAATTGTTAATTTTTCTTCTTAAATGATTTGAGAAGAAAAATTTATTTTATATTCATAACTTTTGATTTTTGAAAAATTTATCAGTATATTGATCATTGTAAAGATGAAATCCTTTTTTAAATTCGGTAGAATTTTAAAGTAGAGCCACTACTTTGTAGTTAGTTTTAATAAATTTTCTCTGTATGATGTTTTGGTCTTGTTCTAATTAAGATAAAAATGCTTAAAAAATTATTCAATTACTAAATTTGTAAATTGCCAATTTTTTCTTTTAGTAATCCTGTAATGTTCTGTTATATATTTGAAATCTGATAATTTATATGTGAATTTTTATCTTGTTTCTCAATTATCTTTAATCTTAGATGATGATAAGGATGATTCTGTTGAAGAAATTGTAGAAGAGAAAAAAGAATGGTATCATGAATTTATATCTGATGATGATGCACACAAAATTGAATTAAGTGGCAAAATGGTATTACTTATGAACATTTTGAAGGAATGTGAAACAATTGGAGATAAAGTGTAAGTAATGTATAAGTAATGTGTAAGTTGATACATGCACACATTGATGTGTTTTAATTTGTATGAAATAATTTATATTTTTACATGCCTGCATTTTTGTAATTACAGATACTCATTTTGTATTGTGTAAAATAAACAAAATTTAAATACATAAATTTATAATTTCTTAATTTTTTCATAATTTTTATCTTAATTTAAAATTATATTAGTGTTAAAAAGCTGAAGAAAATTTTATTTTCTTAAATGCTTATTACAACAAATTTTTGTGAAGTCTTTTACTAAGTTGATGAATTCAAAATGTAAACACACCAATATTAATTTATTAGAGTGGACTCAATTTAAACTTATTCCTTTTCTATTTGATGCAGAAATGCTTATACGAAATGTATTATGAAAGGATCCAAACTGCAGAATTAGCTTATGATATGTACACATTTGCCAGCGATTTTACATAAATTGAAGACTAACAATACAATTTGATTGTTGATATTTGGAAAGATACACGAATGAAAAGCATAAAATAGGATAATTTTAATGTTTATTGAAATGAAAGTAATGCTTATATTCATAATTTAGTTAGAATAATTTATAAAAGAAATTATTAAAAAATAATTCAATAATGTTGTTTCATGTATTTAAGGAGATAAAATTGTCATTTGTCTGATTCCATCTATCTATATCTTAATTTTTTAAAAAAAGTAAAATGAATTTTTTCTCTATGCAATATGAATAGAACAATATTTTGAGGAGACACACTAATCCTTTTTACTATATTCTACAAAAATAAGTTGTTTATATCATTTAGGTAGTTTTGTATAAACTAAACTCCTATAATAATTTTGAATTTTATGAAATTATTTAAAGTAACCTGAAGTCGAAAGTATTGATTTAAGCAAACATTTACTTTATGAATTAATGTATTCAGTATTGAAAATAAGCTATTGTTATCTTTATATTACCAGTATATACTTTTCTAAGCATTTGTATTACACCTATGTTAAACTTTTTTAAGAATTATATCCCACGTTTGGCTGTTTCAAGCATATGAAATCTGGCAATCCAATGTAAAAAATGAAGTATGTAAGTGTCGTAAATGAAGGGAAATACAGACTTTTTGGCAAGGAGAATAATCCAATAAATGTCTTGCATTTATGTCAACACTGTTTTTACACAAAATGCAATGAATTGCGTCCATGAATTTGATTCAGTTCAGGTGTGTCTGTTAATAATCATGTCCAATCAATAAACAGAAAATGAGATTTCAATAGCTTGGCAAATAGTAGATGAAGGTTGCAGTAGATTTAGCATTACTTTGGATCCACCAATGAGGAGGCTTGCTACATTATACTCTGCTTATCTTAATTTGATATATTAATCATATATTAATGATTTTAAAGTAGATCATGATTGCCAAATTGATCTGTGTTTAACCTTCTATATATCTTTAAGATCAAGAAATTTTGGAAATGCTGTCACAAAATTGTCAGTAAATTATGATTAAGATTCAAATTGAAAGTGAAATACCATATTTTCCTGTATATAATCTGCAGCTGTGTATTATTTGCAAACCCTTTTATTCAAGCAAAAGAAAAAAAGTTTTGCATAATCTGCAGTGGCGTATAATTCATGACAGTTTTTCCTATGAATAGTTGAAAATTTAAACTGCTGATAATTTGGTACTAAAGAAAATAAAAAATATTCATTATAATTAAAAATATAATAAATTCTACATAAAAAAAAACATAAAAGATCTCTTTGAATCCACTTCAACACAAAGTAAAATTAACTGCAATGAAAGCACAATATCAATCAATGTCGAGAAAATATTAGTAAAACTTATTGATTTTTTAGAGTTTAATAACATTTAAAATGGGGTCAAACATACTTTAAAAATGAATTATATTTGTTTTGTTAATAGTTAAATAACAGAAATGGATTACTTTCTAACTGCATACGGAATATATTTTTTCTTTTGTATGGTGCCTGCTTTGTTTTTAACCATACATTACACATTTGTCGAAATTTTTTCACTTCTCTTAGACAATAAAGGAATTTAAATGTTTTCAGGGCGAAAATGTTCAAGTCAAGACAGAATACAAAATGTTAACGAATTGGAACTTTAATTATCCTTCAGAAGAACTGAATTCGTTCTTGAATGTAATTAGACAATGCTGATTATAGTTAAACTTAGTCAACTGAATATTGGCGCCACCTGTTATTTATTCTATGAAACATAAACAGCATTTCTTTCAAAAGTTTACTGTAAACTTTTCTGATGAAAAATATTTTTTTTGCCAGATTATCTGTGGCTTCAACTGTCTAAACACTCTTAAATTGCCAAATGGTAAGTTTTCAGAATCTGGGAGAGAGACAGTGGCTGAACTGTTCAGAGTTCACTTTCTAGGTTCTAACAAAATAAATGGAACTTTATACTCTCTACATCAAATTGTGGTAGAAGTAAATGGGATGTTGGCAAAAAAATCAAAACTTATGATCAAACAAAATGGGCAATAATGTCCTTTAAACTTTTTGAATCACTGGGAATGGATGGAATTTTACGGGCTCTGATTATTGAGGGAGTCCAGTGTATTGCTCCAGTTCTCTGTAGAATTTTTAGGACAAGTATAGGCTTTTGGCATATACCTATTGCCTGTAGGTATACAAAAGTAATTTTTATTCCTAAAATAGGGAAAGATAATTACTATGAGGCTAAATCTTTTAGACCTATCAGCTTAACATCTTTTATTCTAAAGGCAATTGAAAAGCTGATAGACATATATTTGAGAAGTCTACTTTGTGGAAAAACTACTTTCAGACTCTCAATATGCATATCAATCTTGTAGATCCACTGATAGTGTGATCTACAACCTATCCTTCATTTTGGAGAAGAACTTTAAGGCTAAGGAACTTGCTTTAGCTGTTTTCTTAGATTTTGAAAGTGCCTTTGATAAGATACCCATTGAAACTATCTTACAATCTCTTGCTAGAAAGGGAGTTAATGATACAATCTGTTTTTGGATAGAAAATCTGCTCAATAATAGATTTGTCAGTGCCTCATTTTTAGGTGAAAACATGATGATCCAACAACCAAAGCTGGTTGTTGACAGTTCTTTCACCCATCTTATGGTGCTGTGTTGTAGATTCCCTTTTAGAGGTGTTAAAAAAACCTGGCATAACCACCATTGGATATGCAGCTGATTTAGATATAATTGTCAGAGTTAAGTTTGGTGATACAATCTCTGGCATCATGTCCAACACCCTCAAACAAGTTGAGACTTAGTGTAAAAAAGGCCTTTCTGTAAATGCTCAAAAAACCACTATGGTAGCCTTCACAAAGAAAAAGAATCTTAATCTGAAAAAGATAACTTTTTATGATCAAGAATTAACTTGCTCCAAAGAAATTAAATTCTTAGGAGTATTTTTTGACATGAACTTAAGTTGGAACAAGCACTTCAATTTTTGTATTGAAAGAGCTAAAAAAGCTTTCTGTGGTCATGTAGAAATGCATTTGAAAGAGCTTGGGACTTAAATCCCAAAGTTATTCATTTGATTTGCATTATGATCATTTGTCCCATTAATACCTATGGCTCAGTGATTTGGTGACCTAAAACCAAAAATGAAACTGCTAAAGGAGAATTAACAAAATTTCAAAGGATGCTTTGTGTAGCTATCTCTGGGTGTATTTGAACAACTCTCACTTCTACATTGGAGCTTCTGCTTGGTATGCATCCTCTTTATATTCGTGAAGTGGCTTAAAAATACAGCTCAGTGGAAGGACTACTCTAGATTTTTTATCTTGGGGAAACCTCAATGCTGATGTAATTAGTTATCTTTTTATAAGTATGGCTACTGATTGCACGATTGTCAAGTAGGCTTTTGATAAGCCTTATACAATCAAATTTCCCTTGAGAGAAGACTGGAATAATGTTGCCATCAGTGAAAGCTGTATTTACTGGTATACTGATGACTCAAAAATGAATTCCAACCCTGGGGCTGGTATTTGTTGTCTAGTTGATGGCACAAAGTTATCATTCCCTTTGGGTAAATATTCAACTGTATTCCACGCTGAAGTCTCTTCTTATGTACAGTAGAATATGCTTGGACAGAAACTATTCTCGTCAAAGAATAATCTACTCAGGCAGTCAAGCTGCATTACTAGATCTACAGAAGTCTACCGTAATTTCTGTTCTTGTCTGGGAATGTTATCTCACTCTGTGTAAGTTAGCTAATAATAACCCCATCACTTTAATGGGGGTGCCTGGGCACTCTGGTGTTCCTGACAATGAATTAGAATTAACCTGACAATGAATTAGAATTAACCTGACAATGAATTAGAATTAACCTGACAATGATGAGCTGGCAAGAACTGGATCAACAACCAACTTTTTTGGTCCTGAACCAGTGCTAGGTATTTTAAAAGAATTAATCAGAAAGAATATCTTTGATCTCTTCAGAAAACAACAGTTTATGAATTGGTACAATGCCATTGATCAAAGACAAGCAAGGTTATTAAATAGCATGTGCCCTAGTAAAAGGCAAAATGAATTATTAAAGCTCAATAGAAGCAGTCTAAGGAAAGGAGTGGGACTACTTACAGGACACTGCCACCTTAAAAGACATCTCACCATAATGGGAGTTTCAGATGATCCCACTTGTAGAGGTTGTCATTATATGGAAAAAACTTCAATACACATCCTATGTGAATGTGAAACCTTTTCTGCGCATAGATTTGAACACCTGGACCAGCACTTGATTGAACCTTGGATGTTGCAAGAAATTCCTGTAAAATGTCTGCTGAATTTTGCTTCAGCCACTGGTCTCTTCATATAGGGCTTTTTGAGGGGTATAGTACAATAGACCTAGGGTTGCGATGCTAGGTTCTTTTGGAACCACCCTATCTTAAATCTAAATCTGCAGCTTTATATAACACACACAACGAAATTCGGAACTTTTTTAACACATAATCTGTGGATTATATACAGGAAAATACGATAAGTGAAATCACCAGTAATTTCACTATTACTAGTGAGCTAAATTTTATAACATTTTAATAATAATTAATATCATATTGTCTTTTGATAAATAATAAGATGTGCACTATCAATAAAATTATAATAAATAAATACATCTTGCATTACATTTTAGTATCATTGAAACAAAAGAATATGAATTTTAAGTTTATATTCAAATAGTGCTTTTTTAAAAATTTAATTTGAATGCATCATATTATTTTCTAGCTTTTAAGCATATATTTTTTAACGAAATAACCAATGTTTCTGAATAGTCTTAAAAATATCTCTTAAGTATAAAGGTTTCTTTCAATTCAACTATAAATTTTTTTAAATAATTATTTAATCAATTTTTTAAATGGTACTCTTTTGAATGATTGAAAGATTTTTATGCTTATGCATTATGAATGACAGGATTTCCAATAACATTTCCAAATAATTGATAAAATTGTTATTTTTAACTGTCCGACTGTAAATATGATCAAAATATGATTAATAAGTTAGTTAAATTTCAAATGTTTTTGCACATCATTGGTATGATTATAATGGCATGTGTTTGAAATTAATTGCATTGATAGTAACTTGCTGTAGTTGCTAAATGTTCAGCCCTTTAGCCATTATTTCAACACTTTAATTTTTCAGTTTGAAAATGCTTAAAGGTTTATCGTAGTTTGGAATCTTTTTTCATCATGGTAATCAGCTAAAATTTATATTTCGTTTATTTAATTCTTATAAGAAAAAGTGATCATAATATGATAGTCATTCAGAAAAATAATAATCATGTAGTTATAAAAACTGCCAAACAGTATTTATTGGATAAAAATGAGGAATCTTTTACATACATGAAAGTACCTTCACTTCAAATAATTACTTATGGTATAAAAAATACCCAATATGGTATAAAAAAAATTCTTTTAAACATTTTTTTTTACCATATTGGGCACCTAACAACCAAAGATATTTTAATGCTCAGCATGTAATTACTATTCAGGTAAACTTTTCATAGACAGTACACTATTCAGGTCTTACAAGGAATGTGTCCTAGTAAAGTTCCAAGAACATCCTTTGATAGGTGAGGATGCAGAAATGTAACATTCGTTCTCTATGTTAACAGTGACTGGGGTCAAATACAAGTCTTTTCACTCATAAAAGCAGTTTCCTGCCTAGGACACAATGAGCCCTTCTTTTAAACATTTGTTGTATCTGGTTATGACCTTCACAATTCCACTTTTCTTTCACGAAAAACTAGAAGTCACAGAATTTTATGCCAAATGCTACTACAATGAAGGCATATCATTATCATAATACCATAATTTCCTTTATTTCATTATTTTTGTGGATGCAGTTACATTTAAAAATATATTTTTGCTACAATACGTGTGTATATATATATATATATGTGTGTGTGTGTTATTTAATTATTAATTATATGTATTTAATTAAAAATTTTTATCATATGCAAATATATTTATGCATATTTGTATTTTATTAAATTATAATACATAAAATGTTCTTATAGCATTGTATTTTCACAATCTCTATTAACTCTTGACATTATTGAGGATATACTACAAAATTTGGACAATGAAGAATCTGCTAATAGTGGTAGTATTGCTGATTCATTTTCTTCATCATGGATAAAAGGTCTCGATTATTTCAGAATGGATGGAAGTACAAATGCTGATTTTAGAAAACAGTTCATTGATATGTTTAATGATCCATCATATGATAGGTATGCAATTCTTTTTGGATCAATTTTAAAATTTATTACTCTGAACTACTGAGATTCAGCCAATATTGAAATCTATTCATATTTTCCTTCATTTTGAAATTCATTAATTTATAACAAGATACCTAAGATCTTTTTCACAGTCACATTTTCCCTCAACTCTTTGTATATAACAATATTGCAATAAAACTTTAAAAAAATATTTATTAAAAAATAGTAAAAATGGAAGAATTATTCAATTTTATTTTTCAAATAAAAAGTTACTAAAAATTAAAATGCTTCTGTAACATATGTATTTTAGATATTTTATCATAAAATATTAGCTGCACATAGATTTATTTTTAATATTTTGTGTTGCCCATTGTCTTACTTTGTGAAATCATTGAATGAAGCTGCAAAAAGTTATCTATTAAGACAAATTTATTGTTTATTAGATATTGTTTGCAGATTCACCTAACATTACTAATTTTTGGATTATTTTTATGAAAATTATTAACTGAGTAACCCAAGGTTTAATCAAAATATGAGAAAATATTTAACTGGTAAAAAATTTGAATGTTGATAGTAATTTTTAAATTAATGCATTATATATATATATATACCCAATTTTTTATATAAATCATATTTTTAGCTGATTAATGAACATTTTAGCTAATACTGATACTTTCTCATATTTTGATGATAATGTTTCTGGAATTACATATGCTAAATAAATTATCTGTATAGGTTTCAGTTGATTTTTCTTGAAAGTAAGTAGTGTGAAATTTAAAGAATTCTTTGGTTTCAAAATATAAATTTTTTTTTTTTTTAACTATATTGAATTTTAAAAAATCAAATTAATCAATATTTATTCAAGCTAAGATGTTTTTTTTTTGTAATATGAAGTTTCTCTGTTTTATAAACCAATTAAAAACTAAGGAAGCATATTGTACAATTTTTCTTAGAAGCTTTTTAACTATTAGATAATGAGAATTTCTTACTGTTATTGCTTTATTTCTGTTTGAGTGATTATAAAGTATTGAAAGATTTATTATTATCTGTTATAAGTAATTATTTTCCCCCTTAAAATATTTTTGAATATATTTTAAAATTTAAAGGGCTCGCCTTTTCCTTGTATCAACTCGAGCTGGTGGTTTAGGTACTAATTTAGTGGGAGCAAATAGAGTTGTTTTGCTTGATGCCTCGTGGAATCCTTCTCATGATGTTCAAGCAATTTTCAGAGTTTATAGATTTGGTCAGAAAAAACCTGTTTATATATATAGATTGTTGGCTCAGGTAATTTTTATTACTGACTTATTTTTCAAATTTTTCATTAAATGTTGCTCTTTTCTTTTAGACACTCAATTTTGATGATTTATTACTTACTATTGATTTATTTGTTATAATTATTTATATAATTTTTGTTTTAGTGTAAATCTTTTTTCAATATAATGTTTTATAATGAAAATTTATTTTCCTTTTAAACAGCTCTTTTTACTGTTGAAAATGTATGGATATTATATAAATAAACAACTGTATAGGTCACCCAATAATTTTGTCCACATATTTCTCATTATCTCTTAGTATTTTAAAACATTATTTTAAAAGGGATGTGTATTTATGGGTTATTCACATGGAAAACATTTATAAACTAAAAATCTAAATTAAAGAAATATGAAAGGGGAAAATTTTAATTATATATAATGTATTTAAACCTATTTAGAAAAATATTTATATTATAGATATTGTGATTAGTAAATTACCTTATAGATGTTAGTATTTCTTTTATGTTAATATTGCTTTGTTCAAAATTTTTGTATAAATTATTCTTTGTAGTTTTTTCAAAAAATTCATATCTTATTATAATAAATTAAAAATGAAACTTTAATATTTTTGAAATCTAAAAAATAATTACATTTTTTAAATTAAGCTTGTACAAATAAAGTACATTAGTTCAGTTTTTCAACCAATTGATGTAAGTTTTAGTATTTTTTTATAAGATTCAACTTGTAGTTATGTTATGCCTAGTGTGTACCAAAGATCATTTTCATTTTTTCTACCTTTCATTAAGAATATATTTTTTCGCTCTTTATATTTTAAAAGTTAAAAATCAAATATCTGATTTTTATACCACTTTAGAATTTATGTAAACAATTCCTTACTCACTATGTAAATTATTATGCTTTGTTATTAAGTAAATTAGTTTTTTCAATTTTGAATTCTTTATTTTATTTCAATTGCTTTTTAATTTATATGAATCATGCTTTATAAAATGGTAATCTAAAAAGTTTTATAAATTTCTATTCAATAATATTCTTATGCAAGAATTCATAAATAAATTATTTCAGTGAAATATTTCATTTTGAGGTTCTTTAAACACATTTGAAAATAAATTTTTACAAGTTAGAAATTCTACTCTTAAGATGGTTTTTTGCACTTACTAGCATTTTAAAAATAAAATTATATAAATACTAATTATAATTTTGTGCACAAAATAAATCTTAAAGTTATGTGATTTTAGAATTTTATTTTCACATTAAATGTTGGTAAGTATATTATTGTATACCTCAATATTAAAATATGCATTCTTTTTGTGAAATGATTGGAATTTAATTTGTTTAAGATATAATTTTTTTTTATTTTTAAGTATTCCTATTATATCAAGCTTTTAAAAGAAAGAAAAGCTTGATAAATTGCTTGATTTATTGATAATTTTCCTTCGAGTATTAAACTTTAAAAATGAATGAGCTGACATTGAAAAACTTTTTTTATAAGTGATAAAACAAGCTTTAATGTTTGCAGTTTAAAAAAAACAGTTAAATTTTTATTCAATTTGCATTATTTCTTTAATTTCTTGTATGCATCAGTATAACATAAATAAAATGCTTTATCTGCATTTTGTTAAATGAGAGCTGATATATATAGTACTTATTGTTAATTATAAATATTTTATGCAGCATATGAATTTACTTTATAACTGTTACTTAGTATATTAATTCACAGTATAGAATATATTTATATATTTTATAATTAGCACATTTTATTGTTTGGTAGCGTTAAGGATGTTATATTATTTTTCAAAGAAAATTTTTCAATTATAATTTATTGATTAATTTTGTTTACTATATAATTTCCTTAGTTTACTTCAAAAAACTTTTATTTTCCCTAATGTTACAATTGTTATGATTAAATTGAGTTTGAATTATTATAATCATTGTATTCTTTCATAATTCTAAATTTAATTTATCTTCTATGATGTTTTTCCTTATTTTTCCTTTTTATTATATCTATAGTTACTGTTTATCAAAATGTTTTATTTAACATTTTGTTTTGATTAGTAATGATTTATGTTGTTATGAATTAATAATATTTCATGGAAATAATATTTTAATCAATGTATTTATAATAAGTAAACTTAAATTTTATTCTTGTAAATAATGTTAACTGAAATAAGATTTGAAAATTATGTTTAAAACATATAAGTAGGGACATTAAGTTTTGATAATTCAAGTTTATCTTATTTTTAAATTTGTTCTTACAAATATATTTTTAAATTCATACTCTTCTATTTTTGCTTTTAACTTTATTTTAACCATTTAAGTGGTCAATTTTTTACCAGAAATGCTCCCAAAAAAGACATATTTTTTATTACATATAATTAAGTACCATACTTAATAGAATAAGATTTTTTTTATTTTTTTCACTTTTAATTATTTTACATTTTTTATTTTACAATTTTAGAACCGAAAGACCCCTTAGTTTCCTTTTCTCAAGTACATTCTGCATGCAATGAAGAATGGTTTACAAATTCTACCAAAATTTCTCTCATACTTACTGTGAATTTTGAAGTTTTCACTTTTCCAAACAGTTCAGAAGTCTTTTTGTATATGGTACAATTTAAAGCCTGGTATAATGCAAAGTTCCACGTTGCAATCCGGGCAGGACACGGAACAGGTGGATTTTTCACATCAATCTCGGTAAAAATTCTTGCAGAACTCAAATCTCCATCAGAGCATGTCACTACAATCTCACTACACGTGTCATCTGAGGAATAATCCAAATAATTAGAACAAATATCTGTATCAGAATGTAGTTCATCATCTAACAAAAAAGTATTTTCATCGTTTATTTCATCCATAACTTCCATAAGAAAAGACAAGGTTTTAAATTCACAAGCATTGAATACAGGAGAACAAAAATTTCATAGAAAAATCCCCGCTTTCTCGCTACAAAGAAAAATTCGGATGAGAAAAGCATTGCAGTTACATGGACAAGCCATGTCATCTGTTGAAAAATATTAATACTAAATAGTCTCTTTACAATAATGAAAAATATGGGCAAACCAGAAGAAAATATCGATGCCCGTACAGGCAAACCAGTTGAAGGCAATTTTGGGTAGCACGCGTACACTGTACGGGCAAACCGTTTAAGGGGTTAATTTTATAAATTTAATATAAAAGCTTGAAAAAAATAGTAGTAACTTTTAAAATTTAGAAGATGAATTTTAAGAAAAATTGAGCTTTAAAAAAGGAGAGTTTTTTTCTATTTGTTACATTTTCTCTAATCTCATACATATTTCACATTTCCTAATTATACTGTAGTCAATATTGAAGTAGCTTTTATATCATTATTGTATTGATAAAGCTTTCCTTCATTATATTTGACATTTTATTTAATTTATATTTTATTATTTTAAATGTAATATTTATGTTTGCTGCATAATATATCTGCATATTGTTTTTATATTAATGTTATAGTTTATTTTGATGATGTTATGGCTATATACAATTTAAATAATCATTCAAAGTGTGCTTAATTAATATATAATTATTAAGTTTGCCATTTTGTTTTACTGTTGAGTTGATTGTACATCAAACTAATTCACTTAAAAGGGCACAATGGAAGAAAAGATTTATGATCGTCAAGTCACCAAACTCTCCCTTTCTATTCGAGTTGTTGATGAACAACAAATTGAGCGTCATTTCAATGCAGCAGAATTATCTGAATTGTATACTTTTGATCCAGAATCTCAAAGTAATCGTCCTACTCCGATGGTTCCAAGTGTAAGTTTCCCTGAATTTTATTATTTATATAGTTTAGGGTATGTATGGAATGTTCTTGCATATTTTCCCTATTATTTCAATTTAATATATTTTTTATGTTGGTAAAAATGATGTTTGTATCTGTGATATAAACCATGATATTTAACTTTTTAAGTTTAAATGATTTTTCAAGTTTATTTTAAGTTAAAAATTCATCAAATGTAATATATTTTAAAAATAAGTTTAAGTCTTTCTTAGCTTTCATAAACATCATAAATCTTTACCATTCAAAATGTTCATGTTTTTTTACCAAATTTTAATGATTATTTCTTTCAAAGTGATGGTGCTTTTTAAATTTTACTTTATTAACTAAATTTTCTTAATTATATTGTTTAGCATTAATGTGAATAACATTTCCATGCTATATTCTCTGTGTTAATGAACAGTATAAAATATTTTGTAGATATACTTGTCATAATCATTGGATTCAATTGTATTAAATGAAGTTTACTTTAAAAACAGTTTTGATTCTTTCACCTCAACATAGTTTCTAATAAGGGAGTTGAAAAATTAGCCTTTCAAAAACTTTGAATGAACCAGTGTTTCTTATAATCTTCCTACTCTCTAAAATTAAGTTTCTTTTATTTTTTTATGGGAACTCTAATCTTTATTCTCTTAAATTTATTCATGCCTACTTTTAGATTATAAGTAACAGGTCAAGGCTACATTTTTATCATCAGTATGATTTGGTGTGAGGTATATATTCTTCATGTGGCAGAATCATAGTTTTGTTTAATAAGTGATTTCAATTTGTCTTAAATCTAGAAGAGAAAATTGTTAAGTGAATGAGAAATTTATTTGGTAATAATTCATTGTAGCGAGGTATAATCACTGTACTATTTCAATATGTTATTGAAAAGTTTACTTTCACTGTTGTAATGAAAGGATGAAATTATTTAACTAATCTTCTCGGTAATTGTTTACCCTTATTTCTTGCTCATAGATTGACTCTAGTGAATAGGAATTATTTATTATCTATCAATAAAAAAGTTTAGGAAAATTGTTGCTTTGCAAATATTCTGAATTTTATCATTTACTATGAAACTTTTTAACTATCTAAAATCTTTTTAATTAAAAGCTGAAGAATTAGTTGTAAATTTAAGAATACTTTTAGAAAACGGTAAGTGTCAAGGTTATTGTCATAAAAATTATTAAATTATTCAGCCACCTCCCACCTTTAGCCTTTTGCATTCCAATTCTTTAAATATACTCTATAATTCCTCTTAAAATTAAGGGAAAAAGAAAAAGTTGTGGCAAAATGTGATATAAAAATATAAAAGTCATTTTTTTTAATATTTGTAATTTATTTTATCTGCTTACACTTTCATAAATAGCATTTCAAAAATAATAATTTTTGAAAATAGGTATAGTGCATTTTCTTGTTATGATCCCATGTTTTGTTAAAGTTATTCATAAATAATTGTTTGAGAATAATATATGTATATAAATTTTTTTTCTGTTATCTTTTATTGAAAAATCTAAGCAATAATATCATGCTGAGTTATGTTAAAAAATAATTAACTCAATTAAAATTTTTTGAATTAGTGGTCTCTTTTTTTTTTTTCCAAAATGTTTATAATCATAAAAATTGTACTTCAGTATATTATCTAGTTATCAAATTCTTAATTTTCTACAAATTTTGAATTTTGCTTATTTTTTTTTCAAATTTTCATGTTTTGTTTGGATTGTCATGTTTTAAATTAAAAGAATTGAGAGTAAAACTAGAATCTGATTTTTTTCTTTTAACACAATATTTCTAATTTAGCTGTAATATTTTATTTTGTAATTAAAATATTTTTTATTCAGGTATTATTTGGAACTGTTTCATTACTTAATTTCTATTACTAATAAGTACAGAATGCCATTTCTTATAAGAGTATGCTGAGGTAATTAAAGTACATAATTTATTTAATCAATATTTTCAAAAATACTACATTTCGTAATTTTGAACACTACACACAAATCAAATTTCATTAAATTCTTTTGATATAATATCTCATTGCATTATTGAAAATATAAATTTCAGGATTTATTATTCATTAATATAGCATAGCAGTATTATAATTGTGGAAAAAGTTTTTAGTACTAGAATCACAGAACATTTGTCATTTTAAAATTTTCATTTCTTTAATTTTTGTTGGATCTTTTAATTTTTTTTTTACCATATATTTATAATTTCTATTGCATATTTTTAATATCTAATTATTTAACGATGAAATGATTTTTTCTCTCAAATCTACATATACATACTTTTTTTTTATAATGACTTTTTTAGCGTTTAATAAAGAAAACCCTGTAAATTGTTTTAAAATATTTTGTTATATATTTAAAATATTTTGTTTTAAAATATAATGTTCCTGATTACTTATATGCTTCTATTTTTCATGTACCAAAGTAATTTATTATTCTATTTTATGAAGATTTTTTTTTATTTATAAACATGCGCAAAATATTTCTGATCTAATTCCTATTATGTTTTTGAAACTGTTGTGAAAGTTCTAGTTGTGAGTTTAATATAACTGCTTCTTTAGAAGTTACATGTATTAGTGTTACATGTTAGACAAAATTTATTATCTTTAACTTTATCTTAAATATAACTTCTATATTTGAGCTTGCATTTATTAATTATATACTCTTAGTGTTTAAAATTTGTTATTCTTATTTTCATAATAAAATATATGGATAATAATTTTTTGTAAAATTGAGGTTTAGTTGGTTGAATTTATCAAAATATGTATGTATTTTAAGATAATTAATCAATTGTCTAATATAATTTAAGATCAGAATTTTAATTTTTTTGCTTTAATTACAGTAAAGTAGTTCTTTAAAATTTTTATCTTTAAATATTTTTTTTACTATATTATTTTTAAAATATGAATATATATTTATTAATAGGATCGCTTACTGGCTGAAATGCTCATTAAACATAAAGATTTAATTGTCAGCTATCATGAGCATGACTCTCTTCTTCAAAAGGAAACTGAAGCAGATTTAACTGAAGAAGAACGTAAGGCTGCTTGGCAAGAATATGAAAATGAACGAGAAGGCCGCACATCTGCTGAAATATCATTAGAAGAAGGTTTGTAAATCATTGCATATAATTCATGATAATATTTACAAAAGTAAATTGTTGTCTTGGTGTAATAAACTTTGTAGTACCAAATATTTCCTCTCTGATTTAAAATCGAATTTTTTCCATTAAATTATGAATTATTTCAGAATTGTGAATTTACTGTCAATTTGTTAATTTCTTGCTTAAAGTCATAGTTTTTTGTTACAATGATGTATGAAAATGTTTGTTGTTACTTAATTTCTAACTTTTAGCAATATTAATTTTTAAACTATTAACTTAAAATTGTTTTTAATGTCTTTCTGATTTCAGAAGTTAATAAGTACTGCAAAGAGCCAGATTTTAATGAAGCTGACTATGATGGTTCTGTGATTCCTAATGCGAAATTAATTATCGAAGGATTAATAACATCTCTTAAACAACAGGTATAAAGTTTGAAAAAAAATTAATAATTTATTTATTTTTTAAAAGTTTAAAATTTTTTATTTTATTATTTCATAAGATATAGTGGAATGGATCATTAACGAAAAACATTTTTGCATTGTAAAAATAAGAGCTTATTTACCATGTTTTCCTGCATATGATTTTTCAGCAGCTTATTACATTCAAGGCCTTTATGAATGTACTGAAAAAAATGTTGTATAATCCACAGTAATTTTTTTTGGTGGATGATATAAAAATTCACTGTATGATTAAAAATATAATAAGTGGTACAGAAAAAAAAACATTTTGTTCAATCTTCTTTTGGATCCACCTCATTGCCGAATGTGATAAACTAAAATGAAACACCTGCTTCATTGCCAAAATTCCCCAAAGATTATATTAAAACTTATTTTTTAATAACTTTTAAAATAAAGTTATACTAATGTAAAAAATAAAATATGTTTGCTTAGTTAAATGAAAGAAATAGATTATTTTTTAACTTCATTATCTGTGTTTTTTCTTTTGAAATACACATGCTTTGTTTTTCACTTTATATTAGCATTTTCGATGCTATTTTATCATTTGCTTTTTATATGCTTCTAGTTTCATACCTGCTAACATTGGAGGAAAAAAAATCAGTAGATTCTTCTGATTTCGAGGGAAAAAATCAGAAGACACTTACTAGCAACATTTTTGCTTGAATTTTACTCTTTAGATTATACATTCTGAGAATGATTACTACTAAACATATTTTGTGTTAATCTTACTATTTGAATAAAATATTCATCAGCCTTATAAAGGAATTATAAAATATAAAAGAATATACTACATGTAAAAAAATAAATATCAATGTTTATGTCCCAATATTTATTTTATAGGGGAATTTTTATTACTTTAGTGCAATTTATAAATATTAAACTCATAAAATTACATAAAAACATAAAATACATTATTTAATAAACTTAATTCAAAGAAAAATATTTTCCTAATTAAATTACTAATAATTAGTAATATTCATCCTAATTGAAATGCTTTGCTTATGTAAACAGGCACCCATTATCTTTTCATGATATTATAATATCATAGGCACACATTTTCATGATATTATAATATCATAACACTTTAATAACTATATTAGTATGTCATCTGTTAACTATTTGAGCTACTGAAACAACACAATAAAACTTTTTTCTGGCAAATTTTCTGTTTTTAGTATTTCACTGAAATTGCCGGAAATCAGTAGATTTTCATACATTATCGGGAAATCGGGAGAAACGATGAAAAATCAGGATTTTCCCGAAAAAATCAGTCGAGTTGGCAGCTATGTAGTTTTAAATCCTGTGTATTTTAGATGTTTTTACTTCCATTTGATCATATATGAATTGTATTATTTTCAAAATAAAAGCAGCTCAGATGAAAACAAAATGCAAAATTATGCTTGATAAGTGAAACATCCTTTCAAGAATATGAAAATTTATTTTGCTTTATAATTGGACAAAACTGGTTTATAGTTGAAATATGTTTGTCAATTCATGAAAGCTTTCAGTACCATCTGTTATTTATTTTACAAAACAGAGACAACATTTCTTTAAAAACTTTATTGCAAGCTTTCCTGATAAAGCATGTTTTTATCAGATTATCCATGTCCACATTCTAATATGCCAAATTTAAATTCCAAAACCTTTTTAACACATAATACATGGGATTGTTTGCAGGAAAGTATGGTAATTGCAAATTTAAATTAGCTGAAATGATTGAAATTTTCTAAAAGTATTCAAAGGATTCTCATTAGTGCAAAATGTTTTTAAACTTGCTTTCACTTTGTATAATATTGAACTGGCCAATTGGAAAAGTGCTAAAACAAAAAATGTTTTTTCTAAGTTTTCAGGGAAAATAAGTCAACCAAATAACAAATGCTATGAAGTTTATTACTTAAATATGAATTACTGAAACATTGAGACAAAAATCATAAAGAAATAAATATTAGTTTGTTTCAAAACATATTACTAATATAGGTTGATTAAAATAAATAACTGAATTAAGTGATTTTTGTATTATAAATTCTAATTATTTTAGTTAGTGATTTTATTCCTCTTAAATTGCTTTGCATATTGATAGATATTCTTTTGCTTTAGCATCCTCAAGCAAACAATCTCGAGTTGCGCCAGAAACTTGCTGCTCATATATATTATTTACGAAGTGTTTTCCAAGAAAAACATGTGAAGACTCTAAGAATGAAGCAAGAGGTACTAACTTATCATTGATTTAATTTTATTTTTGATTTATTCCAAATGTTTTTTTATAACATAATTGACTTTATGCTATTATTTTGGGAAATGTTTGTGATCTAATCTTTAAATATCTTCTGATTTGTTCCATATTTCATTATAGTTTTTACATAATTTGCTTTATATTTCAAAAATACATTTTTATTCCTTAATGTTCTATTATAGGTTTTTTTTTCTGTTTATTTGTTATGCAAATTACTTTTGAAATTGATATATCCTTTACTTTTTGCTTTGTTAAAAGTCATTCAGTTTTTGTGCTGATTGTTTCATTTATCAAATAGATAAAAATATAAAGAAAATGTATGTTTCAGAAAGGATTAATTTAATTTCCATTAAAATCCAAGACATTTTTTTTTTAGTTTGCTAACTTATATTGAATGTAAAGAGAATGTACATTTGTAAAATTTAGAGGTAATGCTTGCCTTTTCTTTTTTAAGAAACAAATTGCTTTCAGAAAATATTATTAAGTCTTCCATTATATTTTATGATTTTTTAATAGAGTCACAGTTATTTTCAACAAGCATAGAACTATTATAATTATTTTTACCCTCCATTTCCTTATTACTTTGTAAATTTAATCTTTAAATTTAGGACTTTTTTGAAATTATTTTTCACTAACTTTTGTTTTTCAGTTTGTTGCTCGGGGATCAGTACCATCAGTGGTGAACAAATATTTAGAAGAACTGAATGCAATTATTAATCAATTGGCAATTCATTATACATCAGTTAAGCAGGTAAATGCATTACTGCAACATACCTTAATAATTTATTTCATATGTTAGTTAGTACTTCAATTATATAAATTGAATTTCAATCATTGTAAAAATATATACTAAACCTTTTTTAATCACTTAGAAATGCAAAAGAGAATGAATATAAAGTTTACATCATTAGCTCTTTTAAGAATTTATCATTCTGCTAACTTACAAATTTTTACTTTCTCACTGTCGACAATTAATTGGAGTTGATGTGATAAATGTCAGATCTTTAAAGAGTATAAGCTATTTACAACAACATATTCCTCATCATTTTACTAATTACATAAATAACTGTTTTCTTACCATTTTATTAACTTTTATCAGATTTGTTTGAATTTTTAAAACATTTTGATTAATTTAAATATTATTATCTTAATTATCAATTTTAAAACTTATTTTCAGTGATTATCTGGAAAATAATTATAATGACCTGATTAGGAATTTCAAAACATTTTGTGTGTGAACTGTTAATGAATACTTTTCATTATTTTTATTTTTAAATAATAATCAAAACTAATAATTAGTTGATAAGGTTTTTGAATTTTTCATCCATTTGCATTAGTTTTAAGTTTTAGCATATAAGCATTATTGTATTATAATCTTACTACATAATTTATAAAAGTAATTTATAAATGTTCTTTGAAAGGAAAAATGTTTCATTTTATATTTTTACAATTTAAGATTTTTTTTATTTGGTACTTTTTACTGCAGTAAAAAGGCTTGTACAACTCTTTGAAACTCTTTAAACATGTTTTTTTTCCCCAGAGCCATTGAAACTACTGAAGTTTTCTATTGCTTCTAAAAAATAGGAAATAACTCATGAAAATTTGTTATCAAACATATTTTATTTTAAAACATTTTCAATTTTATGATTTTGTATTTTTAATTTTATTTTGCATTTGAATTTTATGTTCTGAGTTAATGTTTATCTCATTTTCCATTTATAAAATTATTACTAGAAAGGCCAACACAGTACCAGATTTCAGAAGTTAAAATGCTCTTTTATATGAAAAAAATTTTGAGATTAGATCTGTTGATGGATTAAGTTTTGTCTGGGATAAAAAATTTTTTTTAAAGTTTTTACACTGTCCTTTAATGTGATGCTTAGAGAGATACGTTCTTGCTGAAATTTCAAATTTATTTCTTGATTAGGTTTAAAATTGTGAATAGTATAGTAATATTTTGAATCTTCTATTAGTTGAAATCAGCAGGTATAAATAATGCTATTAAAAAGCATTTAAATTAATCTGTGCAATTATATATGAGGAAAAAAATTTATGAATATATATGAGAATGAATGGTATAAATGTGAGAATTTATTTGGTTTCCTGAAATCTTATATACAATGGCTTTCTATATATGGCTTTCTTTTGTTTTAAAAATCAAGTAATATAATTTCATATTAGTAAATCCAGTCTATATAACTGATATATATATATATATAATAAGCTTACATTAAAATCAAAATGGTCATTGTTTAACATTTACAGGATGGTTATAATTAAAGATGAAGTATTAGAAATCTGATTGCTTAAGACCTGTTTTTCATAACTTGCTCTAAATTTGGTTCTTTGTATTTTGTTTCCAGTCTACCCACCTCTGGGTAAAAATTGTAATTTCCTACCATCTTTAATCAGCAGTTTTCACTTTTATTTAAAATATGCAAACGTCTTATCTTTTAACAATGGATTTGTAAAAGTATGATGATTAAAGCTCAAACTGAGATCTAATGATAGAGGCGTAGTAAAACCCAGATTTGATCACAAACACTTAAAGAAGAATAGATAGCTGTTTCACAGTCTACCTGTTTTTGTGTCTATGTTTGTGTATGTCACTGGTTTGAAATTTTTCAGATTTACTCCCCATTATCATGAGGATGTGACACTTTATGTATGAAAAGTCGTAAAGATAAAGATGATTTTAAAGCACCTTACAGTAACCTTTGACTTTAAGCTATTCATTATGCAAAGTCAAATATATGAATGATGGGAATAATATTATTTGCACTCTTTTTTATTAAAGTTTATTATTTTAATATTTTTCTCATAAATTTAGCAGTTAAAATCTAAATATTTCTTTACAGTTTTCTTTTAATTATTTTACACAACTGTTACCTTAAATGAGAATTAATGTCTAATTGTAATTAACTGTGGGATAGTAGTTTTAGGACAAGAAATTATCTTGTGGTTACAGGTCTACAAAACTTAAGCATGCATATTAACTTTAAATATTGTTTTGTTGTGACTGCAATCTTTACAAACTTGTTGTAGAT
This sequence comes from Latrodectus elegans, assembly GCA_030067965.1. Classification (NCBI taxonomy): domain Eukaryota; kingdom Metazoa; phylum Arthropoda; class Arachnida; order Araneae; family Theridiidae; genus Latrodectus; species Latrodectus elegans. Next base: position 111,014,205 of record CM057814.1, on the reverse strand, counting down.
CTAATAAATAGGGAAGCTATTGTTGAATATGGATCAGACTATGCTTGTGGAATTGTGAGGCAACTGGATATGCAGCATGGAACAATGTAAAAATTCATTGAAAAGATATTGAGCTTTCTGCCACAAAATTTGTTTTATTTATGATTTAATTTATAAAAATATATTTGATTCCATTTGTGCATTTGGAATTTTTGGTAGTTATTAAAACTCCAATAAAAATTTTCTTTTTTGTACAATTTTAATGTTTTTTATACCTTAAAAATTATTCTTCAAAGAAACTACCCCCCCCTTCCCAACATCTTTGGTGTGATTTTTCAGTGATACTGTTTGTCAAATGTCTTGTGTATTGGTCTTTGGTTCAAAAACAGATGGTTTTGAATTCCATCTTAATCTTGTATGCTTGCAGTTGATAGAAGCTTAATTTAAATTATATACCAGTCAAATTAAACTGTACCTCAGTAGCAGAGTAGGCAGTGCATCAGTCTCATATTTTTGTCTTAAAAACTGGAGCTGCAATACACTCCTCAGTTATATTACTAATGTTGTCCAGAAACTTTTGCTAGTGTTTCCTAGCTCTGATTCATATAATCCTACTTTTCTATGGATTAAAAGAATTGCTGAACAAGTGCTTTAAGAGTTCATGATCTACATAATCTACCCTACAATCATTCTTTTGAATTCAGAATTGTAGATTATCTTATCTCAGGCAAAGACTCTAGCCCAGGACGTGTGTCCCTCAGGAAAGCGCTCTAAGTCGAACTATTTTTACTTTTTTATCATTAACATTCATGTATCGTCTTTTGTTCATACCAATTTATTTCAACGACTTGCAGATCTCTTGCTAGGGATCAAATATGAATATAAGTAAGATGCAATTTCAAACATCTATAAATAATCCCGCTGCTTGATGTCCGCAAAAGGCCCTGAGTCTATCTCCTAGTAAGAGTTGGTGTGTTCATTTCTGTCAGAAAACTAGTTTCTATCATGATCCTCTGCTTTTCATAAGCAGTAGACCTATTCCACAAGGAATTTTTATCTTATTGACCACAGTCAATGAGATAAAATTACTTGTGGTGATTTTCGACAAGAAGTTAACTTTCCTTCTCCATGTTTTATATATGTGTAAGAAGTGTAAGTAATTGCTTAATATCCTCAAGATGTTGAATACATCTTGAAGTGCAGATCGCACTTCACTCCTATGACTTTACCTGTAATTAATTTTATCCCAAATTGACTATGGCTATGTTGTTTATGGATCAGCTAGATCTTCCATCTTACGCAGATAGGACACTGTCCACCACTCAGCTATAAGGACATCTGTTTTACCTATATGAAGCGTAGATGTTAGACACATTTGCCTTTGCATCAGTCACACGCATGTCACTCGCAAATATTTATGTTTAAGTGATTTGAATCCTTGGTATGAAATGTGGTGACTCGTATACAGTGCATCATATTTTAATTGAGTGTCTAGATTTTAACCATTATCACTTCATATTTTTTAATAGTAATATTATAATGTTAGAAGAGTTTAACTTTTAAGTGAGTTTAGGAAAAAAGAATAATTTTGTGGCTGGTGTAACTTGTCCTTATTTGGACCTTGCACCAAAACCAACCAAATTAGCCTTCATGTGTAAAAGTGAACTACTGAATGATAAACAAATCAAACCGAGCCATATGGTTTTACAGTGCCTTAAAATATCAGTAACTGCTGTTCTATTATGTCTTTCTCAAATATAGTTGTTTCAGTATTTAGATACTACTGTATATATGGAGCATTAGGCACATTGTAGTGTTGCATGAATACTGCACTAAGGCACTTAAAGCAGCTCTTAATATAATATTTCATTGAATTGAATAATCTGTAGAATTTACAGTATTAAATTACTAGTTTGTTTTCTCAGTTTAATAAAATAACTAGACTTGGGAATTATTGAAAGTCTTGGGGTATTAAAGACATATTTATAATTGTTAACCTTTGATTGATAAATCAATAATTTAAACTAATGAAAACTTGCTATTTTCTGCAATGGAACATGCTGCTCTTAGATCAATATTTTGAAAGAGGTTAAATGGCAAAATATTACATTTCTACTTATGAATGAGTTGAAAAAAATTACTTCATATAAGTGGATTTATTTGTTTTATATTGCTGTTAAAGCAAGTATATTGTCTTTCATATTGTCTATTTCAGTTATTAAGTATTGGCAAAAAAAGAATTTTAGAAATGTATTCAAATATAGTGCCATTAATTGTAAACTATTTTCTTTACGTAAAATGATTCTGTGTCTTTGGGGAAAATATGATTTTAATTAAAAATTAAGCATAAGTTTGCATCTAAGTTATGTTGATTGTGAAATATATTGTTCAATTTTATGTTTTAAAGGTTAAATAATTTTTTTGTAAATAATTAATTTAAAATTAAGTACAATTAATTATATCTTTAAGTTTTAAAGTTTTAACACTTTCTTGTTAATATTGGGAAATTTTTTTAATATGTATGGAAGGATATTTTACAGTTCTTCATTTACTTCTGAGTGATTTAAAATTTCATCTTACATAAATTATTTCCATTTAAATAAAAGTATTCTGTTGATTTTTTTTCCTTTTTTTTTAATATTTTGTACCATTTATGATTTAGCAATATACCAAAAATTTTTTCTTAGATTTGGTTTTTGCATATTAAAAGAAAAATGGTCATTTGAAATAATATTTTATATTTTGGAATTGTGTATAAAATTATGTTGTGTGCTTGTAAGATATTTGGTGCTTACTTATTTTTGTGTGCAAGATTAAAAATTATGGTGGTGTTTTTCTTTTAAAATACTTGTAGATAACAATTTTTTTATTTCTACAGAAATTTAAATGAAAAATCTGTTAAAAGAACCATAAAAAATATTTATTGAAAATAATTTTTGAGATAAACTCAAATGCAAATATGTTCATAAAATTAATAATTAAATCTAAATATAGTATCATAATTGGCTATATATATGTATTGCAAAATATTATGTGTAACACTAAATTTATTAATGAAATAAGATTGCTACTAAAGCTTTTTATTCTTTTATTTAATTTTTAATCCTTGGTTATGTAAATATTATCTGTAGTTACGGATTTTCAACTTTTTAATGATTATTTGTGATATTTTTGTTATAATGGTAAATAATTTAACACGTAGTTGACATCTGTTTCAAGTTTAAATTTGAGTTGTTTAATAAAATTTTAAATATTTCGTTTTCAACTCCATTTGATAAATAGATATGTAGTTAAGTTTTTATTAAGTTTTGTTTTTCATTTGAAGTTACTTCTGTAAAGAAAAATTATGTTTCATGAAATTTTTAGTTAATATTTCAATTGTTAGCTTGAATTATTACCACTGGTGTAACTATAATTAACTTATGATATCATCATTGATGCAATTTTGAAACATCTTAAAGTTTCTTATAAATTCTGTGATAACATGAATTTAATTAATCTTTTGAATTTATGGAGCTATATTTTTATGTATTTGCACTATTTGATTATAGTATTATCAAATGTTAATGCAACTGCCTGATTTTATGTTTGATGTCATTAGAGTATTGTTTTACATTAAAAATAATTTACAATTAAAGGATTTCATCTTTATAAAAATTAGTCTTCTTGAACTCGTAAATATGCAATATTTATATAATTTGATTCTATTTCTTTATTTATTTTTTTATTAACAGATAAAAATTTATTTTAACTGTCAATCATTTCAATTACCATGTTTACATTAATTACATTTTTAATTAAATATTTACATTTTAAATCTCTTTTGTTATAATTTATTTCAATAAAAATTCTTATAATTTGAATTCCCACCCTAAAATTTGAATTTTTTCAATTTATGAAACTTAATTGTATTCTCACAAAATTAAAAACATTTAATAAATTGATAATTTGATGATTTAGTTGTTAATATGTTTGGAAAGGATAGGGTAAAGCCAATAATTTTTTTAAGTACATAAAAATATCTAAAACTAATAATTTTAATAATAATAATTTTTTTTTATCATACAGCCAATTGCCCTTTATATGGTAATTATTAAAAATAAACTATGTAAATTTTAAAGTAAAAATAAAAATGAATTTTTATTTAAAATTTTTCCTATTTCAATCTCATAAAATTCCTAAACGAATTTCAATTGATTAAGAAGGAAATATATTAGTTAAAATTGATAAAACATTTCATTCATAAACAGAATGAAATATAAGATAGAAGAGAGAAGTAAACGGGAGAAATTATGACTTTTAGCATTTTGTTGAAAATCGGTTTAATCTAACTTTGATTAACTTTACTTTTTAGATAAAAAATATTTTTATCTTATGTTTTATTGTTATGTAAAATTTGCATGCTGCAATCATTAAGAACTTTTTTACAGTGAATTCTGAAATTTTTAAACAATTATTTTTTCCAGCTTATTGCTCAAGATAACCAAAGGTTGGCTATGGAGTATGCAACTAGAATTCAAGCACAGAGATTAGCAGCACAAAACCAAGGTTCGCAAAATATACCTGGCTATGCACCAGGAGTGCAGGCAAGGTATGCAACCCAAGTTCCCAATATGAACAATTTTCAGCAATTTAATAATGTTCAGTTTAGGAACAAGCAACCTAGGTTTGCAGCTTTCAATCCATCTGTACTGAATCAAATGAGATTTGTCAGAGTTCCTCCTTCTCAACCTGTTATTACTGAAGCACCTGCTGATGAACATATCATGCCAGAAAATTCAAATGCAACATCCAGTGTTACTATTGAAGAGATTGAGTGAAATACTTTTTTTAAAAATTCTTGCTTAAAATATTAATTACTTTTATGTTATATTTTTATTAATAAAAAATTTAAGAAATTATTTAATTTAATATCCCATAAAAATATGTTAATCATAGTGTTGTTTGGAGCTCGTTCATAAAAAATTTTTAAATCAACAAATATATTTCCTTTTATCTCATTGAGAAGCTTTATATAATCAGCAAATGTTTTGTATTTATGTAAATAATGTAAACAAAAACTTAGCTAAATATCCATTTGACTTAGAATATTTTGTAAATAAATGTTCTATGTACTTATGACGATTTTAGTGCAGTAAAAACGAATTTTTATTGTGATTTATTTATTGTCCTGAATTAGTCTACTGGAAAATTGAATTTATTAATTTTTTTTTGATATTTAAAATATGTTGTACAGCATTTTTTAATAACACATAGTGTAAATTATACAAAAATTTGCTTGTACATACTGTCTTTTGTAACATTAAAATTCATTAAATTTGTTTAATCATTTTTCGCATGTAAATTGCTTATCATTATTATTTAAACATCATTAAAACATTTTTAATATTATTACTTTTGTCAGTGTTAGCATATGTATAAATAAAAGTGTTTAAAACTGAATTTGCTATTTTTGTCTCATTCAAGTGTCTTTCATATTTATAAATAATATTTGCTATAAGTAGTGATAACAAAAAACCTTACATTTAGAGTTGAAAAAATGTTGGTGACTTAAGTAAAAATAACCGAAAATTATTTTTAAATGAACTTTATTTTTGTTAAATGTTGGAAGATTTCCAGAAATTTTTTAAATGCATGTTTTTCAATTGATGTATATTGTAATAAAATAGATTAACAATACGAAACTTACTTTAAAAAAAATGACATTACTAGGATTAAGTTTCAGATATATATTTATTTAATAATAAAATATTTTACATTAAATACTGAAGTACTAATATTGTTTACATTTTATTGTAATAGAAATTTATTTAAATTTTTTACAATGCTGTGCAAAAATTAATGCTAAATAATTTTTAATAATAATTTAATTTTAATATTATATTTTTAAAAATTTAAAATTATAAATGATTGAATATTAACTATTTTGCTGCATTTTGTAGCTTAATAAATTCATTAGAGAGAGTTAAGATATTTATAAAATTGATTATTAAAAGATTAAGAAAATTATAATGTAAGTTCATATTAAAATGTAAACGTTTTACAAAAAATATTTAGATTTTTTTTATTTATTTTGTAATTTTAAGCACTAATGTTGACTTTTATTTATAAGATCTTCATTTGTGTCTGAAAACATTTAAATATCTTCATACAAAACCATATGGCTTCTTTCCTCTTAGAAAATTTATTGCATGGAATTTTGTTAACTTACTCACTTATTTTTTAATTTTCTTTTAGGCTAATTCCTATTAGTTTAAATTCTGATAGCTTTTTGTGGAATTAGAGGAAAGCATTGGTTATGTTAAGCTATGTAGAAAATATCTGTATTATGAGAGAGAGAGAATTTAATGACATACAAAAATAAAGTTTTTTGGTGTTTCCATTTATATAACCAATGGTGCAATTTATAGGTCTAGCTTATAGTCAAAATAAATTGTACTAATTTCCTACAAATCTCAATTGCAGTTACATTTTATCGAATTTAGAAATAAGGGAAAGAATGAGATTTAAAGTTAATGTACACTTGAGTGCTACTATGTTTTACATAATGCTGTTGCGTGTGTACTTCAATTACACTAATTATTATGAGATTAATATAACCAAGAGTAGTTTATCGTTTTTTAATAGTTTCAATAGTATATTTATTATCATCTCAGAGACATTCGTTTCAGAATATTTTCTGAAACATTTTAGAAACATCCAGTATAGTATGCTTTTCCAATTTTATGAAGTTTAATAATGAAAAAAGTTTAACATAATATTTTCAGTTTCTGTATTATGAAAATAAAATTTCATTTTGCATTATCTACTTATTTTCAAGGTTTATGTATTTCAAAGTTCATGAAAAAAAATTACAATGTATCCTAAATGTGAAAGATTTTAATTTTTGGTTTTATCGTTTATAGCTGTGACCGAGTATTATACAGTTTAATATAATTTACATTTATGGACAGTGAAAATTATCAACAAGAGTTGATTTATTTGTATATGACTTTTAAATAAGGCTAAGATTTTGCTGCTCATAAATATGAGATTAGAGACTTATAAAATTTAATTTATAAATAATGAAATTAGAATGAATTTTTTTCCCAATAATTGTGTATAAATAATACAATAATTTATGTATGCATGATTTTTAAACTGCAATTAAATATTTGTAGTTCGGAAGTTAAAATTCTACAAGCATTTATATTTATCAGAATTAACTTTATAAACATAGAGAAATTATGTCAATATGAATATTAGTGGAATGATAATTTAAAATATGAAAATAACTATTATATATATATATAACTTCTGAACATTATTTATTTCGTAACAACAATTAAAGTGACCATTTGAAATGAAAATTAAACACACTGCTTATTTAAAAAAGAAAATTAGTGCTAGAGATTTCATTAAAAAATGTTTCTTAAATGATTGTATCTGAAGTAGGTTTTAAAATTTGTAACAAATTTAGGATTGAACTATCCTAAATTTATAATAATGTTTATATGGGGCGTTAATTTCTTTGTTTCTAAGTCATTTCCAGTCAATTCGTGAGAGGTTAATAGTCATCTTTATCAACAATATTTTGTTGTTTTGAAATGTCTTATATTTCCTTACACAATAAAGTTTTCTAAGTCATTTTTAAAAACATTATCATGCCTTAATAGTAAGCCTTCTCTTCAGAGCGGAAGATTCGAATTCAACCCCAATCAATATTGTACCGAGCTTCGGGGTTCGTGTGGATTGAGAGTTGAATAAAGCAACCACTCAATGAACACAATACTTTTATTCGTAAAAATTCCACTAGAAATACCAGCTGTAACAATCACAATTATACAGCTACAATTCGTCAGACACAATAAGTAGCAGCTTCCAATCACAGGTCTCAAATACCTCAGGCAGAGAACAGCTTCTCTAAACTAGCAGTCACGACTAATCGTCTTCACAAAACTGACAGTCTTTACAAAACCTGCCTAACTATGTCGGGCTGCGGTATTTATACCTGACTTGGCGGGGAAATCTACTAATTTCGCCAAGGTTCTGGAAGCTTCTAGGCTATCTCGCTAAATATTGGTCCTAGAGCATAGGTGATGGATGTTTCCAGAAGTATGTCGCCAAAACATCGCCAAGTCACCAAATCATTTGAAAACCCGTTTTTAACGTATAACACGTCTAAATACCGCAATTTTTGCCCAAAATGTGAGTATTTCCGATATGTCTTAGATATTTTAAGACATATACAATAGTTATTTATAAATTTGTAACAATATTGAATAACAGGTGAATAAAGTTGTTCTTTCTTTCCATGTGCATGATTGCGATGTATGTCTCTCTGTCTGCCAGGTCACATTTTGTTTTTTCTTCACTACAAGTAAATGCATAAGGTTAAATCGATCGCAGAATTAGTGATAATTTATGTTTGATGATTAAAAAGAAGAAGAAACTGGTATTTATTCTTAACAGTATTCGTGTTTAAAATTACATTTATCATATTCAGTTTATTGTCCTAACAGTATATTACAACTGTTACTAATTTATATTTGCTTATACAGAAATACTTTTTTTTATGTATAGAATTTTGTGCTTGCATTTCAATTGAAATGTGCAGATATTTAATTCGTTCAGGAAAATGTTATGGATTTCCATACAGCATTTATTACAAAATCTAAAACAGTTTCGAATTTTATTTTTAACGATAATCATCAATGTTTCAAATATTATAGTTTTAAACCAATGTCATGTTTCTAGTTTCAAACAAATTCGCATTTTTCTCACTGATAGATAATAGACAGTTTTCTTTGCTGAGAGGCAATAGATAGTTATTGTTGATTTGATCAAAAAATTTAACGAGGGAAATATCAGCCTTCAGTAGACTTATTTACGATAATGCATGCATATATATACTCACCTAAAGGTATATAGATATATTGTACACACACATAATACATGTAGATGTAAAGATACTTATAAATAATAATTATTTTCCATTACCTAGCGATAGGGCAATGTTTTTCTGAGAAGATTTCGATTTTATATCAGCCAATGGGAGATGGTATTTCGCATCTGTTTTTCGAATTCATGTCTGTTGGGTGAAGTGGATAGTTGAGTTTTTGGGCTTTTTCGAGAAATAAATACATTTTCCTATCAATGAAAAGAACTGAAAGGCTATATACAGAGATTTTCAAATGCATAGAAATGTCTTTCAGTTGTTAGACTATTCACTGTGGAGTGTCAGGTGAGAAATTGAAAAATAGCTCATCAAAGAATTATTCAAACAACAATCCTTGACATTTTATTTGTTCTGACCGTAACGATTGTCAAGATACCAAGTATTTTGTCGATGTGATTTTTGCAAATGATTTATAAAATTTTGTAATAATCATAATGAAATCTATCTGGGAAGATTGGTATTCTGGATTTTTTGTATTCCGAAATGACAAAAAATTTCTATATAAAATATACATCAGCTTTTAAAATTCATTTAATTTACATATATTTAGAACAAGAATTTTAAATCCTTAACATATTTTACTAATAATTGAGCAGAAAATATCTTATATTTTATTTTATGTTAAAAAATATCTGTTGCGGTCTAATTAGCCCTCATGTGCAAAAAATGACCGTTGAGTGACAAACAAACCAAACCAAAATATCTGTCGTATTTTTGTTGTTTGACATTTCCATAAAGTTGAAACAGCCGTTAGTTTAAATTGTGTGATGATTATTAAGAGTAATATTTCACTATTATAAATGTTTTGTAATAAAAATGGCAAAAACAGAAAATTTGCTCATTTAAGAGATTTATTTTATAAGAGATAAAAAAAAGCATAAGAGACATTATTTTTTAAAAGACAAAAAGGCAGTGAAATGAGGGATTTCAATTTTAGGCAAATGATATGTAATGCAATCGTAATAATAACTATCGAATAAGCAGGGTATAATTAATAAGAAGTAAGAGTGATTTTGTAGTAATGCAAATGCAATAAAATTATGAAATAAAAATGAGTTAAATTTGCAAATGTTATTCGGATAATGTAAAAATTAAAAGCTTTCAAATATTCTTCAATGTTTGATTGATTCAGGTGGTAATTGAAGCAAATGATCCTGAAATTGGAACTTACCAAGAAAATATATTGATGATGTCAATGTGTGATTGAGCATCATCATTCTAAAAATCGTGCTTTGCAATTTTAGTGGGAGAAAGTACAATCTAACTAAAAGTTTCACTTATGTACTTATTATATTATATATCATATATAGTATATTATGCCTTTTATATAAATTAAAGAAAACTTAATCAGTATTTCTTGGTAATAGCACTTAAAACAATTATTTTTATTGGTAAAAAATAACAGATTATTGGATTCACTCTTCCAAGTAATTTCCACATTCTTTTTTCTTTATTAATTATTTTCATTGACAAAGGGGAATCGGTCTTTGCGATAGAACATAATAGAATGTATCTTTCAAACTTCCAAGTATTTTTGTGGCCTGATCTTACTTCAATCTACAATATCTTGAGTTAATACCCATAAGAAACGACAAAATTAATATTACTTTTTAGAATTACCTTTATTGGTATTGGAATATTCTGCGAGATCTATAAAATGATAACATGTGAATTAAATGTTGTAAGCATAGTATGTGTCATTACATATGTTAGTCTTTGCAATTTGACGTTTGCTTAGATATACAGTATAAAATATAATTTATATACGTATCCGTAATATCACTTTTATACTTATATCCTTTGAATATTGGATTTTTGCAGACACGTTTCAGTTATAGTACACTGCAGAAGTAGCCTGCCTTTCATTGTTGTAAAATGAAATACTTGAGCACATCTTATAGGAAACATTCAGTTGGATTTTTTGTTAGGTATTTTTCCAACTAAGACATTTTATTAAACCTAAAAACTCGGAAAGTGACTTTTCCTTTTTATGATAAAGGAAAATAGCTGTGGGCTCTTTCCATATTTCTTTTTCAATCCATCTAGAAAAAAATAACTGGAGTAAATACAGATAAAAAAAATTTCTATGTGAATTTTATAAAAACTAGGGGTTTAAACATTTTCGATTTAGTTATCTTTACTCATTAAAATTTATCTATCATGGAATTTTATCCAAATTTAAAAAAAAAAAAAATTTAAAAAAGCTAATTAAATTAAATAGATTTTTATTATATAATTTTTTTAATGGATTTACTTTAAAAATTATATTTTCAAAAATTTAAATTATCATATATTTAATACTTTTTAAAAATTAACTCTACCCATACGATTACTTGGAAGAGAAGATACGATTGATTTTTTTTGTTATATTAAATGCAATTTATTCACAACGCTGTACATAAATACATTGCACTTTTATAATATTTTTAAGTTTTACTGAAATTATTAATATTATTTTAAAATTTATATTTAGCAGAGTTTAAAATAGATATTTATTTTAGCTTCTATTTTAACCACGAAATGAGATTAAATCGAGTTGGTGAATTGGATAATTTATTCTGCTTACAATTTAATTCGCTCAGTATTTCGATACAGAAAATAATGCCTTTAATAAAAATTAGGAAGAGCATTTATGATGCTTACGGCTAAATACAATTTAATTAAATTTTATAATACATAAATTATAAACTTGTGTTGAATTTTTAAATATATTTTTGGAAATGATAAATTATAAATTGTTATTTTAAATTGAGTATATACTAAAAGAACTGATTTTGAAATTGTGATTTTTATCTTTTTATCCCGTAGTATATTTCATACCATGAAAAACTCTAGTAACTGATATTTATACATTAATCTCTCATAATTAATTATTTTTCATAGAATATCATTAAATATATTTATTCACGATATCTAAATTTTATAATTACATAAAAGTTTACTGGCCTTAAAGAACACATAAAAAATATTACATGAAACCTAAAAATAAAAAAAGATTATAAGGAGTCAAAGATGATAAATAAAAATATAATTACCGATTTCAAAATTTATATCCTTTTAATCTTTAGAGTCATTTCCTAAACTAATCTTACTTGGATAACTTATTTAAATATTTATATGCAATTTATTTCCTGACTTAAGTTACTCTTATGATAAAGAGAACAAATTCAAAGAACTACTATAAATATTAATTTAGGGATTAAATTTTTTAAATAATATGGTTGATTCTTTTTCAAACATATATATAAATTTAACATAAGTTATAAATAAAAATTAAATTCTTTATAATATGTGATTATAAAACATCGGCACTTGCAAAGACGTTTTTCTGTATATATTTTCTTCAATAAAAAAACTGAGAGGAATAAAAAATTAGCTTTGAAATTTCTATTTTTTTTTCAGAAAATTCACTAATTGTAGAAACACTTGTATTTAAGTCACGTGGTGCAAAATGGTTTTCTCCCAATGCTTTGAAGGTGCTTGATTTTTATTTTTATTCATACTTTTATTTTTATTCATGCTTTTTATGTTGCAAATTAATCCTGAGGCTTAAAATTGTGTTTAATTTACTTGACTGTACAGTTTATCCAATTTACGTGTTTCCTCTATCAGAAAGAGTATTTGAATCTTATTCTGATGGGGTACTAAATGTTCCATCAAAATTGTCAATGATGTGAGCTTCTTTTTACACTTTTACGAGCATAATGTCCTTGATTAAAACTCAGCAGAAGATGTAATTTATACAATGCTCATTTATAGTGCAATTAGTTCTGATGAAAAAGGTTTGTCAAAATAAAAATTAAAAAGATTTTTTCAGCTTTACAAACATTTGTCAAAATAAGATTCATAGTCCTGTCATGAAATCGCTACGATCGTGAACTTAATTTTAAAATCTTAAAATGTTGAGTTTAAAAACTAAGTTTGTGGTGGTATGAGTACTTTATCTAAACAACGATTACCGAAATTATTTTAATAAAAAATGTAACTCATAGTGATGATGAAAACTAGCAAATACAAAAATTATTTTAGTGTTTCATTACAGCTTTGCAGTCTAAATGGAGTTAACAAATAAGTCTGATGAAAGAAAAGGCTAAGTACTTTTTCTTTGCTCTCCAACTTTAATAATTTTATTCTATCGTATCACAATATGCATATATAGATGTCTTTGCCATTGATTTTCTTCTTGCAATAGGAATAGATACTTACAAGCAATTATTATTCAAAAAAAGAAGTTATCTTGGCGGACACGTATATGTAATGATAACAATTGCCGTATCAGCAATTTCACGAAAATTTAATTTCCGACTTTGAATATAAAGGCAGAAGTGAAATGAAAACTCATCCTTGCCAAATTATACTAAACATAAAGTGGATTTTTTTTATTTTTTTCATTTTACTCTTCTGTTTTGTTATTGGTGTTAATGGCTTGAGTCAGTAGGAAACGACTTCTCTAACTGTTTTGATATTTATACAAGAAATCATTTTATTAATAAAATGAAGTTCAACAATATTTTTAATTTCGATTCCAGAGAGTTGAAGCTATAGAGTTATTGCTCCATATGGTTGTCATGTCTCAATCAATTCAACTATTGATAAGCTCATTTTGCTCAAAGATATTCAAAACGACTGCAGGAATCAGAATTTCGAATATTCTTAACGATCAATGTTTTACACCCAAAATGCTAATCAAATAAAAAAAAGGAGAGAAAATGAATTAGAGAATCTGAAATTAATTTCAAGAGAACATGAAATGATACAAAAGATGTTGGTGAGCCAGGCACAAGGGAACACGGTGAACCGGAGAGCCAGGCAAAAAACTTAAATCGGTCAAAGACACAAATTAAAAAAGATAACAATTTCAAGAAATTTTGAAAGCAATATCGTCAAAGATTTGAAAGCTAATTATTTAGAAACACTAGTAATTGTCATGATTTTGTAAACTTTTACAAACGGAAAAAAATTATAATCAAAAAATACTTCTTTATTACTGATAAAAATCATGAATTTTTTTCATCGCTGATGACATTCAGGCATTAGATGGTGAACTTTGCCTTATTTGCTGCATCTTACACAATACGTACATGAAACGTTATCTGACGTCATGTATATTTTAAACCAATGAAAATTGTAATAAAGTGACGTAATCATTGTCTCAACTGGAACTAAGGAAACAACTACTTTATGGTTTATAAAGTTGAAATGTAGAGTCAATACTTTAAAAAGTTATCAATTTTATTATTTTTTTAATGCAACTTATGGTTTGAGCTTGCATAAATGACTGGTGATCGATCTTATTTTATCTTTTAAATCTAATAAGTGACCAATATGTCATAATATTTTTAAGTTGGCTAGTCAGAGTCATATTTAAATATTTTAAAACAGTTTGTTGAAGTTTGAAAAATGAGGATCTTATCTTTTATATTGACTTCGTATCTTGACCGGAGTTCCTAATTTCAGACAAATTGATCATGTTGGATGTTTTAAATTATTAAAAAATCTATATAGTCACTGAGTCTCCCTGAAAAATCTCTTCTGATTCAGGTTTTGTTAACATTTATCACTCATTTACAGTTAATTAAAAAGTTTGTGTTTACTTAAACATCCAGAGAGGAAGATATTTGCATTAGGATCACGTTTCCCGCATGTTATTCTGTTCTACCAAGATTTAGTCTTTATCATTAACATCATCAAATCGACTCGCATATTTTTACACATCCTAAAATTGGGGTCAATTTTATGTTCTGAAACTACATTTGTGTCGTAAAGAATATAGGGATTTCCAATTAAAAATTTGAAGCCTTATTCGTTTCTAAGATTGGTTGTTCGCAAATTGGACTCAAATATTCAAGCAGTCCTGAATCTATAAAACAAAGGGATAGATATTGAGCTCTTAACTTCACTAACTGACTAAAAGAAGTTCTGTAGGCATTTTATGTTTTTAAAAATCACTGCACTTCAGTTAATTTTTTATTTCTCCCAGATTACAAGAAAAACCTCTAATAATTAGAGGTTTTTCTTGTAATCTGGGAGATAACCTTGCTTTTCTGTTTAACTTCTATAACCTTGCTTTTCTGTTTAACTTTTGTTCTAAATAATGTGAGCTATTTGAGTTCTCATGTGAGCAGTACAGATAAGCTCCCAAATAATTTACGTTCATCCAACCTTCCAATTTGTGTATTTATCATAGAAATTAATTTTCAGAAAGTCATCAGCTCTGTTGTCTAAGCAAAGTTTACTATTAAAATATGCAATACTGTTGCAATTTATAATTAGAAAAGAATGAATTACAAAATAAGTTAAAATTATGCAATTAGTTAAAATACGTAACTTTATTATGGTTAGCATCAATTTACTGACACTGAATTAAGATAAACTTAAGAAATATTGTTATATTGAAAGTAAGTTTTATTATTAATATAAAATAAAAGCAAACATATTTTAGAAACTGTACGTTGCATGTGATTCATATATTTGTTTGTATCTATTCTTCTAATAAAAATAATGAGAAAATATCAATGGAGAAATTAAAATTTTCTATGATTTAAGCTAAACAAATTTGTTTTAAATGTTTGTTAACAAATAATAATTGAATTAAGTATAATTTTATGCATTTAATTATTCTAAATATCAATTGTATAAAATAATATTCTTTTAAAACATATTTCTTTGTTTCAAATTTTTAAATATTTTCTAAGATTTAAATTTAATGGCACTTATAGTCATGAAAATATATGAAAAATCAATTGCATATCAGATTTCGGAGTGAATTTCTGTTATCTATTAAATTTCCTTTCTCTGCCATTTTTTTTTTTTTGTTATAAAATTTTGCACGTGTACAAACTCTTGTATATTTCCTTTTCAAAAACCAGATCTTCAGTTTCTTGAATTTTTTTCTTTAAAACACACACATATTTCTGACAGTGACGCAGATCACGTGACCTTTGTCGAGGGGATGGGACTATTGAATTTTAAAAAAAGGAAGAAAGGAATCACAGCAGTGATTGAGTTGCAGCAGATATTTCAGTGAATTTCAAATTAATATTGCTTACCTTAAATTTGAGATTTGGCTTTGAGGCAGGCTATGATGTTAAGGATTTTGAGTGCACTAATAAAAGAAATATGAAACCGTGTTTTTTGATCATTGATAAAATTCTCAAATAACAACAAATAATATTTTGTATGGATCTATTTTGAAAATCAAATTCTCAACATTTATAAAAATATGTGAAGGAAATATAGTTTTAAGAAAAATACAGAGTAAAATATATTCTTCCTCATTTCTTATGGGAAAAAATTTATATCTGGAGAAAAAACGTGATTACACACATACTGAATTTTTATAATAGTGAAACTCTTGAGAAAAAATTTACTAGGAATTTTTAGAGTTTATTAAATATTTTCAGGCTTTACATTTCTGTGAAAGAATAAATTTTTATTAAACTAGTAAAATATATCTGGAATTCATTTTGGGCAGGAGAAGAGTTCATTTAAAAAGCAGATATATGACTAACTTCCAAATGCTTTCTTTTTGGTTACAAACTAATTTTCCATCATTGTATTACTGACATTTTTATGAACTATTCAATTCTTAGTTCCAGGGATACATTTGATCATAAACTGTAAAATTTGTGAAGTTCATATTGAGAGAAAAGAATACTAATAAAAGTGAAGATAATTATATGTACTATTTCACAACATTGTCCATACCATGAAATAGTTTTCACAATTTGTAAGAAATGCATCAAAGTTTGTAATTCTTTATCAATTCAAAAATAGTAATTTAAAATTGATTTCTTTAAGTAAAGTAAAAATACAAATGAATTTATCAAATAGTATGATAAATGTTTAATTATTACTTTAAATGAACATCTGGTTACATAAGAATAAATATATGCTCTTTTGAGAAAGTATACTATAATACAAAATGGCATTTATTTTAAAGTTTTGTTGAAAAATATATTATGTCGTTGACTTTATAACCAATTAAAATGTGGTTTTTTTGGAATTAATCAATTAGATAACTGATCACCGTAATTATATTCAATTCATTTATTTATACTTATATATTCAATTCAGTGTCTGTAACGAATCGGAATCCATCTTAATTTGTAGAAACTTATACATATCATATGTGTGTGTGTTTTTGTGTGTGTATGTTATGTGTGTTTTTGTGTGTGTGTATGTGTGTGTGTATGTGTGTGTTATTGTGTGTGTGTATGTGTGTGTTATTGTGTGTGTATGTGTGTGTTATTGTGTGTGTGTATGTGTGTGTATGTTTGGTGTGTATGTGTGTTTTTGCGTGTGTGTATGTGTGTGTGTTTGTGTGTGTATGTGTGTGTGTTTTTGTATGTGTGTATGTGTGTGTGTTTTTGTGTGTGTATATGTGTGTGTGTTTTTGTGTGTGTGTGTATGTGTTTTTGTGTGTGTGTGTGTGTATGTGTTTTTGTGTGTGTGTCTGTGTGTGTGTATATATGTGTGTGTATGTGTGTTTTTTGTGTGTGTATGGGTATGCGTGTTTTTGTGTGTGTGTAAAGATTGAGTACGGAATGATGCACACTAATTTTCAGTTGTATTTATATACCATAATCATAAAAGTAAGGAGATATTTATGATTTTAAATAATTTATTATGAAAAAAATGCTTTATAATTGAAATTTTAGATTAGTATTTCGCATTGATTTTAAATTATCTCTTACGCATATATCAAAAACTAGTTATAAAGTGTATAATATTAAACAAAACATAATGGTGGAAATATCAAGAAAATATTTATTTAATAATAAAAAAAAATTAATCGTTTTTCAATAACATCTCAAATATCATATGGCAATTAAGGTAGAATTTTTCTACAAAATAAAATAAAGTTTAAATTAAATAATAATTAAATCATGCATTAATTAAAGTAAACTTAATAATTAGATGAATAAGTGTTTATGTAATGAAAAATAGTAAACAATGTTATAGAAGACTGTAAAATTAATGAATTTTCAGCATTAATTAATTAATGGTATAATAGAAGATTTGAAATATGCCGATTTAAATGCATTTAGTTATTAAGAATATGTCTTAACTTTTAGACAAAATTTCGAATTTTTGGGTGTAATTATTGGAAGTGATTTATATTTTTGAGAATGCTTCAAATAAAATTAAATTTAATACGGATATACATTTTACTAGTCAAAATTTGTTATGAATTAAATTTGATCCAATATGGATATATATTTTACTACTTAATATATAATATTGTTTTTTTTTTTTTAGTTAAAAAGAAATGATTTGCGTATTCCATGCAATGCTTTTAGTTTGGTCAAATGTTTTTTGTTATACAGTTTAACAAAACATAAATAGTCAAGCTTTCTTTTTTTTAGATATTCTTGATCTAATGATATCAAATTGAGTTCAAATAATATTTATGTGAAGAAAATGAGAATTTTTTATTAGTTAAAAAATACTTATATCTGTTTCCATAAGTTCAAGTGCTTAAATAGCATCAAATTAATTGAAGATTTTATTAGTTGTTGAAATAAGCAAATTCTAGAGAATTACAATTATATTTGATTTTAATAAATTAAAAAAAAATATTTAATTGAAGACATTTTTTAACTTAAAAATTTGAACTAAAACTCCATATCATATTGTTCTTAATGTTTGAAATACATTTGCACTCTAAATTACTCGTTTGAAATACTTTCTTTTTACGCAGAAAATATTTAATTATCTTACAAATGAATGCAAAGTAGAAATGTCTGCCGAAATTTACCGAAAGATGGCAGCACTAAATTTTATAGATAAAGTTTGCTTTCATAAAAAGTATGAATGTTTTCATAAAGTTGCATGGAAGCATTGCTTACTTCCAAGTATTTTAGCATTAACATAAAAATAAGCATAAATTTCATTTTAAATATAATAATGTTACAAAATATGTTTTAAATTTAATAATGTTCCAATGTAATCAATGATTAAATCTTAAACTTGCATTGTTTTTGATAAAAGCATTTGAAGAAGCTATACAGAAATTTGTCAGATATAGTTTTAAAAATTATTATAGAACAAAATAATGAACTTAATAAAGACTGCAATCTTTCCGAATGGTTTTATCTAATATTGATTAGTTATAACTTACAACAGTTGTCATACAAGAATTTGAAATCAAAAACCAATTTATCTTTTGAAAATTAGATTTGAAAATTTTATTTTGTACTATATATTAATAATTGCTACGTAAATCTTAGTATTTTCTATTATGTTTGCGTTAGTAAAATAATAAATTTTTATGTTAAATTTTTAATTGAAATTTCCTACTTTATGATAAGTATTTATTTTAAATTGAAATCTACATTTATTTAAGTGTAACTAATAAATATTTCTCAGCTACCACTAACGATAAAAAATGATTACTATGTTTCTTCGTGCATGCAAATATCCATTTAATTAAAAATTTAGCATTAACATTCCGAAGATTAGATTGTCTTAAAAATCTAAATGTTTGTACTTTTTATTCTATATGATAAAATAAAAAGTTTACCATATTAAATGATAAGTTAAAACAAAAAAACTTAAATATTTTACATCACATAAAGCAATTTAAATAATCAAAAACTATTTACTAAGACATCTCCGTAAGCCTGATGGTAATCATCAAATAATTATAATGCTAAATTTTAAGTTCAATGTTAATTATAAGGGGTTTCAGTTAATTTCTCAATGATAGTTTTTTCTCTGTCTAACACTAGAATAACGAGGATAAAAATTATCTACATTATTTCCATAATTGTTGATAAAATCTCTAAAATTACTACTTATTATGCAGCAGTGCTCTTTGAAGTGAAAGATTTCGAGTTCGATTACAGTCGCTGTTGAACAACTGAGGATGAACGCTGAGTTTCTGCTTTTTGGATGAGTGTCTGTTGGTGGATGTTTGGGAGTTTATTTATATATAATGTGGCATCATAGGAAATGGAATATTATATAAAAAATTGGAGTTTAGGCAATGTATAAAGTGTATTTAAATAACCTTTTATTTTACTGAAGAATATAGTATCTTTTTATAATACTAAAGTATTATATATAATATTTAAACATCTTCTTAAATTACAAGTGTGATTTCAGTAAATTAAAAACTAAAAGTCTTTGGATAAAATTATTATTGAAACAATTTATACGAAAAGATGCTATGCAAAAGAGCTGGTTATTTTAATAAGAAATATAAGACTTTGTATAAGAATAAAAAAATGAAAAACGTTTGATTTTTACGCAGAACTTTAAATTTTTTAAATCGATTTCTGAAACAATCTTTGAAAGATTACGTAAAAGCTTTTATGAATGAAAAAATTTCTACAATTTGAAATACAAAAAATGCATAAGCCATTAAGAAAACTTAGACACAATGATTTTACTTGCGTAGAAAAAGCTTGTTATATATCCAATATGCAAATGAAAGGTGTAGTCCATAAATGACACATTGACGTTTCTTATACTAGATTTGAAACAAAAATTTAGATATCGCAATGAATCTTTTTCTGAAATATGTATTTACACAGAGTAGAAATAAATGGCATATAAATTTAAAATATTTTCAATATAATAACTGTGGTTGTTTAAGATAATGCTAAATAAAAAAGTACAAATTAAAAAAAATGTAAAAAATTTAGAAATTTAAAGCAGATTGAACTAGTTTAATAAAAATTGTATACTGTTTTCAAATTTTGTGAGCAAAATATTATCCAAAAATATATTTAGAAATCAAAACCAATATCTAGAAGATTGCATAATCCATTCAAATAACGACGCTATAGTAAGTTTCTGAAGATGAATTGACAAACTTTCATACGATGCTTCTGCATATTACTTCTAATATTTTTGAAACTTAATTGTATACAACACCTGCGACGTAGAAACTTTGTTTGATGAATATATATTTTTACAACAATTTAAACCTATTTGATATACGTTGTTTTAACCAAATTTTAAAGTGTACAATTTTTTTTCCATGAGATCTACTATAAATAGTGAGATTAAACTTAAATTTTGTGATATGAGCATGTAAAAGAATTGCTTTTTTAAAAAAAAAAAAAAAAAAAAAAAAAAAAGAGAAGAAATACAGTTCCGGCATTCTTTATTGCAGATATTAAGTCTTTCGCATGGTTTTTTTCAGTAAAAGTATTTTCCATTTCCGTCGTTATTTTCCTTCTTATGCCATCTTTAAAAAAACAAACTCTATATTGTAACAGATGCTCCAAGAAAAGCATTTGCATTATTTTCTAGCCTATAAAAAGGAAATTTTATATGCATTACAAGGCAATAGTTTCCGTTTTTTAACCATAATTCAAGTTTATTTTCTGAATGTTATGTATTTATAATACAAACACTTTCCAAACCCTTAGAAAAGACAAAAATCTTTTACATTTTCTATTAAGAAAAATTACAGTTGTGAGAAAATAGAGGCTGTAATTCATACTTAAAGCAATCGTTTTAAGGATATCATGTTGCGAAAAGTATTGTATCGCTTATTGTTAAATTAATGAAAACATAAAATGTATTGAATTTTAAATCCGTATATAATGGCGGTACAGAGACACATTTTGGCAAGTGATTTCCTTATAACTATGGTTTTTCAGAAACATCAATATCATAAATAAAAGTTTTCACTAATTATATATACGAGAGAATGCAAATATATGAGATTTTCAATAGCCTTTTAAAACATAACGCTTATTAAAAATTTATGAGACTTTATATAGGAATACAGTTTTAAGATAGATTATTTAAAATTATATATTAGGCAATTTACCATAAATATTTGTTACGTCATTATTGCAAAGGAATTAAGATTTAAAGACAAAATCAGAAATTAAAGATAAAAAAGAAATCTTTGGAAATAGCAACAGAATGATATTTGAAAAGAAATATGTCACTTTATGTTATTAGTTTTCATTCAAGCAATGGAAAACAAGTTTTCAAATAACTGATTCTGACGGCAAATGTTTATGAAATTAAAAATGTTCGAAAATTAATACAATGGCAATTTTAATTTTATCAAAATGTGAATATAGGTTGGCGTAACTATTTGAAAATACTTTCGACAGTTGTTCAACGTGATTAACTTCCAAACTTTGTCACTTCTTTTTTTTCTTTCTTAACATTGGTTTGCGTACTCCTTTGATGGCGTGATCATTATGATTTGTGAGTCAAAATGATAACACTCTAAAATGAATAAAATATATGTACCTTGTCTAAAATATGTGTTTATGGTTAATGAACATGTTTAAAATATTGATCACAATATTATGAATTTTTACAAGCATTTGAAATTATTCACCAACAAAATATATTTTCTAGTTATTATTTAAAAGAATTTCATTCCAAGGAAAGCTAAATTCATTCCAGACACAAATAATGTCTCTTAGCAAACTATTATTCTTCATGAATAAAATGTAACGGATCACGGAAATTGGGAGACTCATCTAATATTGAATTTCTACTGAGCACTCAGAATTACTACAACAATGTAATGAAATAAAATGCGACAGTGTTCCTCTGGTAAATTTAGTCATGAATATTTAAGGATAATTTTTAATTCAGAAGTTGTGCAAGATGATGAAAGTTTATTTCATTCTATATCCTTAATGATTGAAGATATATCTAGCAATGTTTCCATCAGGGGTATTGGTAAATAAACGAGGTATGATTAGTATGATTTGGTTAGTCATTGTAAAATAACTAAAATGCTTTTTGGAGCTACAACTAACGAATCATATGCTTTATAGTGAATTATGGGGGCAGCAATTTTCAACATGTGTGGAGTTGTCGTAAAATATATATGGCTAGAGTTTTCTTGTATCATTAGAAATCATATATGACATAAATAGTTAGAAGTAACTGAGAAAACACATAGCATGCACATTTTTGAAGTATTCCATTTGTTTTGTTTTCCGCTTTGCAGTCACACTTTGCAAAAGAAAATTAATTTGATTAGAATTGACATTGGACATCGAATCACTTCATAGATCCATTCGAATGGAAGGGCGTAAATCCACGAATTATTGTACTGCAACTCAAAGTACAAAATATACTGCTCAAAGCAATTAAATGACATTGAGGTTGTGGATTGATCTTGCACCTGGATACTTGTTTAGTTGACTGATACATAACTGACAGAAGTAGTAGGCTATGTGAGATAAAAATGACATGCTTGACAAAAAAAATGCACTGTATTTAGTATTTGGGCTTATGTCACAGGAGAACACGCTGGCTAATCTATTCATTGATTCTTGCCTCTAAAAGGAAATCATTTACCAAGTTAACTCGACGTGGCCTGCAACTGTTAACATGATATCCTTAATTCACGTGTAGCGTAGAGAGATACAACAGGTACTCCTCAATATATTAGCAACAGGTAAAAGTTCTATTTTAAACTATATGGACTTCAGTGTGCACAGAAAATGGAGATGCCAGCACAGACATATTCTTTTCTCCTCCATTAAATGTTACTCTACCGTAGATGAACGCAGGATTGTTTCTAGTGCCACTTTCCCTCTAGAGGAAAACACGTCTATTATCAGGACGAGACGGAAAACAGGGACCATCAAGTAAAAGAATATCGCATCATTTATTTATCTTTCAGTTCTCATGCTTGTTGCACATCCTGGAAATCATATTACATGAAATTTCAACGGTCTCTGCTATTTCAGATTGTGTGTGTGCTTAGCCTTCTTCTAACCAAACAACAATTCTTTAAGACTTTGATTCGGTCAGATGTCTTATTTGAGACATCGCGCTCATCGATATGAAGCGCTCACTGAATATAAATCATTATTTTCTGACTCCTTTTCTTTAAATTGAAAGTCAAATTTCATTTGGCTTCGTTTTTGGAGTCAAACTCAAAATTTGCGTAACGAGATGTTTGAAAATGAGAAATATTTTGCGTAACCAATGGTAACTTTATTTTATAAGCAACTTACAGTATCTTTTAATTCTTTTGAGCTGTGTACTTAGCCACCAACCCAACTTTGCCATTGCCCATAGCATCGTTTCTGAAAGTACGATTTTTATACACACGAAAAGGGACTGAAGTCATATTGCTTACAAACTTTTCATACAATGGAGACACTTATTCTTCTTGGACTACATCTTGAATCTTTTTTTATGTAATACTGAATGCTGTATGGGATTATTTTTATTTTTATATGGTTTAATACAAATGGAAAAGAAACAAGTTTAATATTTTTGAAGCATAACTACCACAAGACTGTTGGGGCAGGAAAAATGATACCATACACTCATATGCACAGAATTATGACAATTGGCTGTTTATACATGTTACCAGACATTTATAATCTTTTACATATTAGATCCCGTTCCTTTTCATTTATTTTTGAACAAATATTTCCGTTGTTTGTCAAGTTACTTACATTACATGTAAATGTTCAGGAAAATTGGTTAACAAAATTGTGGAATTTAATATTTTAAATACATTATTTGTCAAAATGCAATCACACATACTGAATTATTGTGTAACTATCGATATGGTAAATCGCATGGTCAATCAAAACGAAAATGTATTCCTAACTCTTAAAACTTCCCGTTACAGCAAGTCTAATAGAAATGATAAGCTAACTATAGATAAACTCTTAATTTACGACAAATGGCTGAAAAATAGTTTCTTCTTGAATAACCAATTTTATTTTTTACTCCGGTTACAATTCTGAAAGTTGTTTCGAAAAGATATATATGTTTTTTGAAACTTTTTATAGATAATGTATGTGTTTCCTTATGACGCAAGGGAATAAAAACTTATACTTTCAGAATACTTATTCTCAAAAATAAATATACAAAGGTCAGAAACGCAATCCATCTTTTGTTATTTAGCATGGAATTAGGATCAAACGTAAAACCTTTCATTTCTCAAAATTTGATTTTAGATTCACAATGCTTGCAAATTTCAAAATTTTGACAGTTAAAGCTAAATTTGAAACCATATTCACCAATCTTTGGAAATTAAAGAACCACTGATAAAACTTTCTTTCGGAAGAATATTTCGTTGTTCGATATTATCTGTTCGCTAATAAGAAGTGTATTTACATTATAAAAAGAAAACTTTGAATATTAATTAAATGGGAAAACTATGCTTACTTTTTTAATTTAGGCATTTTAGAGAGCTCCCTTTGAAAATTTTATTATCAAATATTTTTTTAAATTATATTTAAAATATTTAATTTTAAAAATTTAAATGAATCAGGTTAAGCTATAATAAAAATAAATATTATTTTTGTGTATTTTATAAGATTAATGAAATTTTATTTATTTCCATTATTGACCAATAAAGTTTTACTGTTATAACTGATTCGAATATCTTTTCGTATGAATGTTCTTCTTTAAAAAAGACCCTATGGATTTCATGGAAAAAAAATAACTTGAGATAAAGATGAGTGGAACTTAACTTTCAAAATATTGTCATTTGATAGTGTGTGTGGATGAGATATTTTCTTTAAAAATTAACTCGGTATTTTTAAACTGGTGAATTTTAAGAAGGTATAATTTCAATACTTGATTTGTGATTTTAACCATTATTAGCTTTTAATGAGTTTCTTATTGATCGATCCAACGCCCAGGATTACCATTGCGACTTAATAAGCTCAACAATTTAGCTGTCAAACGAGTAGAAAGATAATACCACTCCATTCTTTTTACCAATGTTCCTTAAAAAGATTTTCATAACCCCCTGAGAAATGTATCTGAAACTCGATGCTTGCTGCGAATAGATCGATGACACCCATATTAAAGTGATAATCGGAAAGAGGAACAACTTCTTTTTGATTAAAGGTTGCCAAATAATGTCTTTATGCGCATTTTAATCTGTGTGTGTATCTTTGTGTGTTATAAATGATTTCAAGAAATTTTCTAGCGCCATAAGTGATTTTAAACATTGAACAGAGAAAAAAGTAGCTTTTTCTTTTACATTCATTAACGTTTGAAAGCATTTTCCTGGTTTGCCATGGTAATATTTTTTGAAAAGAATTTCTTTTATCAAAGTTTGAACATAATTTTTATTTGTCATTGCCAGTACTCATTGTAAGTACTAGTACAAGAGAGTTCAAAGCTAAATAATATAAGTGAATTTAAAAATATTTGAAAACTATATTCATAATTTTTTAAATTAATTTCACTTTTTTAAGTAAAAAAACAATGGTTTGAATTTTTGTCTTTTAGAATGTGATTTTGAAGGGAAAATATTGGTGTTTATATTTGAAACAAAACTATTCTCATAATACATGTTTTGGAATCTATAATTTGATTCTGAATTACATTAATAATCTTAATCATAGTGTATTTCAAAAAATAGTTTACGTTATGTAAACAATATCAGGATCAATATATTTTTGTTCTCGGTAATTTTTTAAATTTATCAAACTATGTTTACTTTTATATATATCTACTCCAAAATAATTTTCCAAAGAAACTTGTACAGTAGAAAATAACAATTATGCTCTATAAATTCATATTGCATACAAAAATTCATATTGTTTTTTTACATAAAAATATATAGAACTGGTTACGTTGCATGGCACATAAATTTAAAAAATATATCTTTTTATCACTAATTTTTCTTTATTTTGAATCAGAGACAATCCTTTATTGATTTACATGCTAATGTAGTTAAAAAATAGCATTTAATTAAACATGCCATATTTATAAATTTGGGATTCACATTTTTGTCTTATAAAATATTTAATGTGTATATTGATCGAAACTTTCACCTATCTCCATTAAATAAATATATTTTAGTTTTCAAAATATTAATTTATTTTTAAGAAGGTATTCTTAAAAACACAACTTTGGCCCGAAAAATCAGCTTAAGTAGATAAAATTTATAATATCTCTAGAGAAAGTAACAATTCGTTGCACTTTGTTCAATTTTACAATTTATTAATATAAAGATATTTTTATTACAGAAAATTATTAACTATCATAATTGTTAAATAAATTGTAAATCCATAAATTTTACAAAAGGGGCTTTTAAAATTACTAAATATTTATTATAAAGTTAACGGAAAGGTAAAATCATTTATATTATTGATTGAAGTGAAAATATATTACTGAAGACTTTCGCTTGATATTTACATGCTGCTCCACACAAAATTCATTTATTTAAAGTGAACAATCCAGTTATTATGAGCATTTCTTTCGGAAAAGGGAAACCATCAATTACTGTAAAGTTCCGGCAGGTTCTCCGAAATTTCGTGCTGAAGCAAAATGGGAATCGGCCAACATGTGCTAACATTATCAGAAATCGGACTATTTTGAAGCAAATACGGGAATAAACATCCTATAGACTTTTTAATCTGAATTAGCTTATAATTTAAATTAATTAACTTTAATTTTTGGTCACTTTTAAAATTTTGAGGCGCATCTATTTTTTCCAGCTTCTAGGTTAAAAATAAAAAGAGGTTCAAACAAGAAAAATGCTGATATTCGTATCTAAAAGTACTAATAGCTCCCAAATCGCTTATAAGATTTCCAAAATTTAGTGTTAAATCGATAAGAATTCCCTTTTACTCATTAAAATGATATATTATATATTTTTAACATAAGAGATAATGGAAATTCAGATATTTATATATTTTTTCAGAGACATTTACACCACAAATAGTCCTTAAATAAATGCCTAACAAAAATTAAGTTTTCAATAGATGTCTGATTTATTAACGATTACAATGGCAACGTAATGGAAATTCTGGTTTCAATTTATTCGAATGGAACTTTAGGATGTAGTTTGAATGAAGGAAAAAAGGAGCAAACTTGAAAAGGTTTTTTTAATGCTACATGATTTGTATTATATAATTAATTCTCTCAAAATTAGAAAAAGTTTTTTTTTCAGTTTAAAAGAAAACTGCTGCGACTCAAATTTCAATATTTCATTTGGCTTTTAATTAACTTTGATTGTTTTCTTCCACTTGATTAATAACTAAACAACATCCTACAAAATTATATATAGAATAAGGAAAAATATTTAATAAAGGAAAAACATCTTCCTATTTTATTAAATATGAAGTAATAAAGTTATGAATGAACATTTCACTATAATTCTTATCCTATTGTTGAATTTTCGCTGTTGTTTGAAAATTTTTAATTTTATTCATCCAATAACAGCATATAACAAGGATATACAAATTTTTATTACTGCATTCTTATAGAAAAATAAATAAATTATTAATTTCGCAGTTAATAGTGTGTGGGGAGCAATTTTTCATTTTTTAAATATATGAATATAATTAATAAAATAAATATGTAGAAATTTGATGGAAAAAACTAGAATAAATTAGTTTAAAAATATTTCTTAATATTAACTGTATTTTTAATATGTAGTTTAAGATAAAACTATTCAATATGAATAAACGAGACTATTAAAAATTGTGTGATTTTTATGATTATACACTACTCGCCATTAAAATTGCTACACTAGGAAGAAATGCAGATAACAAAACAATATTTATTGGACAAATATATTATACTAGAAATAATCAGTGATTAAATTTTCAAAAAATTTGGCTGGATATAGATCCTGAGAAATCAGTACCTAGAACAACCACCTCTGACAGTAATAACAGCAGTTATACGCCTGGGCATTCAGTCAAACAGAGATTGGATTGCATGTACAGGTACAGATGCCCATACAGCTTCAACACGATGCCACAATTCATCAACCGTAGTGACTGGCGTTTGGTGACGAGCCAGTCGCTCGGCAACCATTGACGAGACGTTTTCTATTAATGAAAGATCTGGAGAACATGCTGGCCAAGGCAACAGCCGAACATTTTACGTATCAAGGAAGGTCCGTACAATACCGGCAACATACGGTCG
The DNA here is from genome assembly GCA_030067965.1 of Latrodectus elegans. Taxonomy (NCBI): domain Eukaryota; kingdom Metazoa; phylum Arthropoda; class Arachnida; order Araneae; family Theridiidae; genus Latrodectus; species Latrodectus elegans. Next base: position 110,985,428 of record CM057814.1, on the reverse strand, counting down.
GACATTATCCTGCTGAAACGTAGGGTTTCGCAGGGCTCGAATTAAGGGTAAAGCCATGGGTCGTAACACACCAGAAATTTAATGTGCGCACTGTTCAAAGCACCGTCAATGCAAACAAGAGGTGACCGAGACGTGTATCCAATGGCACCCCATACCATCATGCCAGGTGATGTACCAGTATGACGATGACGAAATCATGCTGCCAGTGTGCGTTCACCACGATGCCGTCAATCACGATGCGACATTCATGATGCTGTACACAGAACCTGGATTCATCTGAAAAGATGACGTCTCGCCATTCGTGCGCCCAGGTTCGTCGTTGATCACACCAATGAAGGCTCTCTTATCTATGATGCAGCGTCAAGGGAAGTCGCAGCCATGGTCTCCGAGCTGAGAGTCCATGCTGCTGCAAACGTCGTCGAATTGTTCGTGCAGACACTTGTTGTCTTCCAAACGACCCCGTTTCTTGACTCACGGTTTGTGACGTGGTTGCATGATCCATTACGGCCATGCGGATAATATGCCTGTCTTCTCGGCTGCTAGTGATAGGTGGCCGTTGAGATCCCGCATTGTGTTCCGTATTACCGTCCTGAACCTATCGATTCCATATTCTGCTAACTGTCATTAGATCTCGACCGACGCGAGCAACAATACTGCGATAAGATAAACCGCAATCCCGGTACGCTACAATTCGACCTTTATCAAAGTCAGAAACGTGCTGGTACGTATTTCTCCTTACACGAGGCATCACAACTTTTCATTAGGCAACAACGTTCAAATGCAATTTGTGCATGAGGAACCGGCTGAACAATTTCCTCATTTAAACACAATGTAGGTGTCGCTACTGGCGCCTGCCTTGTCTGAATGCGCTGAAAAGCTAATCATTTGCATATCACAGCACCTTCTTCCTTTCGTATAAATTTCACGTCTGTAGCATGTCGCCTTCTTGGTGTAACAATTTTAATGGCCAGTAGTGTAGATATAAAATACGTAAGCAAAATTTTACATTTAAACAGCACACTGCATCTGCTAACACAAGATGATTTTTCCCTTTCATTACTTATGAATAAAAACATAACTGCTGATGACTTCAGTAGTATTCAATTCTACCGTAGCATCAATAATTTGGACATTGTCATGGCTTTTGGTAGAGCATTCTAAACCAGGAAAACCAGTATTTTAAAAATTTTTGATTCTTATAATTATGAATTTTATAAGATCCCATTAATTATATCTTAATCAAGTATTGCTCGTATCGATTCTTTTGTAGCAAAATTTACAGAAAAGCACAGATATAATTTGCAAGTGAAATTATTTTTTAGAAGTATGTATGCATATATTTGGCATACTGAAAAATTTTGTTGGTTGATCAGTGGCGATGTTGTTAACACATGTTCTTAAAATCAAGCAAGATATTTTCTGGCAATGTCGGAGATTACAAAAAGCTTATTTCAGCTCAGCAAACTATTTTGGATAATAATCGGAAGATAGTATTGATGTGAAAATATTTGAAATGGGTGGCACATGAATTAAGTCAGAAGAATTTTGATGATCGATTAATCATACGACTATTTCTGCTTGTTTGGAACAAAATTGAGCCTTACTGGAACCGAATGATAACCGGAAATAAAAAGCGAATTACCTAAGAAAACATTGTAAAGAAAAGGGTATATTGTACTGAAAACCTAGCTGCTTCTAACTCTAAAGCAATCTTGACTCTGAAAAAGAGAATGTTGTGTATATGATGGGTCATTTGAGGAAAAATACATTATGAGCATTAAAAATTGAGCGAAAAGATCAGTTCAGAAAAATTATTGTCAGCAACTGGATAATTTAAAGGGAGAAGTCCAAGAAAAGAGGTCGAAAATGCTCCAAGAAAGAAGCCATGAAAAGGGTTTGTCAAAAATTGCAATATTAATTTGGAAATTCTGCCCAATACACATATTCCTCGGGCTTATCACACTCCAACTATTACTTGTTTTTGTCCTTACAAAATTTTTTTAAGCGAGAAAAATTCAAAAATGAAAGAATTTCAACCAAGCACTGTTTCCATTTTTCACACGAGAAAATGAAAACTTTTTCAAAAACAGGGTATACAAATTGCCCTCACTCAGGCAAGAGGCCACATATAGCAAAAACATATTATTTAATAAAGGTTTATTGAAGTTGTGAAAAATTTATATTTTTTTATATCAAAAGTGAACAGAGGTTCCATTAGACCAGTGATTCTCAACCTGTGGGGCGTGACCCTCTAGGGGCCACGATCATATCCAAGATAAAATGTTATTTAAAAAAAATTGATTAAGTGATTGAAAGGAAAGATCCCACATACAAAACAAAATACATTTCGACATATTTAATAATTAATTTATTAAATTAAAACAATTTACTAAATTAAAAACAAATTTAATAATTATTAGTGACTTCCTTGGGCCTGTCATTCAGAACAAAGTTTTTCGAAGAAGGGTTTATTATTAGAAATAGACACACTTTTTCTATATTTAGCTGAGATCAATATTTTGTCTTCAAAGAAGCCACCACAGAAAATCCAGTTTCACAAAGGTAAGGTGTGGAAAATGGTAGTAGAATGCGAAATGCCCTTGCTTTTAGAGCAGAAAACTCATCATCCACTCCTGCCCAAAATTCAAAGAGTGATTTATTACACAATTGTCTTTTGGTTTTGCCGTTTCCCTTGAAGGTATCTTCCTCTTCATTTGAGAGTTCTTCGGGAGTATTTTGAAATGGATCCCTCCTCCACTTATAACTTGATATCAGTTTGTTGTCAACTAGAAAGTACTTTTTAAAATTCTTTGCTAGCATTGCTAAATGATTTTCAATGGCTACGAAAACAACTTCTACATGTTTTTCTTCAGCCTTGTAAGTTTTAAATCATTCAATTTAATTTGCAATCATTCAAATTTGCAAACAATGTTAAGTTTTCTTGCTTTAAATTTCTGTTTCACAATTTCAATTTCTTACAAAAAGCAATAACTTTATCACTCATATCCAATATATGTGTATTTACTCTTTGCAGTTAAAGATTCAAGTTATTTAATTTTCTCGAATATGTCGACCACATGTAGCTGAATTTCATCACAAATAAACTATCGCGAAAATTCTCAGCTTTCGGTCTGTTTTCCTCTTCTAGGAAAACAGCGATTTCTTCTCTTAACTCATAAACACGTTGCAAAAATTTCTCTCGTGATAACCTGTTAGATCGCAATAAAATAGTAACGCTGAATATACTACACCCATGTCTTTACAAACTGCGGAAAAGATTCTTGATTTCAGGGATCTCATTTTTATGTAATTTACTACGCTTACAACCATACTTAACACAATATTCAAACCAGGACTCATTTCTTTGGAAGCCAAAGCTTCTCTGGGGATCATACAATGTGTCCAAACGCACTGTGGCGATTTTTGTTTCACAAGTGCTTGAATACTTTGGAATCTTTCGGACATAGAATGAGCACCATCGGTGCATATTCCCGTACAATTTTCCCATTCAATGTTGGCCTCGTTCATAAAATCATTTAAGATAGCAAATAATGCGAGTGCTGTTTCTTTGAGTTCTATTGGTTTGCAGAAAAGTAATTCTTCTACTACTGACAAATCATCACAAAATCTAACATAGGCAAAGAAATGAGCATCTTTATTACTATCTTTTGCCTCATCGTGTTGTATTGAAAACAATTTGTCACGCAACTTCGACAAAAGATGACTCTCTACATCTTCAGCTATATCAGCAATTTGACGGGCAACAGTATCATTTGAAAGAGATATAGACTGCAATTGTTTTGCAAAATTATCTCCAAACATAATTTCTACAGTGCCAATTGCGCGGCTGGTAAAATTAGCTCTTCACCAATGGTGTGAGGCATTTTACACCTAGCTATTTTATATGAAATTTTGTAAGAGGCTATTAAAGATTTTTCATTCACAGACAAAGATTTTTTAAGCAAAAGATTTTTTCTTTTCATATGATTTTAATTTTAATTTGAAGAATTCTCTGGGTTTGTTTATGTAATCACTATAAAGCGCGTTTCCAAATGTCGTTTATGTTTATTAAGTTTCATGCTATCTGCCGCAAACATTTTTGAGCAAATGATACACAGGTGCCTTTCTTCTTTATTTACTTCAGTATCTAGTGAACCCAAAATTGAAGTATTCTTGAGAATATTTTCTTGATTTTATTTTCGGAACCACGCTCGTCTGTGTACTTGTTGATGCTTGTCTATCATCTAATGCTCGCTTACGCCAACATAAAATTTAATCATGATTCTGCATAAGTCTGCTGCCACGAATATTTAATACGGTGTATTGCAATTACGCGAATATATATGTATATATATATATATATTTAGACATTTAGAATACACATTTAGAATAGATTCAATAGCGATAGAAGGATAGACTCGAATGAGATTGTCTGGAATTGAAATTGGCGTCATAGAACTTTCCCCTTCTTCCTATGAGAAAAAATTTTTTCACATCTGGGCACGCTCCACTTCTCGCGAAACCGTGAGAATGCCCGACATGGCGAGACGCAAGAGCAATAAAAAGGCATAGGATTCTTGTTTTTTCAATGCTGAGGATCGATGTTGTAAAATGTCAACAAAATTCCTTAATTTTGATTATTTGTAAAGTTTAAAATTAAGGTTGAAGTGAATATTTAGCGCCAAAATACTCAAAATACATTATTATTGTATGCATTTTACTGTATGCGGTTAAGAGGGAGCGGGCTTGATGAAAATTATGATTGAAAATTGGGTCGTGAATAGTAAACGGTTGAGAAACACTGCTTTAGATCTACTATGTGTATAAAAGAATATGCTATGCATCCTATAATGCGCATGCATGTGTAATATTTCTATGCTTACATATACATACGTAATACTTTTATACATTATAAACAAGTGATAAGTATTTCACAAATATATAGACTTTATTTCCTTGAAGACAATCTTCTTCAAGGCTTATTTATGTGTAATGTTGTTTCTTAAAATATAATTCCAAGAAACACAAGTATTAAATTCGAATTTTGTTCAGAGATAACATTCAGTATGAGTTTTAACTGATCAAAAGTATTTTGTAAGATATAGAAGACGATAAAACCAGTAATTAATGCTGACATAATGATTATAAAGATTTGCTTGATTTGTAGGGAATCTGAATAAAATTAACACATAACTGAGTTTGATTTGTTATAGCAAAGCATAGTACAAATCATTTTCCAATCAGAAACTATAGATATATTTAATAAACAATTGATTCGGAAAAATTTTCAAAGGAGAAAAGGCATGCAGTTTTGAAAATTAAAAAGAAAATTTCAATATTACATGAAATGTATGGATTATATGTTTGAATGTAATCACAAGCAATGATTTCTAGTAAGGAAAGAAAGCAAGCTGTAAAATTACAGAAATATAGCGTTGATAATTCAATATACAGGAAATAATTATTTAGAAGCATGTCAGAACTTAGAGTATTATCTGAAACTATAATATTAGTTGCAAATCTATTATGTTAATTCCTAAAAATAATTCATGGTATTCTGAACCAACTGCCATGGTGACCTCATAACCAAATAGAACCATGATAGAGTAGAATGCAAAAGAATAGTTATTCTAAAACTCAATATTACATAACTCAGACATCCAACTCCTCCTATGGGCATAGTGATGCTTTTTCACACAATGAGAAAGCTCTGAGTTCTTTATAGTTCTGAGTTCTTTATTCTATGATTCTTTATTCTATATATTTATTCTATCTATGCCTTGTATCAGCTAGGCTGTCAATATGGGGAGCACTGCTCCACTTTTTCATACTTAACCATATTTGGTGTGGAGTCCGACTGCTTCAGTATACACATGCCCGTTTACAGGGTAGGCAACCTTTCCCACCTCATTCATACACAGAAAGGGCAAAGACAGGATAGATAGAGAGCGAAAGTACATCCATGCCCGAACCGGGATTTAAACCCAGGACCTCCCTATCCGCAGTCAGGCACTCTGACCACTAGACAGGGAGGTCGACACTGAAGAGAGTTTTGTAATATGTTATAAATAGCACTGTAATTCGTGATCAGTCATTCTTAAAAAGTATCGAACTGATATCTCGAGATGAAGAGAACCAGTCATTTAACTTTGATACTTGTCAATAAAGTGGATATAAAATGTTATTTTATTATAATTGGGAGATATTTTTCAGTTATTTATATATAAGTTTCAAGTGTGCCAAAACATTTATGTAATTTCCCTAAATGACAATAAGCTATGATAGGTATTGTTTTGGAGAATAATTTGGACAGTTTGAGTACTTGAAATTAAAAAGAAATATCAGTTCTCGCCAAGGTTCAAGATCAAGTGGCGTTTCGATATAAAATGTCAAAATTTCTATATATAAGTCAACTTTATTCTATGAATTTGTATCAATTCTTTTAGATGGAATAAGAATAAATAAATAGATAACAAAAAATACAGTAATATATAAACTAACAATAAAGATTAAAAGGGGTTAATTTTGAATATGTTTAAAATATATTAAAGGATTTGAATTTGCATTCGCAAATTTAAGCACGAATAAATTAAATTAAAGCATATCTGAAAGTTTAGGGGAATAGAATTGAGAAGTGTATAGGATTTACTTTCAATGAAGGAATTAAAATGTTAAATTAACAATTGAGTAATGAATAATTATAAAGTATTATTGAATTAAATTTGTAAAATTTAAATATATTAGATAAACTAGAAAAAAATATTGCAAGTGTGGAATTTTCAAAAAGTTGCTTAACTATAGGAAAACTTTGCCAGTTAATGATACCCGATAAGGAAACGTGCTAAATGAGTCGACTGTGTGATACAGATAACTGGTTGGGCCAATGTACCTAAAATTGCTCTCTCTTTCAGAAAAAAAGATGTATCATATTGCTAACAATATAAACATCATATGTACATACATACAAATGAATGTGATAGTAAAGTTAAAAGTTAAAGGACTTATGAAAAGTAGGAATTAATAAATAAAGATAAATTATGTAAATAATTTACATATAAAATCATCTAAATTAATTTTAAAACACTTAAAATGAGATTATAACATTTTTCTAAGCATTTACCAAACGCTTCAATAAAAGTCAGTTGTATTCTTATAAAATATTAATCTTTGAAAAATGTATAAGCAAAAAATTTATTTTCTATTCAAGCTTTCAATATCGTCTAACAGGTTATTTTCTGAATAAAATCAAGTATTATTAATTTATAATAATCAAATTTAAATTAACTTCAATATCTTTAAAATATTTCGTGAATAAGATATATTTATATGAAAAATGTATTCATGAATTTCAAATTATGCACGTTATGCATATAAAATTATGTATATGGAAATCTTTGCTATAAAGAAAATATGTTATAGTTACCACATGATGCTGATTAAAATTGGGAAGTACAAAAGCATAAAAATGGTTCCTGGTAATTTCATTAATAAAATTTCATTTATTTCTGCAAATTTATTTAATTATATTTTTATAGTCCTTGATTCAATTTAAACTATGCAAAACATGTTTTCATTTATTTTACGAATAGTAAACAGCGTGTTATTCAAAGGATGAATAAATTCTAACAAAAATTAGTTTCACATTTCACGATTTCTTTCAAGATTTCTATGCTGCAACTGGCAAATCTCTGTGCAAGAAGTGTAATTTTCGCAAAATTAATTTGGAGAAGCTTAATCTTTTAGTCAAAGAGAGAGCAAATTACATATTTTCTTAGCGAAATTAATCCTAAGGGTACTATTAAGAGTGAATTCGTGTTTTTTTGGCAATAAATGTAATTATAATTTTTTCAAACTAAAATTACATTATCCAGTTTTACAGCCTCTTGAGAAATATATGCTTCCTTATTTAAACTTGAGTTCTTATTTCATGTTTATATGATTTTTATTTTCTTTTGAAATTTTCCGTGACAATCTATTACTGAAGATCTTTAATATAAATTAACTTAACTGAATTTTTTATCAGCATTTTCACAGAAAACATTTAATATTCTTGTATAAACTACTAGTATACAATATTCGAAATATATATTATTCTAATATTAGAAAATATCAAGGAGTATTTTATATCAACTATATAAAATATTATTAAATTATTAATAATTTTGATATACTTTTCTTCATTACTTTCAGTTGGGGTTTTGAAAATCAAGCACAGATTTGACAGCAGTTAAATGTTCAAGTTAATAGTACAGCAAATGTTTTTATGATTTAACAGTTCTATCTTCTTTCATTGTAAAAAAGTTTCCGAATGTTATAGAAATTAAGATTTTTTTTTGTAAATATGAATAGTATTATAAATATTGTGAAATTTTTTTAAATAAAATTTATTCATTTCATTGAGAATCATGTTGTTTTTTAAGGAAAAATCTTTTATTCCCTGGGAATATATTAATAGTTTTATGGAACTCTAAACAAAAGAAATAACGAAGCAAAATTTAATTAAGAATATTTACATTTTCTTAATATAGATAAATGTGAATAAAACTTATCTAAATAAATTTTATAAAATGCTAAATTAAAAAGAAACATGAATACGCAAAGATTAAATTTTATATATTAAAATAAATTTATATGATTTAAGCATTTTTAATGAAGTCAAGAAATTGTATTCGCAATTGCAAAAATTTTAATTTAAATGACTTGATTTTAAATAACAGTTCTATATTTGATATTTATTTATTAAATAAAATAATAAAGTATTTAATAAAAATTATAAACTGTAAGTTAAATAATATTATAATAAAATATTTTTCTTCAAGACAGAACTCATTTGCTTACTAAGATACTGTTTCTATTCTTATATATGATAAAAATTAAAATTCCTTTCAAAATCTTATTTAAGTTCGTTTCTTAAAAATTATGATATTTTCTAGGATTTAAGTAACTCTCTCTTACTGCCTTTTTTTTAATATATTCCCTTTTTCAGAAAGTATTTTTCATTATAGTATTCCAAATATTTTATAGATAGCATAAGTCATTTTGACTGAATATTTGAATATTGTTTAATAAAATTGATTTACACTCATCCTGGAAACGACTTCTACTAAAAGATGGATTCAAAATCGATGTTAAATCTCTCGTCAATTCTTTCTCGTCTTCAGAAAAAAAATTTATCTAAAAGTTTTTGGTAAATGAAGCTTGGCTTATACAAATGACTGAACATTTTTCAGAAAACTAAAAGCAGTTTTTGGCTGCACTTAAAGTAACTAAAAATGCAATTTTACAAATTTAAGTTCGCATTTATTTTTATAATCTATGATTGAATGCTTAGGATAAAATTGAATTTCATAAGTTTAAAATAAGGTAAATATTTTGGTCTCCTTTTACTAAACATGTATACGTAAAATTTTATTATTGGCCAAATAATTATTTGAAAAAGCGTTTTACAGTAGAGTTTTATTTAAAAATAATTAAATAAAAAATCACTTTTCTTCTACATACAAAATTTTGATTTTAAACGAAACTTATTTAACTCTAAAGTTATAAAATGGATGGATATCAGTTATATTTAAAATGAAAATATTCACTTGTTTTAAAATATTCACAACACACATTGATAATATTCTAAATTCCAACAGAAAATGAATACTAAACACTTTTTATTAAAAAAATTAACATAATTTCTTTTTCTTCCGCCAGTAATATACTTAAAAAAATTTCATATAAAAACCTCACATAGAACATGCTCTGAAGTTAATATTAATTTAATAAAATTGCATGCATAATAATATAATTGCAGATACATAAGATATCTCCTATATAAAGACTTCCACAGCAGTTAAGCATCAATAATCGAAACAACATTTGACGCATGCATGCATGAGCGAAAACATGTTGAAACTTAGTGGATTAAAAAAACCTAATTTTGAGCTTGTGATGGGTTCTATGGCATAAGAAATAAATGATGGGTTCTATGGCATAAGAAACAAATGATGGGTTTTATGGCATAAGAAATAAATGTTGGGTTGTATGGTATAAGAAATAAATGATGGGTTCTATGGCATAAAAATAAATGATGGGTTCTATTGCATAAGAAATAAATGATGGGTTCTATAGCATAAAAATAAATGATGGGTTCTATTGCATAAGAAATAAATGATGGGCTCTATGGCATAAAAAATGAGTTTTATGCATCAAGTAATATCAAGTAACTACAGAAAAGTTTATCTAAAATATGTTTATTTATTTATTAATATAAAGTTTTGGGTGAAAATGTGCTTTAGGTACCCCCCCTTGGCGCATTTTTCAAAAATCGCCAACTGGCGCGTTTCTGCGTCTTGTCTCCCGGAGTTGAATTCTCGGAGAGACACTACGCAAAAACACCGTTGCCATGGCGACGAAAACGAAGTCCGTGTTTTTAACGAACTTGACTGTTTCAAAATAAAAACAATGTTCTTTTTACGAATTGTATAACAAAAAATACACTAAAATATGAAGAAAAAGTATGATAATTTTTAAAGTGGTTTAATAAAAATACACTGAAAATAATTATACAATACACTGTAATTTTGGGTTTGCCACGCTTGGCTCATTTATCGCCGATTTGGCATGGGGGGTACCTAAAGCACAGATTAACGAAGTTTTGTTTTGAATACATATTATTTCTTTTCGTTCGGTAGTACTACCGGCAAATGCTTTTTCTCTTTGATAAGTTTATTGTTTCAGATTTGGATCTTAAATTTGAAGAAATTTTTTTACGATAGTTGTTAATAAAATGAGCCATGACATTTTTATATTAAAGTAAAAGGAGAACACAAACTCCATTTCGAAATTTCTGAAAATATGCATGGCATTTTAAGACAATGTGACAGTAAAACCTATTTTAACTTAGGATCAGTTAAATAATAGTTAAAAGGTGTAACATAGACATTATCTAATTATGATGTGATTAGGAAAATTTTATTCTAATTAATTTTTCCCCAAAATATCCATATGATGTACTGAAATTAAAAGAAAAATATTTCCATGCATACAAATAAGCATTTGAACACTAAATAAAAAAATTAGGGTAGGTTAAATGGGTTTTCCTAAACATGTAGAGAAATGAATTCTAAAGATTATCAATTTATTAATCACTTACTTTTAATTAAAAAAACGAATTATCTTCGAATCATTTACAGAAATTTAATGGAAAATGTACCCAAAACACAAGGCACAAATTTTCAGTCATAAAAAATGGTAATAACCAGTTTTCACAAGAAGTTTATATTAAAATAAGTACTATGGTAGAATTTACTTTCAAGATCTACGCTTTCAAATGGCAAAGGATTTTGACAATGCTTTTCATTAAAAACAAGAATTCAAGGGTTATTGTTTACAGGCAATTTTTTGATTGTGTCCCTATTTACCACCACAGCATAATGGCTAAAGAATTTGAAGATAAATCCCATATAAGTTTTTCTTGAATACTTTATCAGAGACATTGGACACGTTCACAAGTAAAAAGAGAGACTAAAATTTCCCAGCACTTATCCCCACAGTGATTATCACTATATAACGCTTTTAAACATGTATATAAAATACATATGTATATATATAAAAATCTATGTAAATATGTAAATACAAACATAATTATTGAAAAGTTTTTATTATTTTGAAGTTTTAGAAATTGCGGAATTGATTCCTGTTTTTTTTTTAAACTTAAAAATAAAATGCTTTCACTAATTGTGAAGTTTCTTATGTCAAAGCAGAACTTTTATTGCTATCTGATGTATTAAAAAGGTTTCTTTCTTTCAAGTATTCATTTTCATTAATAAATTATTTTTCAATAATGATTACTTATTAAATTTAATGACAGTAAAACGTTACTAAGAGAAATCTCAGCTTATTTATATGTTTAAATTACAACAAATTAAACACATAAGATAACAGAAAATACATATCATATCATATTAATTCAAGTTTCATTAATTCGGGAACATAAACTTCGAAACAAGTTATTGCCGAAGTAATAACTTATTATATGCTCAGTTACATTTCTCATCAACAGGGCAGCAAAATAAAGCAATCTTCTTAAAACAATCATTTTTGATATTTTATATTATTTTTTTCAAGTATTTAAGAAAATTCAAGATTTTAAACTGCAAGAAAGGATATAAACCAAGCGGTGGAAAGATGACCTTCAGATTATCTTTGAAGGTCCAAGCAATCAACTTGTGCCAAAGTTTCAATTTCTGACGGGTCAGGACTGTCTCGCTGAACTCTTGCACTGCATTGTTTTCTTAAATTCACCTGACTTCCCGCTCTGCAACTTGGCAGATTCCTTGAATAGGACCCACCTCCACCGCTATAAAATCTCAAACATAAAAAAGTAATTAATTTCTTCATTTTTTAAAAAATATCGGAATACGCGTCTTTTCGATAAATAATTCACATGCTTGGGTATTTTTATACTGGCACTGAATGACAGCTCTGAATCATCGCTTTATTGGCTAGCCATGCTGAATTGCTTGGCAGCTCTGAATCATCGCTTTATTGGCAAGACAGAGAACTTTTGAGTCAATGACTCCGGTCAACTCGTTTACGTTTATGTACTGTATTTACCTGTCCTGTCTTCGTCTCATGTCTATTTTGTGATTTTTCATGTGTTTTATTTATGTTTTTCATTATATTTGTGTTATTCCTTGTATTTGCCCTGCCATTGGAAATAAAACATTTTTAAACTTTTGTATAATACACACACACACACACACACATATGTGTGTGTGTGTGTGTGTTTGTGTTAAAGATTAATATGGGTACTATTAAAATCTCAAACACAAAAAACTAATTATTTTCTTCATTTTTTAAAAATATCGGAATAAATGTTTTTGGATACACAATTCACATGCTTCGGTTTTTCTACTCTACTGGCCATTAAAATTGCTACACCAGGAAGAAATGCAGATAACAAAATGATATTTATTGGACAAATATACTAAAAATAACAAGTGATTAAATTTTCCAAAAACTTGGCTGGATATAGCTTGAGAAATCAGTACCCAGAACAACCACCTCTGACAGTAATAACAGCAGTTATACACCTGGGCATTGAGTCAAACAGAGATTGGATTGCATGTACAGGTACAAATGCCCATGCAACTTCAACACGATGCCACAGTTCATCAACCGTAGTGACTGGCGTTTTGTGACGAGCTAGTTGTTCGGCAACCATTGACCAGACGTTTTCTATTGGTGAAAGATCTAGAGAACGTACTGGCCAGGGCAACAGCCGAACATGTTCCGTATCAAGGAAGGTCCGTACAATACCGGCAACATGCGGTCGGACATTATCCTGCTGAAACGTAGGGTTTCGCAGGGCTCGAATAAAAGGTAGAGCCACGGGTCGTAACACATCAGAAATGTAACGTGCACTGTTCAAAGCACCGTCAATGCGAACAAGAGGTATCTGAGACGTGTATCCAATGGCACCCCATACCATCACGCCAGGTGATGGGTAAGTATGACGATGACGAATGCACGCTGCCAGTGTGCGTTTACCACGATGCCGTCAAACGCGGATACGACCATCATGATGCGGTACACAGAACCTGGATTCATCTGAAAAGATGACGTCTCGCCATTCGTGCTCCCAGGTTCGTCGTTTATCACACCATTGAAGGTGCTCTTGTCTATGACGCAGCGTCAAGGGAAGCCGCAGCCATGGTCTCCGAGCTGAGAGTTCATGCTGCTGCAAACGTAGCGAACTGTTCGTGCAGACACTTGTTGTCTTCCAAACTACCCCGTTTCTTGACTCACGGCTCGTGACGTGGTTGCACAATCCATTACGGCCATGCGGATAATATGCCTGTCTTTTTGGCTGCGAGTGATTGGTAGCCGTTGAGATCCCGCATGGCGTTCCGTATTACCGTCCTGAACCCATCGATTCCATATTCTGCTAACAGTCATTGGATCTCGACCGACGCGAGCAGCAATACTGCGATAAGATAAATTGCAATCACGGTACGCTACAATTCGACCTTAATCAAAGTCAGAAATGTGCTGGTACGCATTTCTCCTTCTTACACGAGGCATCACAACAACGTTTCACCAAGCAACAACATTTAAATGCAATTTGTGTATGAGGAACCGGCTGATCAATTTCCTCATTTAAACACAATGTAGGTGTCACTACTGGCGCCTGCTTTGTCTGAATCCGCTGAAAAGCTAATCATTTGCATATGACAGCACCTTCTTCCTTTCGTTTAAATTTCACATCTGTAGCATGTCGCCTTCTTTGTGTAGCAATTTTAATGTTCAGTAGTGTATATTGGCACTGCATGGCAGCTCTGAATCATCGCTTTATTGGTAATCCGGAGAACTTTTGGGGCAATGACTCCGGTCATCTCGTTTACGTTTATATACTGTATTCACCTCTCCTGTCTTCGTCTCATGTCTATTTTGTGATTTTTCATGTGCTTTATTTGTGTTTTCCCTCGTACTTGTGTTATTTCTTTTATTTACCCTGCCATTGGAAAAAAAATTTTTAAATTTTTGTATGCAAAAATTGAACACCAAATTGATGCAATATTTAATATTCTTCTTCTCCTTTTGTCAGTCCATTAAAATTAAAAATATCATTCGTGTCAATTGGGAAAAAACGTTTTTCAAATCATGTCAATATTGACATTTACGATTGAATTTCAGACTATATATATGTGTGTGTGTGTGTGTGTGTTTGAGTTAAAGATAAATATGGGTACTATTAAAATGTCGAACATAAAAAGTAATTATTTTCTTCATTTTTTTAAAATATTGGAATATGTGTCCTTTGGATAAATAATTCACATACTTGGGTTTTTCTATATTTCTCTACAAATGCAATATCATTATTGAAGAAAACGATTTTCTTACTGCTTCATAAGAAATAGATCCCAATTTTGATAATACTGAATCTTTCATTAGACATTTGAAAATTTTCTTGTATAGATATGTTTCTTATACATTATAGTTTTTTGCTTTAATTTTAAAATAATAATAACTATTATAATTTTATATGACAATATCACATTTTTCTTTTTATTAGGAAATAATTGGATTGCTGTTTAACTCTATAATACTTTTGAATTAATAAAATTTACACTAATTATGAATTTTTAAAAAGATGAGACTGAATGAGAATTTTTCAAGGTTTGTCTAGTGTTCTTGTATTCCTTTAATATTTATAAAACATTATTTTTAAAATGAATGAAAACTACTTTTAAATTGGTTTTTATATTAAATTTCGTATTTTAGAAATTTAATATAAAAAGCAATTTAAAATATTATTATTTATATATTATATTTTAGTGAATAATGTGCATTGTTCGATGTTGTTGCAGAGCTGTTAAATAGTTAAAATTTATTACGTTAAAACTTTAATAAAAGTGTAGAATAGACATTTAATAAACTCATTATAGATGTATTTTAAATCTGTTTCTAATAAATAAATATTAAATAATGAGAAATACTTGTATAAATTATTTTTTAAGTTTCAATCTTTATATTTTAAACTAAATGTGTACATGTAATTGTATTTTTAATGACAAAATTAAAAGTAATTCCTATTTTGAATGATTTTCATACTTGAATATTAGAATAGCATTCTTTGCCTTATTTTTTTAAAACAATATTTTTATTTTTAATGGTGAAAATAAAAAAAATATAAAGTTTCGTACAAGAAATTCCATCTATAATTTCTATTCACAATATAATTTTGCGAATTTTATTTATTAAATTTATATTTATTTATTAACAAAAAAGTTTAAACCTTTACTAAATTTGAAACAGTTGAATAGTATTCATATAGAAAAAACTGTATAAATAAAGTGTCAAGAAAAATAGAATAAAAAAAAATAATTTTGACAATTATTTTCTTCTTCATCAAGACATGTAGGAAAACATTCTTCATCGAGACATCTCTGAAAGATCATTTTTCCATCGGATAAAAAGGGCTCGATGAATAAATTTACTAAATAGAATCTGTAAACATACTTTCCATAATTAATTTTAAGAAATTAAAAGCTTAATTACATAAGACAAGCTGATAAAATTGGATCTCTAGAAAACATTGTTTGCAAGTCTTCCTCTCTAACTGAAAGCATTTCGATTAAACATACTAAAAGAAACTGAGATATGATCCCTTGCAGCCCAGTTTCAAATAATATATGCACCACAAAACGGAGGAGGTTTCATAATTCCTACATTTCTCCTATTTCGTACTTATTTCATAATAAATCTGACAACCAGTAGGTGTAAAAAAAATTTACATTTTAACTACCATAGCAATTTTTTTATTTTCAAGCTATACGAAGAATATTCATATTTTAATACCTTACTTGCTATGTATATAGCTCTTTAAATTGTGACATAAATAGTTTTTCAACAGAAGTAATAAATTGGTTTAAGGTTTGAAATTTCATGTCGAGTATGTTTATCAATATTATAACTACATAAAAAGTTTTTTGAGCAGAATATTTTATTGCAGAGAAGGATAGTTAAATATCTCCGTGAAAATATATTAATGTTTTAAAAAAATGTTTATAGTTATATAAATATATATATATATATATATATATATATATATATATATATATATATATATATATATATATATATATAATTTAATTTAATTTATTTATTATATATTTAATTTTGTATTTTTTAATTAATTTTTAAATATTATCATTAAATAATAATATAATAATTTTATTTAAATTTATAAATTAAAATAATTTTATATATAAAAATATTATAAAATAATAAGAAATAATACTTATATGCAAAGAAAAATAACTCATGTTAGACAGTTTTATCTGAATAAGTTCAAATTACTCAAATCTGAATTGTAAAATACATATTTGTTGAGGTGAGAATAAATTAATAAAATTTAAATTATAAGTATTTTCTGTTATTTCGCTTTTATGAACAATTATTTTAAATAAATTAAACTATTTTTTTCACTATTATTTCTCTAAAATAAAGGTTTTTAAACAAGTTCCATAAAATGTATCAAACAAAAAAATTTCAAATTGCAGTAACATGGTTTTTTCAAATATAGTTTATTTTGATTTCCTTCTAGAAATTTATTTCAAGAGAGGTTTGTAAAGTACATTGTGCAAAAATAATTTAAAATAGAATACATTAAGGTATTTGGATATGAAAATATTTCTGCACAAATACATCATAAAAAATTTTCTGGTGTAATTTTTGTGTTAGAATTCTATATTCAAGTAGTCATAATTTTGGCGAAAGTCCAAGATTCTTTTATGCCAAAAGAAGAATAGCTGCACAGTTGTGTAGTAAATGCTTTCGATAAGAAAGAGAAGTTTCAAAATTCTGGATATATGATACTGTGAATTCGTTTTGTTGAAGAAATAACAAACAAAAATGTAAAATGAAGTTGTTTATGCCTATTAAATGTCAACAAAAACATGGGATTAATGAAAAATTAAATATAATTTTATTTATATTTATTAAAAATAAGTCTAGATTAATTAAAAAAATTTCGATATTTGATTTTAATGATACTGATCTTTAAAATTTCAGTTTATTAAGCATATTTTAATTACTTGAAAAAAAATATCAATTTAATAAATTTTTATTTATCAAAGATATGAACCTTGATCAGAATGTCTTTGATATTATTTGAATAAATGTTTATTTTATTTGTCTATTTGTTCTTCCAGATAATCACAAAGAATATAATACCGAGATAATAATTAATAGGAAAATTACAAACAAAATACTCTAGGATGATGTGGATTGTAATTAGCATAAAGATAAGTTTATAAATTTGAGATTGCGTGAATAACGTTTTTCATTTTGTAATAACATCAAGATATTATAACTTTATAAAACTGTTAATGTGAATTTTATAAACCAATTGCCTTCATAAAAACTAGAGCCTGACATTTAGTTTTTTAGATAACAAACATTAAAAAACATTATAAATATATTTAATGGTTATTTATAGGAAATATATATCGATAAATTAATTAATTCCAATGATTTAATTTATTGTGGCAGAAGTGTACCACTAATCACATAAACACATATATGTTATTGTTTTACTTTAAGTATTTTAAAAACAAAAATGAATGATATTATTAGAAATGGTAATTAAAACTTTAAGATAAATAATAAGCAATGAATCATTTTATACAGTTGATTTTAAATTTATTATAAGACACAAGAGAGTTGAATTATGTAATTAATAAATATCCTAGTTAATTTGATTTGTAGTTTTAAAAAAACTGAATAGGCAGATTTTTATATTTTTAGTAAATTAAAAAGCAGAAAATTATTTCAACAATTTAAAGTTTAGCAGCTTAAAATAATTTATATTTAGACTTTTGTAAGTATTAGAAAAAATTATGCTACTATATTTTAAGAAAAAGTTTCATTTATTATCATAATTATATGTCCAAACTTTGGATTAAAACTCTGTTATTTTGACAAGTATCTCAAGATATGTTTACATTGAAATTAATTAATTGTTAAAATGTTCAGAATTACTTTTTATTAAGAATGATATTAAAAGTACATTAACACATTGTTTTAAGGGAAAGAAAATTTTAATTACTTTGCAAACAATTCTGACACATTGTTAGTTTTAAATTTAATTTTTTAAAATTATTCTTCATTAAAAGAATGTCAAACAAGTCAGTATAGTTTCTTTTCTGAAAAATATAAAATAAAAGATAAAGTGCTTGTTAAAATAAAACATACATTATTATAAAAATGGTAATCCATTCTCTGCGTTAAATAAAATGAAAATAATTTGAAATATTTTGTCGGTGGGATTTTAAGTTGAATTTTTATTTGAATTCTACACATGCTTGAATACAAGTTCTAAGCAGAAAACGTAAAATGAATTTGAAAAACACCTATAAATAAGATATTATTTAGATGTTAACGTCTTTTTAAATAAAAAATATAATTTACAAAATTATAATTTGAAATTACAAAAATACTTTTAAGAGAGAGATTCTAGTTTTTTTTTTCAAATTCCACTTTGTTCATAGATGCATATTAATTCTTCCTCAATAATTATTTTAAATTAATTTTATAGTGAGAAAATTAAAAAAAATATTTAAAAGTTTTAAAAATAATTGGAAACATTGTGTAGGATTTAAAATAATAATATATTTTTGGCGTATTGCCGATATTAGTTATTAGTTAAAGTGACACTATAATCAGATAATTTGCCTGGTTTATTGAATGGAGAATACTTAAACTTCAGTTTTTATTAAGGTGTAAAAATACTTAATCAAATTTTAATGTTAGTCACAAATTACAATTCATTCATAATTGTTTTCAGAAATTAATTTGTTTTAGTTTGTTTAGAATTGACGACTAAATTTTGCACAACATTTGCTCGTAACTGTAAATTTACAAATCTCATTATACTTAATAATTTTTAAAAGTAGTAGCTCCTTATTTATAATGAATTTAATTGAAAGAAAAAGAAGACTGAAATTTAACATTTTGTTAATTTAAAATTCTGGAATGCTTTATTTCTCTATTATTGTTATTTCATGAAATATATTCTAATCAATTTTATAAATAATTAATTTAATAAATTATTTGAAAGTTTAAATGGTAATACTTTTCAAGGTAACTTTAAAAACTTGTGCAAAATATTTTTATGCTATATTTATTACTAAAACTGTTTTAGGAATCTAAAATTGAAACTGAATAGATATTTTTTCTCAAAATTAAATTAAAGCCCAAGAGAAATTAATTTCTTTTAAAAAACATTCAGATGCACATTCCTCAAATCATAATTAAAATAAGTCTTTTGAGAAGTAAGATGCATATGTGATCCGAAATAATAAAAAAGGAGTTATAATTTTTAATAAATGATCTGTACAAAGTTTCTATATTTAAACTTAAAAATTTAGTCAGAAGTTTTCATTAAAATGTGCATCTTTTGAAAACTGCTCGATATATTATTTGTTAGAGGAAAATTCTAATTTTCAAATATATAGTAGCATTCTCATAAATATCAATAGCAATATAGTTAGGGATGCAATAATCTGCTCCGTGTTTGGTAGAATTTTTAAGGCAACTTGCTTTAAGGTCCTAACTATTCCTAAATATTCAAAACTTTCTGTCCGAAGTATTCAAAATTTTTTAAGAAAGGGAATGAATAGTTTTTAACTTTAGTCATTCTAAATAATGAACCGTTAATGTTGTGTGAGAAAATTAGTAATTTAGAAAATCCAAGATGAAAATTTTATAAGGATAACCTTTTAAGATTTTTATTGAAAATCATCGTCTTATTGTAACAATATAAACTGATATTTCATATTGTTTATATTGTTACAATAAGACGATGATCCGTACATTTTGTGCAGTGTAGCACACAGTCAGGCTATGTAATTAAAAAAACTTAAATGCAGATCTGCAGATTTTTGATCAATCCGAATGAAATTTTCTTTGATATTGAAGAATATATTTAGATCCTGAATTTTTTTCAACATATTTTCAAAGTTATTCCCCTTGATTAAAGTCAAGAATGTGGCTTGGATAGTAAGAAAATTTAAATGTTTGACAATCTAAAACCAAATTTTCTTCATTTTGAAGGAGTATTTAGGATTACTGTGAACAAAAACATTTTGAGCAACACGAGAAAATAGCAAGA
Source organism: Latrodectus elegans (assembly GCA_030067965.1). Taxonomy (NCBI): domain Eukaryota; kingdom Metazoa; phylum Arthropoda; class Arachnida; order Araneae; family Theridiidae; genus Latrodectus; species Latrodectus elegans. Next base: position 110,964,763 of record CM057814.1, on the reverse strand, counting down.
AAAAGCATCATAAGACCTGACTGTTTGATTGTGTTCACGTGTGTAAGCAAAAATTCTTTTATTAGAGCAAAAAAGGGGAATTAAAGTTCTTTAAAGTTTTTTAAAGAGTCGAAAGTTTGAAAAAAGGAAAGATTGCAAAAAAGATGTCACTTAGGTGTGATGAACCCAATTTCGTCTCATTTGGAAAAATGATCCACGTTATATTGGTCAGCAAAAGATAGCAGAATTAATTTTCTGTACTAATATTAAACAGAGAAGCATGTAAATGGATAAGTAATGATCTGAAAGATACTAATCGTAATTACACAATCCTGTCACGACATCAAATTTATTATGGATCAAAATATATTTATGAAATTTTTATCGAAGATCAAATGCCCATGAAAATGTTTCTTTATGGCAATCTGTTCCAACAGGATAATAATTTCAAACCTGCTTTTAAAGTAGTGAAAATGTTTCTAACAGATAAGAAAATTGAAATTTTAAAATAATTGAATCAATTATTTTCATTTCATTTTAATTGAACATTTTTCGAATTACTTCTAGATAATTAAGGACACAAGTGGTTTTTCAAAGGAAGAAATCTGCACCTGCAATCCGAATTAACAAAAATCCCAACTGATTTGAAGAAAACGTTGGTAATTTTATGCTCAGGTGATGTCTTGGAGTCTTTTAACAAAGAAATACTGCATTAAGATTCAAATTGTGCCCTGTTTTGTTATATCAAGACTGATTAAGTTCCATAATGCTCAGAAAATTTAATCTTCTTGAAGCTTCGGCGTTCAAATTTTCAAACTCACAATTAGTATTTAAATTAACAATTTTCAATCACATTACTAGTTGTTTTCATTCATCAAACATATATGAAATGATAATCAGTTATGTATGTAGGAGGAATAAAGTTGTAAATTATTCATACACATTAAGAAATTTTGATTGCAAAAACAGACAGTATAGAAAAATTCATATTCTCAAAATTTACCATTTATTGTAAAGGAACTTTACAAATGTATTTTTTAAAATTATTTTAAAGTATAAGTCGTATGAAAATTTTTAAGTAAGAATAGTATATTATTTCATACTTAGAAATTCAAATATGTAGTTTAAAGTTCCGAATCTATTTAAATTGAAATGAATCCAAAATGGATAAATAATTAAGAATTAAATTTAAAATATTTAACAGGAAATCTACATAAAAATTTAATTTTAAATAGAAAAATTGAAATAAAAAATATTTTAGCTGTTAGAATTCAACTTATAATTTGCTTAATATAAAGAAGTATGAAATTAAAAATGTATATAGCAGACTATATTAAAATCACTTTCTCATAATTCTTAAGATTAAATTCGAATCTGAAATTGCACTTTAACTTATTTAACTCATTCTCCAGCTATGTCTTTTAGTAATATTGGCAGTATCAACTTACATTCTTTTCCAAATGTGAGAAACCAAGTTCAAACTTAATAGTTTGTTTCATACATACAAAAATGCAATTCACATTTGAAATAATAGGGTAATTTGTAAAGGAAATTTTTTGTTATAGAATGGATTTCTGTTTTTTTAAAAAAAGATTTCTGTTTATTTCTTTGGTTATAAAATATTATCTTGAAAAATAATAGAATAGTATTCCGTTTTTATTGAAATTCCGACTATTCCAGACTATGCTTATATTTTTTCTATAAACTTTGATCTAAGATTTGAAAAATTCGGAGTAACGCTGTTAAGAAGATTGATGCCATTTCTAACTTCGCATCTTGTTCCAACTAGTCATTATTTTCTCATTATTCTATATCATTAGACATTTCACCGTGAGTTAATCGTCAAATACATCACTAATACTCATAGAGTTATAAGGAACGCTCGCGTGGTTTGTGTGAGTAATTAGAAAATACAATGGCATGTTTCAGCGTATATTTTTACCTCTTGAAGAATGGTAAAAAGTTTGATAATCAAGCATATTCTTAAAATCAATTTTAGGATTTATGAGGATTTGTGCGATTAAGAGAAATTTTACTATTCTCTATTTATTTTAAGCATTATGTGTTATGCTGATTTAAATTTATAATTTTTTATACACATACATTTCTTAAGATATTTTGAAAATAAATTATATATGATGTTGAATTTATATTGGAAAATAAAAAAATAATATTCCATTAAGACAATAATGCAAGAGAATTAAAATAAGTATAAAATAATTTTAAAATGTATGCTATACATTTAAGCTGTTTATTTAAAATTATTTCAATTTACCTCCAACCTTTATGTAGCTATACTTTCCTAAAAAAATGAATAAATTTTTTTAAAAATAACTACTCCTAAATAAATAAAAATTATTTTTTTCAATGACGCTTTTGATTCAGTTTAACAGCTTTCACATTAAAAGAAGCTCAAAAAGAGAACTTTCTTAAAAAAAATCTTTAAATTAAATAGCGCTTGTGTGTGTTTTATTTTAATCAGTAAATTATAAAATTTGAAGCCATAAAATTAGTTTTTCTGATTTTTATTCACATTTAAAGGATTATTTTATTAAAGATAAAACACTTTAGAAAAGCATTGAATAAAAGAGACTGTATGATTATAATAAATTCAAAGTACCAAATTAAAAAATAAATGGAATGTAATTTTAATTTGAAAATAATGTGTTGTTATTGCATAATGGATGGCGACTAGGGTTTCCACCTTATAGCACTTCAAAAGGTGGCAATGATGCTACTTAATATTATGGGCATGGATCTTAGAAGCTGGGAAAAAGCAGAAAACCCCCAGACTAGGCTTGTCACCACCAGAGATTCATTTCACAAGAGGAATATATTACGTATAAAATATATTCAAAATGGTCAGAAGCTATTAACAAACACAGTGAACCTTCGAATGAGTAGAGACCCGATTCACTACCTAGCACAACAAGAATGAACGTCTTAACAAACTAAGCCACCGTGGTTTCTTGAAAATTATAGTTGAGACTAAATTGCTGAATCCTTTTCTAAGGGATTAAAAAGAAAAACGTTTAAATACAAATTTTATTTTGAAAAACTAAGAATATTGATTTTTTAAATTTTTTTACTTATAAATTAAAACTAATTAATTTTAATATGCCATTGTATGGGACAAATTTTCCGGATAAAGCTAAATACTTTTCATGTGTATTACTAGCTTCATTACTGGTTAAATAGTATGAAAAATTTCTTTACTACTTTTGATATGTGATGTATAAAGAGTGAATATATAAAGAGTGATCTGATATATAAAGAGTAAAAAATTTAAAAAATTGTAATAATTAAATATCTATTTTTTAATTTTCTTAAAATTAAATAATTATAAGCGTTTATAAAATCTGCATTTATAATATAGTTCATTAAATTTTTCTAAAAGTTCATAACAGATTTTTTATTATTGCAAAAGTGTGTTGTAAAATTGATGATTAAAATATGAAAAATACAGAATATTTAAGGATTCAAAAGCAGCTTCATTCCTAGAAGATATAATTAGAAGATTCAACTTTTCCTAGAAGATTCAACTTTTTCTTAAACAAAAAGTTGAAATTTTGTTTATAAATTATCAAATTGCTTAAAACATTTTTCTGTATGGGAGTTTCAATCTAAAAGAATCATTAATTAGAACAAAATAGAAATTTTGAGATAAATGAGTTTTAAATATCAGTTTCCTCACATAATAAAAATTAAATCTGAAGCTCAATAGGAAACAAAAAACTTTTTCCTTAAAGTATAATACTTATATACCTCTTCTGTATTTGAAAGCACACACTCATTAGTAGATTGGGAATTAGACTACCAGACGTGGCTTTTGGGGATTATCAAGAATTAACGACTATTGTGTAGTAAAAGATTGAAGAGCTAAGATAAGGAAATAGTGACAAGAATGGAAAGGTAATTAAAATACTGTTTGAAACAGTTTACACCGAAGAAAAATAATCTTTCAAGTGAAAAAATGCAATATAGATAATATATGACTTAGATAAATTGAATACTATTGTTTTTTATTTCATCTGTTGTTTATAATTGATTGATGAGATCTCACACAGTGTTTATATTTAAAAATGCAATTTAAGTTATATACATATTAGAATTCATTAATCATGATTAGAGTTTTAATGAACATAATTCTCTTAATATTTCAAAAAAATAGTTATTGTGCTTATAATTTTTTTATTATTATTTTCCCTATTTTTCATGTAACATTATTTTTCATTGCATCATTATTTATTTAGAAAATAATACATTTTAATATAATGCATTTTTTTCTAAGCAAGAAATTGGTTCATAAAATGTATACTGTATATTTTATATACTCTGTCATAATCAAAGATTAATTCTTCTATAAAATAGTACAAATTAATTTTAAACAAAATTTAAACTTAATTGCTTGCTATGAAGCCTGCAAAAATAGAATATTTGAAATGTTTTGGTCTTTATAAGTAAAAATAAATAAATAAATAAATAATATATATATATATATATATATATATATATATATATATATAAATATATATATATATATATATATATATATATATATATATATATATATATATATATATATATATATATATATATATATATATATATATGTATGTATGTATGTAAATTTAATATCATGTTTAAAATGAAAATTTTAACTCACAATAATTTTTAAAATTATTAATAAACATATTTTATAAACTTATTATTTATATAAATTTATTAAATCACGATATTAATTTCAGGTTTCTTAAAAATGAACCACGAATGTTTTAAATTTCTGATATTGATTTGCTTTTTGGATTATTATTGTTTCATCATGTTAATCATTGAAATTATGAGTTTATAATTGAATTTATTATAATTTACTTACATGTAAAAATCTTTACAAAATCTTTGAATGGTTTTAACTATGTTAAGAAATATCTATAATGTAATATTTTTGATATATTGGTATTCATTTTGTTGTAATTCCCTGAAGTGATTTAATCTCACGTTTAATAAACATTTGTTTGAGAGTTTTATACTATATGCATAAATTACTTCCATATTCCTAAATGCATTAATATTTTGTGAATATTATTAAGATTTGTTTATTTAATTTGAAAAGTTAATATTTAATGAATTGTAAAAAAACTAAAAATGAAGAGTATATTCTGAATTCAGAGTTTCTCATTTTCTTATGATAAATTTATATAAATAAAAAGTATATGAAAAGCATTTTGTTTATTATGAAGAAATATAAAAATGTGAAATTTGAGAACGTCATTCTATAGTTAAAATGAAAATGTAATTATATTTACATAACAACTCAATTCTACAAATAATTAAAAAATAAAGAGTATTTAAAATTTTTTACAAGCAATTTTTAACTGAGAAAGATGTGTAATTTCAAAACATTTTAACTGCCCAGTTTAAGAGAATTCTGTTAATGAAGTTCCCCTTTTTAAAAAAAAATTTAAATAGGCATCTTTAAAAATTTAGTTTACGTTTTCTTAAAAAAAATTAATGAAATATGATAATGAAAAGTATTACTTAAATGATATATAAAGAGTGAGAAACAGAGAAAATGTCTTTATCATTAAATTAATGACTTGTTTAAACACACTCGAACACATGTGCATAAAACGAACGAGAAAAGTATATTTGAATAGATTTAAATAAAATTATTATTTTGCTAGTAATACAAATCTCAAAATTATTAATATAATTGGATGCAAATATTAATTTATCAAATATATAACTGTGCAATTTTTATGAAATAAATCATTCTAAAATGCAAATTACATTGTGTGAAACAATATTTACTAAATATATCAGCAATTACTGTAAAAAATATCAAACGTCATTTGAATTTAGCACAAAAAAAACTGTTTTGCAAATATTTGGTATAAATTTTGCATTTTGCAAGAAAACAATTTAATGAAACTAAATACACAGATTTGCGTGCTTCATTTAGATAAATGTGATTTTATACCTTATAATGTCTACAAGCTAATTATGCATTATTTCTAGGTTTCTTGCTGAAGGAGAATTTTTAAAGAAAATCCTTGTTCATGGTTAATCATGCACATTAGAAATTTATAAACTTTTAGGAATTTCTGAATGATTTCTTTAAAGCTAAATATTTGGTGTGTGTCAAATCCAATTTTGATCTATCTTGACTCTTAATAGTTAGCTTAATTGAACAGGAAATAGACTTTCAAAAATGCTTCCACCCACAATAATAACCCTATTATTTTCCTTTATTTCTAATTCTGAAGATAAATGAATTAAAAAGAAATGACAAATGGCTAATACTTGAGTATTCCTTATAAATTATTTTTATTTCAATTGAAATTTTTTTAGGGTTTGATATTTCAAGAAATGAAATAAATGAATATTGTAATGAAAATAAAAATTAGATTTGGCTATCTTAGTTAACTTTAAAAAATTTACTTGATCAAACTTTATGAAATAGATTACATGGAAAAACCTTAGATGAAAAGCAATTTTAAATGAAATATGATTTTCTTGTGAGGGATGAAAACGCTTAGTGAAGCAGTTGATATAAAAATTGCATCTGTCAGAAGATTTCATTAACCTTTTTTCAAAGAAAGTATGTAATTAGGTCAGATTTTTCATGATAAGAGAATAAATATTATTATAATATCTGAAATAACTGATTTATTGTTTCATTCTTTTTCTAATATACTGACTACTAAAAATAAATGAGTAAAATTTTGTGTTATACTTAGAATAAATATTTACTAGTATATAAGTACTAATAATTATTTTAAAGGATACCATTCCTTGTTTAAGATTAAGTTCAACTATGCAAAAAAAAATTTCAGTTTTTTAGAATTTTTATTTCGGCGAAAATAATTTATTGTGAAAGCAAAAACGTCATTTTAAACAAATAAAATATTTAAAGACTACAATAAAAATTTCTTTTCTACAAAGAAATAATTAAAACTATTTTGTAGCAGACTGCACAATAATCACAGATCAAATTTTTATTAAATGAAACTGATTTTTCGTAATGAATCATGATAAACTCTGCTTTTAAAATTGCATTTTTATAAGTGTAGTTAAACGCCATAACTTAAAATGAGTGCTAAATATTAATCAATTTTACATTTTATATGTTCAGTAATTTATTTGAATCAATCTTTGAAGAAAAACTTTAGACATATGAGAATTTGATTATGTAAAAATACAAGTAAAATAACTTTTTAGAAAATAAAAATAACATATTTTCTTATTTTTTGTTTATAAATATTTCAAATATTTGTTTCAAAAATTAGTAAGTTGATAAAAAAATAGATATTTCTTTTCTTTGATTAATGCTTAAAATCATAATTTTATGCAAACAATATGTGTGCGTTTATTTATAAAGTTAACTAAAATTTGATTTAAAGAAATGATTATTTGGCGTATTAAATTGAACACGAATAAATTAAAATAAAGAATCATAAAAGCAATATCTTAAGTGCATAAATATGAAAATGAAAATTTTTTTTGAATATTTTTATCAGTCATTTGATGTATTTATTGATATATATATATTATTATGTGTGCAAGCATCATTAGTAATTTTTTTAAAACTATTAAGTTTATATTTTCAGGTTTTCATACGCTATAATATCTTATGATATAAAATAACGTCTTCACAGAAATAATTCTTAAATAACAGTTTTAATATAAGTAAGCAATTTTCACATAATCCTGCATATAATTTCATGAAAATGCAGAATAAGAATTTCCACTATTGCTCAGTTTCTCTCAGTTGCTTAGAGAAATTAACCTTTCAATTAATACTAAGAGTTGACATGAGGAATGATTAATTTAAGAGCCTTTAATCAATCATTCATACGTTATCCGTTATTGGTCAAATAGATGTATGAGTTGTGGAAAAGATAAATGAAGTAAAAGGATTTCAGCAAGAGTTAACTATAAGCCACTCTATTTATGTTAACCAAGATTAACATAAATAAATTTGTTAGATCCAAAGAAAAATGACTTGATAATATATTTTAAAAAAACTCAGTTTAAAAAAACATCTTTCAAATATAACTTGAATATAACTTTATATTTTATTTTAAAAGTATGAATTATAGCAAGTTCTACCTAAAATTTTTATCACAGTAAGTATTATATCTCTTTTTATTGATTATTTTAATTTATGAAATTATATATTTCATTGCAAAATTTAATTCTTTGTATTTAATATATTTTAAGATTTAAGATTTATAAAAGCTACACACATATTAAGTTTGCCTCTTATTGCTTTAGCATTTATGTATTTAAATGCACGGAAGGAAAATTCTTTAGCAATTATCACATTAATATCTCGACTCATTCATCAAAAAACTTTATTTAATTTAAATTTATTTAAAATATTTTTAAGTAAGATTGAAAATTTGAAAATTTTATTTTGCAACTTTTTACTTTACGTATGTGAATTTCTAAAAAATGTTATATATATATATATATATATATATATATATATATATATATATATATATATATATATATATATATATATATATATATATATATATATATATATATATATATATATATATATATATATATATATATATATATATATATATATAAATTCAAAATTATTTCAAAAATTAAGATTGTTTCATTTCATCATAAATAATTTCCTTAATAGTCTCTTACATTTAAGCATTTGTCACATTTGGTTACAACCAAAACAATTCTCATGTAATAATCTTCTGCTATCATTTTATTTTTCAAACTTTTATCTTTAAAAGTAGTTTGAAATGATTACTATCTATTAACACTCATTAAAAGATATGGACTTTCCAATTGGCATTGTTTTTACAAAAGTTATATCATTTTTGGCAATTTCATATTTTTTAAAATCTATTTAAATTAAACCAATAGATAATCTATAGCACATTTCACAGAATATTAGAAAAAAGAGGAATTCAAGGAAGAAAACTTCTTTTCAATATCCATAAAAACTTGCAAGAAACCTTACCTTTAAATAAAAATAATAAATATGAATTAAGAATATCATATTCTTGGTGGATCATGAAAAATATTTAAAACATTGATTCTTTTAAGCAATACATCAACCATTTTTTAAACGAAAGAAATACTTCTGCAGTACAAGATAAAAAATCGTTAGATAAAAAGTACATTAATCAAAAGTTTAAATTAGTTGATAAATTTTTGTTCAAAGAAAACTGTGAAAGTAGTTGAAGGTGAAGAAAAACATGTTTTGCATAATTTTAACTATTAATATCATTCATTTTACTTTTTAAAATAGAAAATACATCATCGGAGTGTTATTTAAATAACAAGGTAAATTTTATATTTTGATTTTTTCCATTGTTTTCATTGAAATATATTTTTTGAAAATAAGAGTTACAGTGGTAATACTTGCTTCCTTTTTTATTTTTGGAAAATTATTGGAATATTTTCATTATTCATCAAATCAGCCTAATTTTTATGATCTAGAGGATAATATTTGTAATTTATAATGCTTGTTTATTAAAATATTTCTGTTAAGAAAAAAATGCTTCAATCTAAAATTCTCATTTGCTCATCCATTTCTCCGGAAGTTTTAAATAAAATGAATCAAATTTCGCAAATTTTAAAAATTGATAAATTATTATAATATTATGATAATTCGTGCCCCAATTTACAGTTTTAACAACGTATCGCACTTTGTGATGAGATCCATTAAATATCTATTTTTAAAATATACAGAAAAATTTGCATAAAATATATCAGAAAGCAAATAATTTGTCTTAATGTTTTAAGTCCTTAAGAAGAGGAATTTAAAGACCAATTGTAATTGAAATGTATCATTTGTAGTATTATAGGTGAAGAATTAAGGAATTATTTTACCCCGATAACGAGAAGATTTTGTAATAGTTCCCAACAAATAGCGTTGCTGCATAGAGAAATAAATAGTAATAAGGATACGCATAGATATATTTATCTAAAATGAAAAAAAAAATATGCTTAAAATAGTCATTATTTGTTGCAATAATACGTTTCACTTAAAGAATAGTACAGAAATATTGGTGCAAACATTTCAGCTAGAATCTTTCCTCCCAAAAGATATTTATCAAGTTTTACAGCAATTTGCAAATATTGATGCTTCTACTGATTTTACAAATGTTTTTCAAGTGAAGAGTTACATGGCATCAAAAATAATAATTGTAGAGATTAATTCATGCTATTTTCTTTGTAATGAATAATTGGCATGAGAATGGAATTGACTACACAAAGAAATGATTGATTTAAGTGTTCCTGACAAGAATAACCCAATAAGATTTCTTAAGAATATATTCATCTAATCTATGAGAGAGAATATATTTGGAGTTAATATAAATATATGGGAACCAAAAATTCACACTTTCTAAATATTTAAAAATGCTCTAATTTCTCTGGTAGTAGAGAATTTATAGTTGAATTAATATAATTACCATATAAGGTATAACATCTTGGAGCTTTATATGAAAGAAAATTGACTAGGAGTGCAGGACAAGGTACTTTGAAATTCGTTATAGTCTTTTTTATTTGCTCTTCTTTGATTATATTCTGAAGGACTTAAGCATAAACATTTTCATTGTCCATGTAATCGACAATTTCATTATTTGAATAATAATGTTTCCGTTTATTCAATGAATCAAACAGAAGATTTCTTACATAAATTTTCCATTTGTTTTCGATAACTATACCTTATTTCGAGGAAATTAGAGGGTATAAAATGTGAAAATTTAATATAATAAATATCTTAAGATTGTGGTGTAGAGTGGTTTGTCAGGATGTCATTTTTATTATTGGATAAAGTGAGTTTGAATCCTACCCAAACCGAAGTATCGCCATGTTTACTAAAAGTGGTTGACGCAGGTAAAGTATATCATGGTCACAATGTCCTCTATTTAAAGGATTACTTCTGGGAGTTGAATACCAAATTTGTTTCTTTTCTGCTTGATCCCTGGTTTTAAATTTCGAAGTTCCACTCACTTTCAAGTTCATGATGCCAAGTCCAGTGTGTAAAGGCACAATCACACTTCCTCACTTCGTAAGGTTGAAAGGTTAAAAGCCTTTAACAGCTCATTAAAAAGAAGTAAGTGTCTTTGCCCTAAATAAATTTACTGGAATTTGAAATATTTGAAAAATATGCCGTCTATGTTTTTATGATACTAAATAAAATTCGGAATGACAATGTTTCTGCGTTGATGTTACAGAATTATAAACTTGTGCTGAGTTTTGTGCATGCATGTATTTTTAAAAACAAAGATTTGGTCATAATGATATTGATGTGCTATAGAAATACTATTTCATATATTCAAGCATTCTTTTTCTAATTTAGGAAAAGAAAGATATTTTCAGCTGCATAAATGAACGGAAATTAAAATTTTACTCAGTCGTAAATTATTGATATTTTAATAATGTACTAATAACACATGTATATTCCAAATAAATATTTAAAATTTACTTATTAATGATAAGATTTTTAGATTTATATATTACTAACAATAAAAAAGAAATTTGTTTTTGAATTAAATTGATTTCTTTTTCACAGTTAAAATACTTAATAGTAAAATTATATTTTTTTAATAAAAATCATTTTAAATGATTTGAAGTAGATAAATATTAGTTTTATATTTACTTCTAAACAAACAAAGATGCTTGATTAAATTCCTTGGAAATATTTTCTTTTGAATTTTTTTAAGTATAACTAAAACATTTTATCTGAAAGATAACATATTTTTCAAATAAATAATTTTATTTACTTTTTATTTCATGTTTAAAATTTATTATTATTTATTATTTCAAATTACTAGAAAAGTTCATAAACAAAAATTCTATTATATATATATATATATTTATTTATATATTGGTGGGCCTGAAACATGTCATTTTTACACAGAAGCTTATATATATATATATATATAGATATAGATATAGATATATATAGATTTTTACACAGAAGCTTATATATATATATATATATATATATAAGCTTCTGTGTAAAAATGACATTTTTAAGGCCCACAAAGATCTACAAAATCTGCATTAGACCTTTTACAGCTTTTTCTGCCCAAAGGAGAAGAAGCATTTCTGTGATGTAACTTGTTGCACACCATTCTGTTACATTAGAGCCATTCGTTAGTAAGATGTAAAGGCATTTAACTATATAGTTTACCATGCAAGGCAATTAGATATGCGTGTCTCCCTCACTGAACGACAGAGAAGGGTCTTTTTATCTGGATCAGACAGCATTAGGCATGTGTACTTTTTGTACCCAAATTCCTAAGGGAGAACAATTCAGGACTTACGTTGATCAGGGGGAACAAAGCACCAGATACCATAAGTCAAAAGCTGTGAAAAGACGATAGATGAATAATAGTTTGG